>JAVLUU010000401.1:0-600000 GCA_032206185.1 Columba guinea
TCAGAAATAGCACAAAACTTGGGGTACAAGAGTGCAAATCCCATCCTGGGGTACATCAAACAGAGCAGAACCAACCGCTCAAAGGAGGTGATTATCCTCCTGTATTCAGAGTTGCTGTGGCCTCACCTTGAGTGCTGTGTGCAGTTCTGGGCCCCACGATTTGACAAGGATGTTGAAGTATTCCAATGTGTCCCAGAGAGCAACAAAGCTGGTGAACGACCGGAAGGCATGTCCTCTGAGGAGGGGCTGAGCAATCTGGATTTCTCTAGTTTGGAGAGAAGGAAGCTGATGAGCAAGCTCATTGCCCTCTAAAAGCTCCTGAGGAGGGAAGTGTATAGGGAAGTGCTGATCTCTTGTCCCTTCTTGTCTCTTCTCTTCTCTCTCCCTCTCTCTTCCTCTTCCTCTTCCTCTTCCTCTTCCTCTTCCTCTTCCTCTTCCTCTTCCTCTTCCTCTTCCTCTTCCTCTTCCTCTTCCTCTTCCTCTTCCTCTTCCTCTTCCTCTTCCTCTTCCTCTTCCTCTTCCTCTTCCTCTTCCTCTTCCTCTTCCTCTTCCCTCCTCCTCCTCCTCCTCCTCCTCCTCTCCTCCTCCTCCTCCTCCTCCTCCTCCTCCTCCTCCTCCTCCTCCTCCTCCTCCTCCTCTTCCTCCTCCTCCTCCTCCTCCTCTCCTCCTCCTCCTCCTCCTCCTCCTCTTCCTACTCTTCCTACTCTTCCTCTCTTCTCTCTTCTCTCTTCTCTCTCTTCTCCTCTTGCTTCACCTCTTCCCTCTCTCTCTCTCCCTCTTCCTCTTCTTCTCTCTCCCTCTTTTCCTTCCCCCCTCCTTTCACTACTAGTACATGCTGGGGGAAATCCCTGACAAACACTTGGAAACCTTGCCCAGCTTAGCCATTCGCTCCATCACCTTGTGCCAAGGACGCATCTACCTTCTGGTGGCCGGGAGAGCACCGCGCCCCCTTCAAACCACTCTGCATTCCACTTCCTACAGCTGCTGACCCCTAGCTCCCCACTCCATCAGGACGGTGAGCTCTGCAGTGCTCCTCAAGAAGGCATTCCCTTCATTTTTGCTACTGCTATCCAGCTGAAAAGGATGTTCATCCATCAGATGAACTTGGAAGGTTGCCCTGCTGGGAGATGGCCTTGCAGCAGAGAAACTCCAGCGGCCTCGTCCAGGTCTTCCTCCTTCAGCCCCTGTCAAGGGATTCCACCGGCTCCTCAAGGCCTTCCTCTCCAATGTCTTCAGGCTGCCTCCAGGCCAGCTCTGGCAGCAGACACGGGAAGCTGCTCCTTTTATACTGTCCCGGGGCATTGTGACATCAGCATTGCCCCGTGGTCTCACTGTGACATGGAGGTGACATGGGCCCCCAGTGTCCCACCCCACCCACTGCCCATGCACCCAGCACTCTTTGGAGGAAGGACTTCGGGGTGCTGCTGGCCCCGAGGCTGTCCTTGTGCCCAGGAGGCCCAGGGAGCTGTCCCTGCTCTTGGTGGTCACGCACTGGGCATGGCTGAAACCACCTGGGAATGGCGGTGGCATGAAATTACTGAGGAGGTTATTCACATACAAAGGAACTTCTTCTCTTTGCTTTAAAGTTACTAAAAGAAACTATGAAAAACAATCCTCTAGTACACGATGGTAATGAATTGCTCTGCGAAAGTGCTGCCATGGGTGCAGGAACCTGCCAGCCTACGTCTATTCCATTAAAGAATCTCAACATTTTGGTGCCGGCTCCATGTGTTTGGCATGTGGCCTCTCTCACTTCCTAGATGTCCAGGTAGGAAAACAGGCGGGGGAGCAGGTCTCAGCTAAACCCCAGGGCACCTGCTATGGAAAGCATAGGTGTGAAAGCATAGGCATAGCCTCTGGGCTCAGGCACCAGGTTCTATGGGCTGGCAAGTGGCTGCCTGACAGCTCAGACGTGGTAATTACCCCTAAATCAAGCACTTGGGGTAATGCAAGCTGGTGCCGTGTTGGAAGCCCTTCATTAACTGCACAAGAGTAAAGACATGCCCATGGGCAGATCCTCTGCTGCAAAAGGGTCTTCAGATCCATTGGTCTCACCGTGAACCTGTGCCCTCACGTTCTGGATTTAAGTGACTCCAATTAGACTTAGCTTAATTCTCCCTAGAAACAAAGTAAGAACCTACCCAGTCTACTCAGCCAGTTCCACTGTCCTAAAAGTCCCCAGGCAGGTGAATCTCCAAAACCAGAACACGGGCGGCTGCTCATCCTGTTGGTTATTTTTCTATCACATGCCATTTATTGAGTGTTATTGACAACAAGGACATTTTTGCCCCCGGCAGTGCGAACAGAACCAGGACAACAGTGTGAACCTTATAAATCCTCTTACCAAATTGATGCCAAACTGATTCCCAATTTACATTCTCACTTAGTGATGTCCAGAGTTGACTAATTCCCAACCAAAATTGAGATGGTGTGGTCAGTTCTTGCAATACTATCATGCATCGCGACATAACTTGTGATTTCCCTCCAGTTTGTATCATTACAAAACTAAGCATCTCTGTTTTCCTTACAAATGTGTTGCTTCCATGCTCACCGAGACAACTTGCAAGTGTAACACTTTAATTTTTTTAAGTGAGTGGGAAAATGAAAACCAACTGCATTTCTTATATGTCTTATTTTTAACTTCAGGGTGATGATTTTTTAAGCTCCTCCTGTAGTGCATTCACTAATGACAGATATGGATTCACCTTGATGTGCTGATCAGGTGCTGGAAGAAATTTTCAGAAATAGCACAAAACTTGGGGTTACACCCTCTGCTGTGTCTGCCTGCAAAGTGTCCTTTTTTTCCAATGAAAACTGCCCCGTGCTTGCACTAGATCTGACTTTTAATAGACCTATTTTCCCCTCCCCAGACCAAAAGAGGACATTAACCCACTTCCATGGGCTGCATCTGTCTGTCTAGAGCCGGTAACATGTATGTTCGTATAGCTTGCTGTGTGATTTCTGTTTCTTGCAATAAAAATTGTCTGGAGTGTAGTTTTTGCCATTTTCACATTGTGTCACTCAGCTCTTGTTTTTCAATGCTTTTTTTTTGCCCAATGGTTTTTGAAAAAGTTATCAAAAACCACTGAGAAACCATTGTTGTTAAACTAAGTGCTTTTTCTTACTTCTGACTTGGGGGTTCAAAGAAATACCCAAACCAATACATCCCATATGTTTGGAGGACAGTTCTGTGCAGCTAAAAGATTCCTTTCCTTGTCATTAAATATTTGGGTGTTTGTTCCTAAAACTGTGTAACAGAAGGGATATTGTTGGGGCACCTCTGAGTATATGTTTGTCTTGAATAGATGCCATGAATTTAGACACTGTTGCTCCACAAAGTGATATTCTGAAGATCTGCATTTGATCTTTCCACTTCATCTGATGAAGCAGTGGAGTTTAATAGTTTGTCTGCAAATGAAACTACCTAAAAGGCAGTGTACAGGGAACCTGCAGCAGGGAGCTCCTGATTCCCACCTGACTCCTCCAAAGGCCTCTCTTAAAAGTGAACAAAAGTCAACAAAAGCTGCAGCCCCTCCCTCCTGGGGCACTGTGGTGGGCGCCCCCCCTGGGACCACAGGAAGGTCCAGGATCCTTGTCCTGAGCGGTCAGGGCATCGCTGGCAGGTGGGCAGGGAAATGGAGATAGGCTGGGGACGCAGAGACTGGCTGAGACATGGAGATGGACTAGGACACAGAGGTGGGCTAGGACACAGAAATAGGCTGGGACATAGATGGCCTGGGTCACAGAGACTGGCTGGGACATGGAGGGGGGCTGGGCCATGGGAACGAGTCAGACCCAGCACAGGAGCAGGGAGGCTGGAGCAGCTCCATCCCTGGAGACATGTGCTTGTGCTGGACATGCCAGCCATAGGATATATGCCCCCAGCACAGACACGTACCCATGGGACACACAACTGGCCCACAGGGACATCAGAGACACATGCACGCCTTGTGCCATCATTTCAGTTTTATTGTGGAGCCGTGGTGGTGCACTGGAGTGGCGGTGGTGGTGGCCAAGGCTCTGCCGGTTGCACAGACACCAGTGCTGGGGTCGGCTCAGCGGCGGGCGGCGCCGTGTTCCCCGCCAGCGGCGGCTCCTCCTGTACCGCCGGCGTCGGCTCTGCCCATAGCGGCGGCGAGAGCGGCTCCGGTAGCGGCGATGGCCGCGGCGGCGGCTGCGGCTCCGGCTGCGGCTCCGGCTCCTGCTTCGCCGGTACCGGGCCATTGTGGGGTGGCCGCCGCCCTGTCCTGCCAGAGGATGCAGCTCTGCACCCCTGGCCCTGCTTTTATAGGGGTGCCTGGGCGGGGCCTTTGTGACATCACCAGTGACGTCACAATGCCCCACTGTGGCAGTTGCACAACCCCCATGATCCGGAGCATTCAACAGGGCAGTTGATGGCTCCTTAGCACCTTTTGTGCCCCACTGTGCCTGTCCCCAGGTACACACCGAGGGTGGTACCAAGGCGCTCACAGTCACATCCTCCCCTACCCCGGGCAGGGTGACTTCACCTCCACCAGCTGGGGGGACAGGAGGGGTGGGACCCTCAGTCAGTGACAGGGTCCTCAGCAAAGAAGGTGCCCAGAGAAGCTGAGAAGCTTCTGGACCATGTTGAAATGCCCACAGCCACATCTGACCAGACTACAAAGCGGGGGCCCCCACGGAAGAGTCCCTCGGAGTGGTCTTCTCAGAGCAGCAGGTCTGTGAACTGGAGCCCTCCCCTTAGACTGGGACGCTGTCTAAGGAGACTGCCTGGCACTGAGAGCATCGCACCTCCTCCTGTGCTGGGTGGTTATTTTTCTCTACTGGATATATCCTGGAATGAGTCCTTGCCTACCCCAGGCAAGTGAGAGCCCTCGCCCAGCCCAGGTGAGTGACTGTTTCTTCGGGGTACCCATGAGTGAGAGGCCTCTAGTTTTGTTTCTGGTGAGTGAATGCGGGCACATTGTCGATCCTTGTTATTCTTATGTTGTCATACCCAAATAACCTCCTCAAGTGATATCTGAACCTGAATTTTATGTTGTTGGAGTGCTAAATAATTGTATAAACCCTTTTTCTAGTTTATTTGCTATGCTTTCCCGTCTAGAATAAAGTCTGCTTTGGAACTTGTTGTCTACCTAAAACTGCCTTTTGTGGTGGCTCCGTGACACCCACAGTGCTACCTGGGCTCCATGGCTACCGGCCATCCCACTGCAGCACCGGCCCCAGGTCACCACCACCATGTGCTGGCGGGTCCCTGGTCACTGCCGCAGTGCAGGAGATGCAGGAGGAGCCCCTGCGCTGGCCGGAGCCCCAGGGGCACGGCAGGAGGAGGCACCACAGGGACAGAGGTGCCGCTTGCAGTGCCAGTGGCAGTGCCAGTGGTGCCAGTGCCAGTTTGCTTGTGTGCATGGCTTTTACTTTCCTGATTAAACTGTCAGCCAGTGAGTTTTATCACTTTAAGTCTTCTGATTCTCTCCCCCATCCTACTGGATATAAAGATAAATATCTCAAAAAGCTATGTTTTCATACCAGATGGACTATGGGTGAATTCCCAAGGCCATTCCTTAATATTTAGGACCTGTGATTTATTATATTTCTGCCACTGCTTGGGTTGTGCAGCAGCTCCTGCGATTCTTTAATACCTTGCTGATGATCACAGTAAAATCCCAAAGAAAACTGCCCCAAACCCTGAAACTCATGTGCTGTCTGGACAAACTTAAATTCTTCAGTTCTAATGAACAGGGATTTTCAGGGAAGGAAAAAACCTCCCTGAGGTTCGTGAAACAAGACTCACAGTATCACTGTAATAAACAATTCCAAGAGTTAGAGATGTTTGTTCATTAACACTTGTTAATAGGAAACGCTCAGGGCTTATTGTGCAACATGGGAAGCCCCTGTCCTTTGTTATGCAATTGCCTTAAATGTTCGATCCTCTAAAGGTGGGAGGGGGGCAGGGGTAGGTGAGAAGACAGGAGATTAACCGCCTGACAGCAGAGGACACATCCGCAGAAAGAACGAGTGGTGTGGCACTCTGAGCAACGAACCCGGGACCCTAGAAAAAGGCCGGAAGAAGTTTTTCCGGTGCGCCATTGGAGAAGCGGCCCAGCGCTGTCTTTGCTTATTGCGTTGAAATCCATCGGGAATAAATTTGTGTTATTCAAGTTAATTTCAAGTCTAAATTTATTACAATTTGGTGCTGTGACTCGGATGAAGGATATTCGGTGGCAACCCCTCTAAGGGAGGCGCCTCGCTTCTTTTTTTAAGCGGCCCTTGTGGGACTCTTGTCACCGGATCCTTCACCGACGAACATTCTAAATTGCAATAAGCAAAGTAAACGCCGGCAGCCCCTTAAACTTTGTGCACGAAGACCTGAGTGAAGACGCAGGACGCGTGAGTATAGGCCGGTTATCCACTGGGTTGGGGCTGGGATTCCTGAGATACAGCGGAGGGTATCTCAGAAGATGGGACAGAGGAAAAGTAGGCATTCTGTTCCCATGGGAGGGCAACCGCAGGAAAGGCTTCCCCAATTCCTCCAGATAGTCTGTTAGGATTAATGATTAGGTATTGGGATGATTACCCCTCTAGGTGGGGTAAAAGCAAAACGAAAATGATACATTATTGAATGGAAGTTTGGGGTGGTAAAGAGATCCGTAGAGACCACCTATATTGGGCAGTTTTCGGGTCATTTGAGGACTGGATCTGTCAGGCTTTAAACATTTATGTTAATTCAAAGGAGCCTTTTAGTTCAGAAGAAAGCGAATATGCATTATTATGGATAAGATCAGAGACTAGGGTTAATCTATACCCGTTAAAAGAAAAGGGGGGTGATAAACATGGCTGCCAGAGAAATAAGCGGCATGAGGAGGAGATCCCGATGACACCCCCACCTTATGTACCACCACGGCCACCCCCGGTACCAGTTCCTAGCCCAGTCCCTAGTCCACCCCCTTCAGCACCAAACCCAGAGGGTTCGGATGATAACCAGTCCACAGGGCCTGTCACGCGTAGCAAGACTAGACAACAGCAACAGCAAACACCAGGGCAACTATATCTGCTGCGAGAGATCGCGATGGGAGGACCTCAGGTGGGAATGGGATATGTGGCGGTACCTCTTAATTCCGGGGATGTTAGAGATTTTAAAAAGGAAATGGGGAGTTTGCTAGAAGACCCGTTGGGAGTAGCAGAACGGGTTGACCAATTTTTAGGGCCCAACGTATACATTTGGGATGAGTTGCAGTCGATAACAGGAATATTGTTCACTGCAGAAGAGAGGGGAATGATCCGTAGGGCCGGTATGCGGATTTGGGATGAACAGCATCAGCAAGGTCCTGCAGCCGACACTAAACGGCTGCTGCAAAGACCTGACTGGAACAATCAGGATCCATTACATAGGGGTCATATGCAAGACCTACGGACTATATTAGTCCAAGGCATTAGAGAGTCTGTTCCAAGGGGTCAGAACACTGGCAAGGTATTTAGTGAACACCAAAAGAAAGATGAAACACCTACAGAGCGGTTGGAACGGCTCAGGAAAAACTTACAATTGTATTCGGGGTTAGACCCTAGTACCCCTGTGGGAGAGGCGCTGTTGAAAACACAATTTGTAGCTAGATCTTGGATAGATATTAGGAAAAAGCTAGAAAAATTAGGAGATTGGCAAAACCGTGGGGTTAGATGAATTATTGAGGGAAGCTCAGAAAGTGTATGTTAGGAGAGAGGATGAGAAAGAGCGGAGGACTGTACGAACGGTGGTTGCAGCAGTCACAGAAGGTACAGCCCAACAGCAATGGAAATCCAGAGACTGAAGGGCACAGTATAAGGGGCCTAGTCCTAAGGCAAGACCCTTTAATGACGAGACTGCAATGGAATGGGGTGAGCCAGTAGAATGCTTTTACTATGGAAAGAAAGGGCACATGAAGCGGAACTGTAGGAAGAAGGTGGTGGATGAGAAAATGTTTAAAGCGGAATAGGGGTGTCAGGGGCTCTTTTTGCTGGGGACTCAAAAAAGGAACAGAGTCCTTGATAAAACTAAAAGTGGGTCCTCAGCAGCAAGAAATTGAATTTCTTGTAGATTCTGGAGCAGAATTATCTACCATACAAACTTTACCCAAGGGATGCGAGATATCTTCCGACACTGTGCAAGTAATTGGGGCAAAGGGAGAGCCATTTCGGGTCCCTGTTATAAAAGGAGTAGTTATTGAAACCGATTTCAAAATAGGAGTGGGAAATTTACTTTTAGTTCCTGAAGCTGAATATAATCTCTTGGGATGGGATTTAATAATTGAATTGGGTGTTAATTTAGAAGTAACCGGGAAAGAAATTCGGATAAGATGATGTCGTCTCAGGGTGGAAGATGAAAATAAAATTAATCCTGAAGTATGGTATACAGAAGACTCAGTAGGGAAGCTGGACATAACACCCTTTAAAGTTAAAATTTCTAGTCCAGAAATACCCCTTCGTGTAAAACAATATCCAGTATCCGAAGAGGGCCAAAGGGGATTAAAACCAGAAACAGAAAGATTACTAGAAAAAGGCCTACTCGAGCCCAGTATGTCTCCCTTTAATACCCCCATTTTACCCGTAAGAAAGAAAGATGGAAAATGGAGACTAGTACATGACCTGAGGGAGGTGAATAAAAGAACCGTGAGTCGATTCCCTGTAGTGGCCAACCCGTATACCCTCCTGAGTCAACTAGGTCCGAATGATCAACGGTATAGTGTTATAGATTTAAAGGATGCCTTTTGGGCTTGCCCGCTTGATGAAGAGAGCTGAGACTATTTGCCTTTGAGTGGGAGGACCCAGATACGCATAGAAAACAACAGTTGCGACGGACTGTGCTTCCCCAGGGGTTTACGGAGTCACTGTTCTAAGTCAAGCTTTAGAACAAATTCTGCAGGGATATGAGCGCAGTCCAGAAGTGGTACTAGTGCAATATGTAGATGATCTCTTGTTAGCAGGGCAAGACGAAGAAGTGGTTAGACAAGAAAGTATTAAATTATTAAATTTCCTTAGTCTACAGGGGCTCAAAGTGTCAAAGACCAAACTCCAGTTTGTTGAGCAAGAAGTGAAATATCTAGGACACTATTTAAGCAGGGGGACCAAATATTTGGACCCTGAAAGAGTAAATGGGATCTTGTCATTGCCAGCCCCAAAGTCTAAACGACAGATAAGACAAATATTAGGACTAACTGGATACTGTAGACAATGGATTGAAAATTATACAAAGAAGGTAAAATTTTTGTATGAAAAATCAACACAGGAAAAACTGGTACAATGGACGGAACAAGATGAGGAACAATTTGATTGCATAAAGAAAGAGCTGGTAAGTGCCCCTGTGTTGAGCTTGCCAGATGATACGGAAACCATGTTATTTGTTCACTAATATAGATGCAGGGACTGCATACGGGGTCTTGGCACAAGAATGGGCTGGACATAAAAAAACAGTAGTTTATTTATCTAAATTGCTAGAGCCTGTTAGCAGGGGTTGGCCAACATGCCTACAAGCAATAGTATCAGCTGCATTACTAGTAGAAGAAGCACAGAAAATAACATTTGGAGGAGAATTGCATGTTTTGACACCACATAATATACGAGGGGTTTTGCAACAAAAATCTGATAAATGGATAACAGATTCTAGGTTGTTAAAATACGAAAGTATTTTAATTGAATCCCCTAAATTAACCCTAGAAATGACTTCCTTGCAGAACCCTGCACAGTTCTTATATGGGGAATCTAGCGAACAATTAACACATGATTGTTTGCAAACAATTGAAGAGCAAACAAAAATAAGACCTGACTTAGAAGAAGAGGAATTGTCAGAAGGAGAAAAAATGTTTGTAGATGGCTCCTCTCGAGTCATTGAAGGGAAACGTAAATCAGGATATGCGATAATAAACGGAAAAATGAATACGGTCTTAGAATCAGGGCCATTAAATCCTGGGTGGTCAGCACAAGCCTGTGAGTTGTATGCCGTTTTAAGAGCCTTACAATGGATCGGCACGGGTAGTGGAACCATATATACGGATTTGAAGTATGCATTTGGAGTAGTACATACATTTGGTAAAATTTGGGAGGAACGAGGGTTGATAAATTCCCAAGGGAAAAACTTAATACATCAGGAATTGATCACACAAATCTTGCAAGAAATAAGAAAACCTCGAGCAATAGCAGTGGTTCATGTAATGGGACACCAGAAAGGTCTGAATCCCATTATTAGGGGAAATAACCTTGCAGACGAAGAAGCAAAAAGGGCGGCCTTATTAAATCTTAAAGGATTGACTTGTGAGCTGCCAGATCCAAAGAGATTAAGAGAAAATTGCCCTAATTGCGGACAAGGAACAGAACGGGAAAATGATTTCCCTTGCTATGAGTGCTGGAAAGAGTTTAACGTAGACGCTATTCCCTGTACTTGTCTTGGGCTAAAAGATAGACAGTGTCCTAGCCGTCCACACTCAAATATATATGTCTTTAGTACTGTAGAAAAAGAAAAGCTAACCAAATTAGGGGCAAAGCAGCAAGGTGAACAATGGAGATTAGAAGATGGGAGAGAAGTAGTTCCAAAAGTAACTGCAGTCGGTATAATGAACAGGTTACATGATATTACGCATTGGGGAACGCAAGCATTAGTAGATCAATTTGCCACAAAATATGCTTGCATAGGAGCATATAACATAGCAAAACGTATTGTTGAAGGGTGCCTTACATGCCACAAAGTAAATAAACAACAAATAAGGAAACAAGTTCCCGGCGGAAGGGAACTCGCATACCGGCCATTCTCAGGAATACAGATTGATTTTACAGAGTTACCAAAGGTCGGGCGATACCTCTATTTATTGGTGCTTGTGGACCATCTCCCGCACTTTGTGGAGGCATTTCCAACAACTAGGGCCACTGCTCGTACGGTAGCAAAAATATTGTTAGAAGAAATAATTCCCCGATATGGAATAACTGAAGCTATCAATTCCGACCGGGGCCCACATTTTGCATCAAGAATTATTACAGAAATCTTTCAGGCACTAGGTACTGACTGGCAGTATCACACTCCATGGCATCCACAAAGCTCAGGAAGGGTGGAACGAATGAATGGAGAGATAAAAAAGCAGCTTACTAAATTAATGACAGAGACTAAGTTGTCATGGGTAAAATGTTTGCCCCTAGCACTGTTAAACATAAGGACCCAGCCGAGAACAGACCTCGGAATATCACCCTTTGAAATGTTATATGGATTGCCATTCGATTTAGAAACGCCACAAGATCACCCAAAAGTGAGTGATTTTCGGATGAAAAATTACTTAGTGCAGTTGTTGAAGTGAAGGAAATACCTTTGGGAAAAAGGGTTGGTGGTACAGCGTCCACCTCTGGACATAAAAATACATACCCTAGAACCTGGAGATAAGGTACTCATAAAAACATGGAAAGAAACATCATTAACCCCTCGATGGGAGGGACCTTTTGTTGTTTTACTCACTACAGAAACAGCCATCCGAACTGCCGAAAAGGGGTGGACACACGCCAGCCGAGTTAAAGGTCCAGTCAAGACTAACGCCTGGACTGCAGAGCCCACAGACGACCCTCTGAAAGTTAAACTACAGAAACAGTAAATGGACTTGGGCTTGTTGAATCATATCGCGCAAGTACAGAAAAACGATAAAGTTGTTTATGAATATCCCATTTGTAAAAACCATAGAGTTAGATGTATTAATATAAGTTGTAATTGTTATAGTTTTTATATGCTTTAGGTGCATAGTGTGCTGAAACAATTGGTGGTTGCATTGTATAGACGGTATTCCCCTAGGGGAATATGCAATCAGTGTTATAATATAGAATTAGAAATTACAGATTTGGCATTGAAATCAAAAGTCACACGAAAAAGAGATCCAACCCGACAGTCCTGACTGGTGGTGTATAGACACCCACGAAATATAGCCTGGGCGGTTTTGCTCTCACCCTAATGAACCAACCCCTCTAAAATACAAATAACAAGGGTGTGCTGTAGAATTACCATAAAGAAAATACTGTGCCACTCTCCTACAGTCAAAGACTATAATTGGGAAGTGTATAAACAAAGGCATGGAGAGCAAAAGCATTCAGGGTTTCCTGAAGAATATCCTTACTGCCAAGAAGATGGTTTACACCGTGGCTCGAAGCAACCGGGTCGACGGGCGAGGCAGAGCAATAAGAAACGGTGGAAACAAGAGCCTGAGTGGAACTATGCCAAAATATTGGCTGAGCTACCCCAATGTTAAGCGGCACACCCAGGCACTAACTAAAAAGCAAAGAGGAATGAGCCAGAGTCAATGCAGCCCAATCTGGTACACTATGTTGATGTTGCTATTATTGCTGAGCTATGGAGAAACAGCGCATAGACCGTATAAGTGGACTTTAATTCAAGCAGAGGAAAGCCGTGTGATTGAAGAAAATGTAACCGTAGGTGCACCCTCATTTAACGTAACCATTTGTGATTTATTAGGACATTTAGGTTCTGGGGAAGACTAGAATTTTGATCACTGCAAACCTCCACATAAAAGGGGAAGTGTAGTATCAACTTATTGGTGCCCTAGCTCCAATCCAGGAAAGGGATATTGCAACTATCCTAATCAATATTATTGTGCTTATTGGGGTTGTGAGACAATAGCCACAGGGTGGAGCGTTGCCAATCCGGATAAATACCTCCAAGTCAACTGGTGGCCTAGAGATTGTCGACAATCTCTCCCATCGCTTTATGGTAGTTCTGACCTAGGGAATTGCAAAACATTAGAAATTACAGTCTTGCAACCGCAAGACCAGGGGTGGTCAATTGGCAAAACTTGGGGTGTAAGGATCTGGGAGACTAGGACTGATCGAGGGACACTTATAAAGATACAAAAAGAACCTGCCCCAGAAGGGAAATCCCAATCAATAGGCCCTAATGTGATAATAACGGGGAAATTAGAGATAAATAAAACTTCTAAGATACTTAATATAACAATGATAGATAGCTCTGATATAGACGCAAGTCTATAGAAGTAAACCCACTTTGGACTCTAATAAATGCGAGCTATTAGGTGATTAACAAAACACACCCAAATTTAACAGCAGAATGCTGGTTATGCTTCAACACCAAACCACCATATTTGGAAGCTATTGGACTGGGAAATATGCCAAAGTTCCCTAATGGATCAAATCCTGGGTCTTGTAGGTGGGAAAATAATAAGGAATATCATTGCAACAAGTCCAGGGGCAAGGAATATGTATGGGTCAAATACCCCCTGGAAAACGGTATCTATGTATAAATGGCACACTTAAAGCTAATAGGCCTGGTGATTGGGTAATACCCGCCAATAATTCTGAAATAAATAACTTAGGCTTTTTCTATGGATAAACAACATTTAATCCAATTTCTTGTATTCCTTAAATACGTGTTCATTAGAGCATAAGCAAAACAGCGCTGGGTGCGCGGGGGATTCACTCCACCCAACACGCACACTTTTAACAATAAGAAGTGTGCTTAAATACAGTATGGTATTACATATTCATAATGGCCCAGGAACGCCTGTACATATTCATGACCTTCCCCGCTTTTTATTAAAATGAGTCTCAGATAACCATTTACATATTCCCTTCCTTGACCCTCCCCTGTTGCGCCTGCGCAATGTCACTTGGTGAATTTGAGGAAGGGTCTTTAGGGGTCTTTGGATGAAGCTCCTTCAGCTTCGTCACAGTGGCCTTTTTACCTTTGGCTCATTAGAAGGAACTGGCTGGAACCCAAGCTACCAAACCGACTGGAACCAGACTGGTGCCTCCTTTTTGCTGTAAATCTTGGCTATCTTGTCTCCTCAAGGTTGCAGCTGGTGCTGTAAAACTTCTTATCTCGGCATTTAATGAAGTCCTGCTTTGTTTTTTTTAGCACAATTAGTTACATACAGCTCTAAACTAGATATTAATTATGTGGTTTAAAATGTTAGCTTGTTAGTAGGCCCTTGCCGAGAGAAAAATTCCATCAGAGTTCCAGACCCGAGCGGACGGAGGAAGGAATGCGGTCGACCCAATATGAGTGATAAGCATACCTCCACTTTATTGATGCACTAAGCTGGTTTATATAAGACTTACAATAATTATGCATACTCGTCATCTATTAATTGGATAGTATACAGTAATTATGCCTACTCGTCTTCTATTGATTGGATAGTATACATAATGAGCTCAACCTTCTTGTGGTTTCTCTGGAATGCAACCTCCTCACCCTGCTAGAGATAATTCCCCAGCTTGTTTATCTAAACGCTCAGCTGAACCAGAGAGCAACCGCTCAGTACTTTTCCACTATGCTACACCAGACTCATGCTAACTGAGGCCTACTCATGCTAACTTAGAACAAAATTCTCCTGATACAACGGATCAATAGAGCCATGCCCCTTCTCTATTAGCCATGTCCCAACAATTCCCCCTTTTTCTCTTTGGGCTAATAACACTTCCTTGCGAAAAGTAGCATGAATTATCTTTAAACATAATTGCCTAATACATGAAAGACAACACATACCAATAAGCAATATAAGCAAAATAAAAGCAATCCCTACCAATACTGGTTTAAAGAATGACAACAGCCATGAAGGAAAACCTAGCGAGGCCCATTATCCGTTTTAATCTGTGCTGGTACCCCCATTACAGCAAAACACGCCGTCAAGTGACGAATTACATGACTAGCTTTTTCCCCTGCCTGTGGCGTTGCCCATACAAAATGACTATATGTATCAACTGTAATATGTACATGTTTGAGCCTACCCATTGAGGGCACATGCGTGACATCCATTTGCCATATCTCATTAGGACCCAACCCCCTAGGATTAACTCCTACACCTAGACCAGAACCATGATGACTACACTGAGGGCAAGTCCGTACAATTCCTTTAGCTTCCTCTACGGTGATCTTAAACTGTGAATGTAATCCTTTCGCGTTCTGATGGAACACACTATGTGATTCTCTAGCCTTGGCAAAATCACTAACAGGGGCAGAACATGCTACCAACCTATCTGCTCTAGCATTCCCTTCCCCAAGGCCACAATCCCACATATGACTACGGATGTGAATCACTGCATATGGTTTTGTTCTTCCTTGAATTAATGTACGCAACTGTCTAAACAGTTCTCCCAAGCGCAGTTGCTTAACATCCTTAATCTGAGAATCTTCTATCCTGTGTAACACACCCGCGACATACAGCGAATCGGTCACAATATTAACTGTTTCCTCTCTCCACTTCCCCATGGCCCATACAACAGCAGCAAGCTCCAATGTCTGCAAGGAATCTCCCGGAACAGCTTCCAGCAAGTGGTGGTGCCACTCACCACAAGCGATCCAGGTAACTGCAGCTCTTCTGGACCTTTTTCCTGCATCCGTAAACACTGTCTGGGCATCTTCTAGGGGTGATTTACTGCGGAGAGGTTTCTGCATCCATTCATTGTGACCAATAAACTGCACTATTGCCGCCTTTACAGGAGACAAGGATATAGTTGTAGCTGATGAGAATAAACACTCACACAACTCCTCGCTATTCTGAAGGTACCACTCTATTGCTTCTTTTTTCATCGGAACATATATTGTCTGCAACTCTTGCCCTGTGATCTGAATTACACGCTTCCTACCCCTCTTTATTAAATCTGCTAAGGTTTCGACCTTTTGCTGTATCGACTTTCTTGGCTGTAGCTTTGGAAATACCCATTCAAGTATCCCAAATTCCTCCCGCTCCCCCTTTTTCTCTTTATGTTGTGTAAGAGCCCCAATTAAATGACCATCTGTTTGAAAAACAGAAAAATCTACAGGTATTGCAGGGTCACGTCTCCTTGTAAAACCCAATGTGATTAAGTGAGCTAAATTCTGGATCATTTGTTTTTGCTCCATAGAGAGATCCACCGGAGTGGAGGGATCGGTTCCACGCAGCAATGGTCGTAACACCTCTAACTGCGTATTGGTAATACCCACGACAGGCCTTAACCATTGTAAATCCCCCATGAGTTTCTGAACATCATGAAGTGTCCTAATAGCTGTGGTAATATGCGGTTTTTGCGGTCGAATTTGGGAGTCAGTAATTTTCCACCCTAAGTACAACCACGGTTCTTGTCGCTGAATTTTTTCCTTAGCAATTACTAAACCCTCCTTATACAACTGACAATGTAAAAATTGCAATTGTTGCTCAGTAAAGTCTTGTTCTTGTGCAATAAGAATATCATCCATGTAGTGATACACCATCGCTGTAGGCCAGGCATCACGAATAGGACGCAACACATTGTCCACAAACAATTGACACAATGTCGGACTATTTTTCATTCCTTGCGGTAACACAGTCCACTCAAACCGCTGAGCAGGAGCTTCCCTATTTATTGCTGGCAAAGTGAAGGCAAATCGCTGTGTATCGAGGTGGTGCAAAGAAATAGTAAAAAAGCAATCCTTCAAATCCACAATTAACAACTTCCAGTGTTCAGGAAGCATTGCCGGATTCGGAAGACCAGGTTGTAATGCTCCCATCGGTTGCATTTGTGCATTTACAGCTCTCAAATCATGAAGCAGTCGAAACTTCCCTGATTTTTTCTTAATCACAAAAATAGGCGTATTCCATGGGCTTGTTGACAGTTGCAAATGTCCTTGATCAAATTGTTCTTGTACCAACTGATGTGCCGCTGCAAGACTTTCCATCTTTAACGGCCACTGCTCGATCCATACAGGGTCTACTTCCACAGGAGTAGCACGTAGCGGGGCTAATGCAGCAAATGCCTGTTGCTGGGCTTGCAGGAGGTCTCTCCCTAGCTTCTCCATAGCCTCTACCATCATGGCTTGTGGCCCTACCGGAACTCTGCTCATTCTGTCTAACATAGCTTCTATGGTAGCGTCTGCAGGTAACATCACTAAGATACCTCTAGTTACTGAATTTGCATTCTGCAATGCACACTGTCTTAACAAAGCTGCCCTCATCCAGCCTGGTACATCTGATTGTTCTATTGCTGAAGTAATCCTGTCTATAAATTGTGCAAATGATTCATCCCTTTCTTGCTTAATACTCATGTACGACGGAGATGGCTGTGATGTTTTAACATGCTCAATGGCTTCTCGAGCTGTTCTCATAGCCTCAGCACATTTTTCGGGGCCCATTTCTAATTGAGCTCGAACTTGAAGGAATGGTCCTAACCCCATTAACTGTTCTACCGTTACATCACTTAAAGGATCATTAGGATTTCTCGCTTGCTGTACAGAAGCCTCACAAAATCTCTGCCAATGTGCTTGCCACAATAACAACTGTGACTGTGTCATTATCATTCTCATTATTACCTTAATATCTTCTGGACACAATAACGTACTCCCAAACAAATAATTTAAAAGCTGTTTAGTCGGCTCTCCATGCAACCCTGATTCCGAAACTGTAGCTCTCAACTGCGACAATAATTTCCAACTAATCGGATTATAGTGCCCGTGCATATCTCCATATCTATCTCGCTCAAATAGTGCGGGGAACGCAAAAGGTGAATCTGGCCCAAAATCTCCATTGTCTGCAGCATCCTCCATTACCTTTTTCCAATTAACTAGTGCTGGACACCTGACTGGTCTCTTAGATGTATCCTTTACAACTTTCTCCATCTCTGACTCACTTATAGCTTTCCGATCGTTATACTCCTCACAACTTTGTTTCTGCTGCTGCGACTGCTGTACTTGATCTACATTCCAACTAGAACTCAACTCTGCTTTCTTTTTTACACGCACCGATTGCCAGCACGGAGAAACAGGAGCCTTACATGTACTAAATAACAAATCGTCTTGTCCTGAGGGTGGCAGCGTTGGCCCCCCTGAAAACGCAGATATGCCTGTTTCCATCGGCGGAGCGGAAGGCTCCATTTTGCCGAGTTTTTGTGAAGCTACCGCGGCTAAATTCTTCTCCAGTTTATGACGCTTAATATTATTAATTACTTCCCTCCACGGTTTCATCAGTTTCTTAGCTGTTTTATCCTCGTCTATGATCATATCGCACAACACATCCCCCAATTTCCTCCATTCTCCTTCATCAAACAATAAATCAGGATCCTGAAAACAGCCTTTAGTTTTTCCCAATGTTACTAGACCAGCTAGCTGTTTAACGTAACTATGATCAACACCTCGCTTTTCTAAAAAGCTTTGTAATAAATCTAGGGCTACTTCTAAATCCATTTCTCTGTTATTCATCATTTTTAATCCGTTTCTCTGTTATCTATCACTTTTAACCCGTTTCTCTGTTATCTATCACTTTTAATCCGTTTCTCTATTATCTATCACTTTTAATCCGTTTCTCTGTTATCTATCTCTCCGTTATTCATCATTTTTAATCTATTTCCCCGTTATTCATCATTATAGTACGGTACCTCTTGCTAAATTAAGAGACCTCTTGCAGCCCTTGTTTCCTGTAGCCCAGCGCTGGCGAACTTCAGTCGGTTCAGGCTTCGGAGACGACACACCGCAGCAAAGTGTTCGGTCGCTCTTGCCCGCCGGTCGCTGCTCTCCCGGTGCCTTTTGCTTCTATCCGCCGCTTCGGATCGGCAGTTCGGGCGCCAATTGCCGAGAGAAAAATTCCATCAGAGTTCCAGACCCGAGCGGACGGAGGAAGGAATGCGGTCGACCCAATATGAGTGATAAGCATACCTCCACTTTATTGATGCACTAAGCTGGTTTATATAAGACTTACAATAATTATGCATACTCGTCATCTATTAATTGGATAGTATACAGTAATTATGCCTACTCGTCTTCTATTGATTGGATAGTATACATAATGAGCTCAACCTTCTTGTGGTTTCTCTGGAATGCAACCTCCTCACCCTGCTAGAGATAATTCCCCAGCTTGTTTATCTAAACGCTCAGCTGAACCAGAGAGCAACCGCTCAGTACTTTTCCACTATGCTACACCAGACTCATGCTAACTGAGGCCTACTCATGCTAACTTAGAACAAAATTCTCCTGATACAACGGATCAATAGAGCCATGCCCCTTCTCTATTAGCCATGTCCCAACAGATTGTGACACACACAAGGTCCAAGGGGGTTTGTCACACATACGCTGTCCAATGGGGATTGTGACATACACACGCTGTCCAATGGCGTTTGTGACACACACAGTGTCCACTGGGGTTTGTGACACACACTCTGTCCAGTGAGGATTGCGACAAACACACGCTTTGCAATGGTGTTTGTGACATACACGCTGTCCAATGGGGACTGTGACACACACGCTGTCCAATGGGGTTCGTGACACACATGCTGTCCAGTGGGGTTTGTGACACACACACTGTCCAATAGGGTTTGTGACACACATACTCTGTCCAATGGCGATTGTGACACACACGTTGTCCAATGGGGTTCATGACACACACTCTGTCCCATGGGTTTTGTGACACACACGCTGTCCAATGGGGATTGTGACACACAGACGCTGTCCAATGGGGATTCTGACAAACACACGGTATCCAATGGGGTTTATGACACACACGCTGTCCAATAGGTATTGTGACACACACGCTGTCCAACGGAGTTTGTGACACACACGCTGTCCAACGGAGTTTGTGACACACACACTCTGTCCAATGGGTCTTGTGACACACAAGCTGTCCAATGGTGTTCGTGACACACACGCTGTCCATTGGAGTTTGTGACACACACACTCTGTCCAATGGGTCTTGTGACACACAAGCTGTCCATTGGGGTTTGTGACACACACACGGTCCAATAGGTTTTGTGACACACTCACACTATTCAATGGGGTTTGTGACACACAAACTTTTTAAAGGGGTTTGTGACACACACGCTAGTGAATGGGTTTTGTAACACACACACTGTCCAATGGGGATTGTGACACACACACGCTCTCCAATGTTGTTTGTGACACACACACTTTCTAATGGGGTTTGTGACACACACGCTATCCAATGGGTTTTGTGTCACACAGACTGTCCAATGGGGGTTGTGACACATACACGCTGTCCAATGGGTGTTGTGACACGCACGCTCTCCAGTGGTGTTTGTGACACACACACTGTCCAATAGGGTTTGTGACACACACACTCTATCCAATGGGGTTTGTGACACGCACACTCTGTCCATTGGGGTTTGTGACACACACACGCTGTCCAATGTGATTTGTGACACGCATACATTCTAATGTGGATTGTGACAGACACATGATATCCAATGAGGTTTGTGACACACACACTTTCCAATGGGGTTTGTGACACACACACTTTCCAAAGGGGTTTGTGACACACACACTGTCCAATGGTGTTTGTGACACACACTCTGTCAAATGGGTTTTGGAACAGAAACACGCTATCCATTGGGTTTTGTGACACACACACTGTCCAATGGGATTTGTGATACACACTGTCCAATGGGGTTTCTGACACTACACGCTGTCCAATTGGGTTTATGACACAGACACTGACCAGGAGGGTTTGTGACACACACACGCTGTCCAATGGGCATTTTCACCTACACTCTGTCCAGTAGGTTTTTTGACATATATACGCTATCCAATAGGGTTTGTGACACGCACACTTTATAATGGGGTTTGTGACACACACACGCTGTCCCATGGCTTTTCTGACACACACGCTGACCAACTGGGTTTGTGACACAAACTCTGTCCAATGGGGTTTGTGACACACACACTGTCCCAATGGGAGTGGGATAGACATATGCTGTCAAATGGGGTTTATGACACACACCCTGTCCAGTGGGGATTGTGACACACAAACACTGTACAATGGGGATTGTGACACACACACGCTGTCCAATGGGGTTTATGACACACACGCTGTCCAATGGGGTTTGTGACACACACGCTGTCCAATGGGGTTTATGACACACACGCTGTCCAATGGGGTTTGTGAAGCACACACTCTGTCCAATGGAGTTTCTGACACACACGCAGTCCAATGGGGATTGTGACACTCACGCTGTGCAATGGGGTTTATGACACACACACTGTCCAATGGGGTTTCTTACGCACACACTTTCCAATGGGGTATGTGGACACGCACAATTTCGAATGGGGTTTGTGACACACACGCGCTATCCAATAGGGTTTGTGACACATACACTTTCCAAAGGGGTTTGTGACACACACACTCTCTCCAACGCCGCTTGTGACACACACTATGTCCCATGGGGTTTGTGACGCACACACTGTCCAATGAGGATTGTGACACACACACTCTGTCCAAAGGGGATTGTGACACACACGCTCTCCAATGGGATTTGTGACATACACTCTGTCCAATGGGGTTTGTGAAACACACACTGTCCAATGGTGTTTGTGACACACACGCTGTCCAATAGGGTTTGTGACACAAACTCTGTCCAATGGGGTTTGTTACATACACGCTGTCCAATGGGGATTGTGACACACATGCTGTCAAGTGGGTTTTGTGACAAACACTCTGTCCCATGGGGTTTGTGACACACACACTGTCCATTGGGGATTGTGACACACACACGCTGTCCAATGGGGTTTGTGACACACACGATGTCAAATGGGGTTTGTGACACGCACACTGTACATCGGTGTTTGTGACACACACGCTATCCAATGGGGTTTGTGACACATACACTTTCCAATGGGGTTTGTGACACGCACACTCTCCATGGTTGTTTGTGACACACAGTCTGTCCAATGGGTTTTTTGACACACACACTTTCCAAATGGATTTGTGATGCACACGCTGTACAATGGGGTTTCTGACACACCCACTGTCCAATGGGTATTGTTACACACACAGGCTGTCCAATGTTGTTTGTGACACGAAAGTTGTCCAATGGGGATTGTGACACACAAGCTGTCCAATTGGGTTTCTGACACACACGCTGTCCAATGGTTATTGTGACACACACACTCTGTCCAATGGAGCTTGTGACAGACGCTGTCCAATGGGGATTGTAACACACACGCTGTCCAATGGGGTTTGTGACACACACACTCTGCCCAATGGGTCTTGTGACACACACGCTGTCCAGTGGGGTTTATGACACACACGCTGTCCAACAGGGTTTGTGACACACACAATTTGTCCAATGGGGATTGTGACACACACACACTGTCCAATAGTGTTTGTGACACACACATGCTATCCAGTGGGGTTTGTGACCCACACACTTTCCAAAGGGGTTTGTGACACATACGACGTCCAATGGGGTTTTTGACACGCATGCTGTCCATGGGTGTTTGTGACAGACACGATGTCCGGTGGGGTTTGTGACACACACACTGTCCAATGGGGTTTGTGACACACACAGTGTGCACGGGGGTTTGAGACACACACGCTGTCCAATTGGGATTGTGACACACACACTGTCCAGGGGGGGTTGTGACACACACATTGTCCAGTGACGTTCGTGACACACACAGTGTCCACGGGGTTTTGTGACACACAAATTCTGTCCAATGGGCTTGTACCACACACGCTGTCCAATGAGCTTGTGACAAACACTCTGTACAATGGGGTTTGCGACACACACACGCTATCCAACGGGGTTTGTGACACACACACTGTCCAAAGGGGTTTGTGACACACACGATGTCCAATGGGATTTGTGACACGCACACTGTCCAATGGGTTTTGTCACACACACTCTGTCCAATAGGGTCTGCAACACACACGCTGTCCAGTGAGGATTGTGACACAGACGCTGTACAATGGGGTTTGTGACACACACACTCTGTCCAAAGGGCTTGTGACAAACACGCTGTACAATGGGGTTTGTGACTCACACACGCTGTTTAATGCAGTTTATGACACAGACACTTTCCAATGGGTTTGTGACACAGACGCTGTCCAATGGGGTTTGTGAAACATACTTTGTCCAATATGGATTGTGACACTCACACTGTCCAATGGGGTTTGTGACTCACACACTGTCCAATGGGGATTGTGACACACAGGCTGTCCAATGGGTTTGTGACACACACACTGTCCAATAGGGTTTGTGACACACAGACGCTATCCAATAGGGTTTGTGACACATACACTTTCCAATGGGGTTTCTGACACACACGCTGTTCGGTGGGTTTTGTGACACACACGCTGTCGAATGGGGTGTGTGACACACACACTGTCCGATGGGGTTTGTGACACAAAGTCTGTCCACTGGGGATTGTGACACACACACTGTCCAGGGGGGGTTGTAACACACACACTGTCCAATGGCATTCATGGCACACACAGTGTCCACGGGGATTTTTGACACACACACCCTGTCCAATGGGCTTGTGACACACACTCTGTCCAATGGGGTTCGTGACACAAATGCTGTACAGTGGTTTTTGTGACACACACACTCTGTCCAATGGGCTTGTGACACACAAGCTGTCCCATGGCTATTGTGACACACACACGCTGTCCAATGGGGTTTGTTGCACACACGCTGTCCAATGGGGATTGTGACACACACACTGGCCAATGGGGTTTGTCACACACACACTGTCCAATGGGATTTGTGACACACAATGTCCAATGGGGTTTCTGACACACTCGCTGTCCAATGGGTTTTGTGACACAGACTAACCAGGAGAAATTGTGACACACACATGCTGTCCAATGGGGTTTGTGACACACACACTCTGTCCAATGGGTCTTGTGACACACACGCTATCCAATGAGTTTTGTGACACACACACTTTCAAATAGGGTTTGTGACACAGACGCTATCCCGTGGTTTTGTGACACACACTCTGTCCAATAGGGTTTGTGACACACACACACTATCCAATGGGGTCTGTGACACAAACGCTGTACAATGGGATTTGTGACACACACACTCTGTCCAATGGTGCTTGTGACACACACGCTGTCCAATGGGGTTCGTGACACACACGCTGCCCAATGGGGATTGTGACACACACGCAGTCCAATAGGGTTTGTGACACACACACGCTATCCAATGGGGTTTGTGAAATACACACTTTCTAATGGGGTTTGTGACACACACAATATCCAATGGGGTTTGTGACACTCACAATCTGTCCCATGGTGTTTGTGACACACACACTGTCCAATAGGATTGTGAAACGCACATGCTGTCCAATGGGGTTTGTGACACACAGGCGGTCCAGTGGGTTTTGCGACACACACACTTTCCAATATGGCTTGTGACACACACGCGCTATACAATGGTTTTTGTGACACATACACTTTTCAGTGGGGTTTGTGACACCACACTCTGTCCAATGGTGCTTGTGACACACACGCTGTCCAATGGGGTTCGTGACACACACTCTGTCCAGTGGGTTTTGTGACACACACACTCTGTCCAATGGGCTTTTGACACAAACGCTGTCCAATAGTGTTGGTGACACACAGTCTGTCTCATGGGGTTTGTGACACACACACTGTCCAATGGGGTTTATGACACACACGCTGTCCAATGGGGTTTGTGACACACACACTCTGTCCAATGGGGTTTGTGACACACACGCTGTCAAATGAGGATTGTGACACACACGCTGTCCAATGGGGTTTGTGACACACACACTCTGTCCAATGGGGCTTGTGACACACAAGCTGTCCAAAGGGGTTCGTGACAGACACGCTGTCGAGTAGGGTTTGTGACACAAACACTGTCCAAGAGGGTTTGTGACACACACACGTTGTCCAATGGTGTTTGTGACACAGACGCTATACAATGAGGTTAGTGACACAGACGCTGTCCAATGGGGATTGTGTCATACACACTGTCCAATAGGGTTTGTGACACACACATGCTATCCAATGGGGTTTGTGACACGCACACTTTCTAATGGGGTTTGTGACACACACATGCTATGAAGTGGGGTTTGTGACACGCACACTTTCTAATGGGGTTTGTGACACACACACGCTATCCAATGGGGTTTTTGACACACTCACTTTCAAATGGGGTTTGTGACATGCACACTTTCTAATTGGGTTTGTGACACACAAACGATGTCCAATGGGGTTTGTGACATGCACACTGTCCATGGGTGTTTGTGACACACACGCTGTCCAGTGGGGTTTCTGACACACACACTGTCCAAAAGGGTTTGTGACACACACGATGTCCAATGGGGTTTGTGACATGCACACTGTCAATAGGTGTTTGTGACACACACGCTGTTCAAAGGGGTTGCTACACACACGCTGTCCAATGGGGATGGTGACACACACGATGTCCAATGGGGTTTGTGACACACACACTCTGTCCAATGGGTCTTGTGACACAAATGCTTTCCAATGGGGTTCGTAACACACACAAGCTATCCAACGGGGTTTGTAACACGCACACTTTCTAATTGGGTTTGTGACACGCACACGCTATCCAATGGGGTTTGTGACACGCATACTATTTAAGTGGTTTTGTGACACACACACGCTGTCCAATGGGGTTTGTGACATACACACTTTCTAATGGGGTTTCTGACACACACGCTATCCAATGGGGTTTGTGACACGCATACTATTTAAGTGGTTTTGTGACACACACACACTGTCCAATGGGGATTGTGACACACACGCTGTACAATGTTGTTTGTGACACACATGCTGCCCAATGGGATTTGTGACACAGATGCTGTCTAATGGGGATTGTGACATACACATTGTCCAATTGTGTTTGTGACGCAAACACTTTCCAATGGCGCTTGTGAGATGCACGCTGTCCAGTGGGGTCTGTGACACGTATGCTATCCAAAGGGCTTTGTGAGACACACACTGACCAGGAGGGTTTCTGTCACACACACGCTATACAATGGGGTTTGTGACACACACATTGTCAAATGGGATTTGTGACACACACACTGTCCAATGGGTATTGATACACACACACGCTGTCCAATGGTGTTTTTGACACACACGCTGTCCAATGGGGCTTTTGACACACACGCTGTCCAATGGGGTTTGTGACACACACACGCTACGCAATGGGGTTTGTGACACATACACTTTCCAATGGGGTTTGTGACACACACACTGTCCAATGGTGCTTGTGACACACACGCTGACAAATTGCTTTTGTTACACACACACTGTCCCATGGTATTTGTGACACGCATGCTATCTAAAGGGTTTTGTGACACACACACGCTGTCCAATGGGGTTTGTGACACACACACTTTCAAATGGGGTTTGTGACCCACATGCTATCCAATGGGTTTAGTGACACACATGCTGTCCAATGGGGATTGTGACAAACACACTGTCCAATGGGTATTGTGACACAGACACACTGTCCAATGGGATTCGTGACACACACGCTGTCCAATAGGGATTGTTACACACATGCTCTGTCCAATGGATATTGTGACACACACGCACTGTAGAATGGAGTTTGTGACACACACACTGTCCAAAGGGGTTTGTGATACACACGCTGTCCAATGGGGTTTGTGACACACACACTGTCCAATGGGGATTGTGACACACACACGCTGTTCAGTGGGGTTTGTGACACACTCAGTGTCCAATGGGGATGGTGATACACATGATGTCCAATGGGGTTTGTGACACACACACTCTGTAAAATGGGGGTTATGACACACACACTTTCCAATGGGGTTTCTGACACACACACTTTCCAATGGCGCTTGTGACACACACGCTGTCCAATGGGGTTCCTGACACACACGCTGTCCAATGGGGATTGTGACACACTCGATGTCCAATGGGGATTGTGACACACACAATCTGTCCAATGGGGTTTGTGACACACACGCTGTCCAAAGGGGATTGTGACACACACGCTGTCCAGTTGGGTTTTTGACACACACACTGTCCAATGGGGTTTGTGACACAGACAGTGTCCGCGGGGGTTTGTGACACACACGCTGTCAAATGGGGTTTATGACACACACGATGTCCAACGGTGTTTGTGACACACACACACTATCAAATGTGGATTGTGACACACACGCTATCCAATGGGTTTTGTGACACACACACTCTCCAATGTGGATTGTAACACACACACTTTCAAATGGGGTTTGTGACACGCACACTTTTTAATGGGGATTGTCACACACACACGCTCTCCCATGGGGTTTGTGACACACACGCTGACGAATTGGTTTTGTTACACACACACTGTCCAATAGTGTTTGTGACACGCATGCTATCTAATGGGTTTTGTGACACACACGCTGTCCAATGGGGAATGTGACACACACACTCTGACTAATGGGTCTTTGGGCTCACAAGCTGTCCAATGGGGTTCGTGACACACACATGCTATCCAATGTGTTTTGTGGCACACACACGCTGTCCAATGGGGATTGTGACACACACGCTCAGTCCAATGGGTATTGTGACACACGCACTGTAGAATGGGGTCTGTGACACACACGCACTGTAGAATGGGGTCTGTGACACACACGCAGTCCAAAGGGGTTTGTGATACACACGCTGTCCAATGAGGTTTGTGACACACACACACACTGTCCAGTGGGGATTGTGACACACACACGCTGTAAAATGGGGGTTTTGACACACACACTTTCCAATGGCGCTTGTGACACACACGCTGTCCAATGGGGTTCCTGACACACACGCTGTCCAATGGGGATTGTGACACACACGATGTGCAATGGGGTTTCTGACACACACACGCTGTGCAATGGGGATGGTGACACACACGCTATCCAATGCGTTTTGTGACACACACACTGTCCAATGGTGTTTGTGACACACACGTTTTCCAATGGGGTTTGTGACACACACGCTGTCCAACGGGATTTGTGACACACACTGTCCAGTGGGGTTTCTGACACTAAACGCTGTCCAATGGGGTTTGTGACACACACATGCTATCCAATGGGTTTTGTGACACACACAAACTGTCCAATGGGGTTTGTGCCACACACGCTGTCCAATGGGGATTGTGAGGCAAACGCTATCCAATGCGTTTTGTGACACACACTCTATCAAATGGGGTTTGTGACACACACACACTGTCCAATGGGATTTGTGACACACCTTCTATCCAATAGGGATTGTGACACACACGCTATCCAATGCGTTTTGTGACGCACACACTGTTCAAAGGGGATTGTGACACAGACGCTATCCAATGGGGTTTGTGACACACACGCTATCCAATGGGTTTTGTGAACATACACTGTCCAATGGGGAATGTGACACACACACTGTCCATTGGGTATTGTGACACAGACACACTGTCCAATGGGGTTTGTGACATACACGCTGTCCAATGGGGATTGTGACACACACGCTATCCAATGGGTTTTGTGACACACACACTGTTCAATGGGGATTGTGACACACACACGGTGTGCAGTGGTGTTTGAGACACACACGCTGTCCAATGGGGTTTGTGACACAGACGCTGTCCAATGGAGATTGTGACCTACACACTGTCCAATAGGGTTTGTGACTCACACACGCTATCCAGTGGGGTTTGTGAACGCACACTACTTTATAATGGAGTTTGTGACACACACATGCTATGCAATGGGATTTGTGGCACACACACTTTCCAATTTGGTTTGTGACACACACACCTTCCAATGGCGCTTGTGACACACACACTGACCAGGAGGGTTTGTGACACACACACGCTGTCCAATGGGGTTTGTGACACACACTGTCCAGTGGGGTTTCTGACACTACACGCTGTCCAATGAGGTTTGTGACACACACACGCTATACACTGAGGTTTGTGACACAAACTCTGTCCAATGGGGATTGTGACACACACACTGTACAATTGGGTTTGTGACACACACACGCTGTCCAGTGGTGAATGCGACACACACGCTGTCCAATAGGATTTGTGACACACATTTTCCAATGGGGTTTCTGACACTACACGCTGTCTAATGGGGTTTGTGACACACACATGCTATCCAATGGGTTTTGTGACACACAAACTGTCCAATGGGGTTTGTGACACACACACTTTCCAATGGGGATTGTGACACACACGCTATCCAATGCGTTTTGTGACACACACACTGTTCAATGGGGATTGTGACATACACACGCTGTCCAATGATGATTGTGACACACACGCTATCCAATGGGGTTTGTGACACACACGCTATCCAATGGGTTTTGTGACACACACACTGTCCAATGGGGAATGTGACACACACATGCTGTCCAGTGGGGTTTGTAACACACACGCGCTATCCACTGGGGTTTGTAACACACACACTTAATAATGGGTTTTGTGACACACACACGCTATAAAATGGGGTTTGTGACACACACGCTGTCCAATGGGATTTGTGACACACATGCTATCCAATGGCATTTGAGACACACACACGCTGTCCAATGGGGTATGTCCCAAACACACTGTCCAATGGTGTTTGAGACACACACGCTGTCCTATGGAGTTTGTGACAGTAACTCTGTCCAATGGGGATTGCGACACACACGCTGTCCAATGGGTATTGTGACACAGACACACTGTCCAATGGGGTTTGTGACACAAAGGCTGTCCAATGGGGATTTTGTCATACACACTGTCCAATCGGGTTTGTGACACACACACGCTATCTGTTCGGGTTTGTGACACACACACTTTCAACTGGGTTTTGTGAAACACACGCTATCCAATGGGGTTTGTGACACACAAACTGTCCAATGGGGATTGTGACACACACACGCTGTCCAATGGTGTAAGTGACACACACGCTTTCCAACAAGGTTTGTGACACAGACGCTGTCCAATGGGGATTGTGACCTACACACTGTCCAATAGGGTTGGTGACACACACACGCTATCCAGTGTTGTTATGTGAACACGCACTACTTTATAATGGAGTTTGTGACACACACGCTATGCAATGGGATTAATGGCGCACACACTTTCCAATGGGGTTTGTGAAACACACACTGACAAGGAGGGTTTGTGACACACACACGCTGTCCAATGGGGTTTGTAACACACACTGTCCAATGGTTTTTGTGAAACACACTCTGTCAACTGGGCTTTGTGCCACACACACGCTGTCCAATGGGATTTGTGACACACACTGTCCAATGGTCTTTCTTACACTACACGCTGTCCAACAGGGTTTGTGACACACATATGCTATCCAACGGGGTTTGTGACACACACACTTTCAAATGGGGTTTGTGAAACACAGGCTATCCAATGCGTTTTGTGACACACACAGTGTTCAATGGGTATTGTGACACACACACGCTGTCCAATGGGGTTTGTGACACACACACGCTATCCAATGGGGTTTGTGACACACACACTTTATAATGGGGTTTGTGACACACACACGCTATCCAATGGGGTTTGTGACACATACACTTTCCAATAGGGTTTCTGACACCACACTCTGTCCAGTGGTGCTTGTGACACACACGCTGTCCAATGGGGTTCGTGACACACACACTGTCCAGTGGATTTTGTGATTCACACACTCTGTCCAGTGGGCTTGTGACACAAACGCTGTCCAATGGGATTCGTGACACACACACTGTGCATTGGGTTTTGTGACACACGCACTCTGTCCAATAGGCTTGTGTCACACGCGCTGTCCAATGGTGTTTGTGACACACACACTATCCAAAGGGGATTGTGGCACACACACGCTGTCCAATGGGGTTTGTGACACACATGCTGTATAGTGGATTTTGTGACACAAACATTCTGTCCAATGGGCTTGTGAGTCACACACGCTGTCCAATGATGTTTGTGACACACACACTGTCCAATGGGGATTGTGACACACACATGCTGTCCAATGGGGTTTGTGACACAAAATCTGTCCAATGGGGTTTGTGACACACACACTGTCCAATGGGTATTGAGACGCACACACGCTGTCCAAAGAGGTTTGTTACACACACGCTGTCCAATGGGGTTTGTTACACAAACGCTGTCCAATAAGTATTGTGACACAAACACGCTGTCCAATGGGGTTTGTGACACATACACTTTCCAATGGGGTTTGTGACACACACACTCTTTCCAATGGTGCTTGTGACACATATGCTGTCCAATGGGATTCGTGACACACACTCTGTCCAATGGGGTTTGTGACCCACACGGAGTCCAATGGGGATTGTGACACACACGCTGTCCAATGGGGTTTTTGACCCACACGGTGTCCAATGGGTATTGTGACACACACTCTGTCCAAAGGGCTTTGTGACAGACACACTCTGTACAATGGGTCTTGTGAAAACCACGCTGCCCAATGGGTTTTGTGAACACACACGCTATCCAATGAGGTTTGTGACACATACACTTTCCAATGGGGTTTGTGACACACACACTCTGTCCAATGGCGCTTGTGACACACACGCTATCCAATGGAGTTCGTGACACTCACGCTGTCCAATGGTTTGTGTGACACACACACTGTCCAATGTGGATTGTGACACAGACACGCTGTCCAATGGGGCTTGAGACACTCACACTGTCCATGGGTGTTTGTGATACACACACGCTGTTCAGTGGGTTTTGTCACACACACACAGTCCAATGGGGTTTTGACACACAAGCTGTCTACTGGGGATTGTGACACACACACTGTCCAGGGGGGTTTTTGACACACACACTGTCCAATGGATTTCGTGACACACACAGTGTCCAAGGGGGTTTGTGACACACACGCTATCCAATGGGTTTTGTGACACACACACGCATTGTCCAACGGGAATTGTGACACCACACTCTGTCCAACGGTGCTTGTGACACACATGCTGTCCAATGGGGTTCTTGACACACACCCTGTCCAGTGGGTTTTGTGACACACACAGTGTCCAATAGGGATTGTGACACACACGCTATCCACCGGGGTTTGTGACACATACACTTTCCAATGGGTTTTGTGACACCACACTCTGTCCAATGGAGCTTGTGACACACACGCTGTCCAGTGGGTTTTGTGACACACACACGCTGTCCTATAGTGTTTGTGACACACACTCTGTCCCATTGAGTTTGTGACAAAGACGCTGTCCAATGGGGATTGTGTCATACACACTGTCCAATAGGGTTTGTGACACACACACGCTATCCAATGGCGTTTGTGAACACGCATACTTTCTAATGGAGTTTGTGACACACACACGGTGTCCAATGGGGTTTCTGACACACACGCTGACCAATTGGGTTTGTTACACACACACTGTCAAATTGTGTTTGTGACACGCATGCTGTCCAATGGGTTTTGTGACACACACACTGACCAGGAGGGTTTGTGACACAAACACGCTGTCCAATGGCGCTTGTGACACACACTGTCCAATGGAGTTCGTGACACACACTCAGTCCCATGGTGTTTGTGACACACACACTGTCCAATGGGAATTGTGACACATACATGCTGTACAATGGGGTTTGTGACACATTCATTCTGTCCAAAGGGGCTTGTAACACACACGCTGTCCAATGGTGTTTGTGACGCCACACTGTCTAATAGGACTTGTGACACATACACTCTGTCCAATGGGGTTTCAGACACACACGCTCTCCAATGGGGTTTGTGACAAATACACTCTGTCCAATGGGGCTTGTGACACACACGCTGTCCAATGGGGTTTGTGACACACACGCTATCCAGTGGGTTTTTTGACACACACACTGTCCAATAGGGTTTGTGACACACACACGCTATCCAATGGGGTTTGTGACACGCATACTTTCTAATGTGGTTTGTGACAGACACACTCTATCCAATGGGGTTTGTGACACACACACGCTGTCCAATGGGGTTTGTGACACACACACTCTGTCCAATGGGTTTTGTGACACACACGCTGTCCAATGGGGTTTGTGACACACAAACTGTCCAAAGGGGTTTGTGACACACACACACTGTCCAATTGGGTTTGTAACACACACGCTATCCAATGGGGTTTGTGACACGCATACTTTCTAAAGGGGTTTGTGACACACACGCTGTCCAATGGGGTTTGTGACACACACACTGTCCAAAGGGGTTTGTGACACACACGTTGTCCAATGGGGTTTGTGACACGCACACTGTCCATGGGTGTTTGTGACACACACGCTGACCAACTGGGTTTGTTACACACACACTGTCCAATGGTGTTTGTGACACGCATGCTGTCCAATGGGTTTTGTGAGACAGACACTGACCAGGAGGGTTTGTGACACACACACGCTATCCAATGGCGTTTGTGACACTTACACTTTCCAATGGGGTTTGTGAAACACACACTCTGTCCAATGGGGTTTGTGACACTCACACTGTCCAAAGGGGTTTGTGACACACACGATGTCCAATGGGGTTTGTGACACATACACACTGTACAATTGGGATTGTGACACACACGCTGTCCAATGGGGTTTGTGACACATACAGTGTCTGCGAGGGTTTGTGACACACACGCAGTCCAATGGGGATTGTGACACACACACTGTCCAATGGGTATTGTTACACACACATGCTGTCCAATGGTGTTTGTGACACACACGCTGTCCAATGGGGCTTGTTACACATACGCTGTCCAATGGGGTTTGTGACACACACGCTGTCCAGTGGGTTTTGTGACACACACACTGTTCAATAGGGTTTGTGACACACACACGCTGTCCAAAGGGTACTGTGACACAGACACGCTGTCCAATGGGGTTTGAGACACACACACTTTCCAATGTGGTTTGTGACACACACACTCTGTCCAATGGCGCTTGTGACACACACGCTGTCCAATGGGGTTCGTTAAAAAACTCAGTCCCATGGGGCTTGTGACACACACACTGTCCAATGGGGATTGTGACATACACACGCTGTCCAATGGTGTTTGTGACACACACGCTGTCCAATGTTGTTTGTGACACAGATGCTGTCCAATGGGGATTGTGACCTACACACTGTCCAATAGGGTTTGTGACACACACACACTATCCAAAGTGTTTGTGACACACATACTTTCTAATGGGGTTTTTGTCACACACACGCTATCCAATGGGTTTTGTGACACACACACTGTCCAATGGGAATTGTAACACACACACGCTCTCCAATGGTGTTCATGACACAAGCGCTGTCCAATGGGGTTTGTGACACAGACGCTGTCCAATGGGGATTTTAACCTACACACTGTCCAATAGGGTTTTTGACACACACACGCTATCAAATGGGGTTTGTGACAAGCACACTTTATAATGGGGTTTGTGACACACACACAGTCCAAAAGGGTTTGTGAAACACACGATGTACAATGGGGTTTCTGACACGCACACTGTCCATGGGTGTATGCAACACACACGCTGTCCAGTGGGGTTTGTGACACACACACTGTCCAACGGGGTTTTGACAAACATGCTGTCCACTGGGGTTTGTGACACACACACTGTACAATGGGGTTTGTGACACAAACACGATATCCAATGGGTTTTCTGTTACACACACTGTCCAATGGGGATTGTGACACACACACGCTGTCCAATGGGGTTTGTGACACAGACGCTGTCCAGTGGGGATTGTGACCTACACACTGTCCAGTAGGGTTTCTGACACACACACGCTATCAAATGGGGTTTGTGACACACACACACTTTCCAATGGGGTTTGTGACACGCACACTTTCTAATGGTGTTTCTGATACACACGCTGTCCAATGGGGCTTGTGACACACACACTGTCCAATCGGGTTTCTGACACACACGCTGTCCATAGGGTTCGTTACAGACACTCTGTCCCATGGGGTTTGTGACACACACACTGTCCAATGGGGATTGTGACACAAACACGCTGTCCCATGGGGTTTGTGACACACACGCTGACCAAATGGGTTTGTTACACACACACTGTCCAATAGTGTTTGTGACACACACAGTGTCCACGGGGGTTTGTGACACACACGCTGTCCAATGGGGATTGTGACATACACACTGTCCAAAAGGGTTTGTGACACACATGCTGTCCAATGGGGTTTGTGACACACACGCTGTCCGGTGGGTTTTGTGACACAGACACTGTCCAATAGGGTTTGTGCCACACACATGCTATCCAATGGGGTTTGTGACACACACACTTTCCAATGGGGTTTGTGACAGGCACACTTTCTAGTGGGGTTTGTGACACATACACTTTCCAATGGGGTTTGTGACACACACACTCTGTCCAATGGCGCTTGTGAGACACACGCTGCCCAGTCTGGTTCATGACACACACTCTGTCCCATGGGTTTTGTGACACACACACTGTCCAATTGGGATTGTGACACACACACGCTGTCCAATGGGGTTTGTGACACACACACTTTCCAAAGGGGTTTTTGACACACACGATGTCCAATGGCGTTTGTGACACTCACAATGTCCATGGGTGTTTGTGACACAGACGCTGTCCAAAGGGGTTTGTGACAAGCATATTGTCCATGGGTATTTTTTACACACACGCTGTCCAATTGGGTTTGTGACACACACACTGTCCAATGGGGTTTGTGACACACACAAGCTGTCCAATGGGTATTGTTACACACACACGCTGTCCAATGGTATTTGTGACACACACACTTTCCAATAGGGCCAGTGACACACACACGCTATCCAATGGGGTTTGTGACACACACACTATCCAATGGGGATTGTGACACACAGACGCTGCCCAATAGGATTTGTGACACGCACACTGTTTATGGGTGTTTGTGACACACACGCTGTCCAGTGGAGTTTGTGACACACCCACTGTCCAATGGGGTTTGTGACACACACAGTGTCCACGGGGGTTGGTGAGACAAACTCTCTCCAATGGGGCTTGTGACACACACACTGCCCAATGGGTATTGTGACACACACACACTGTCCAATGGGATTTGTGACACACACGCTGTCCAATGAGTATTGTGGCACACACGTTGTCCAGTGGCGTTTGTGACACATACACTTTCCAATGGGGTTTGTGACACACACACTCTGTCCACTGGTGCTTGTGACACACACGCTGTCCAAAGGGGTTTGTGACACATACGCTATCCAATGGGGCTTGTGACACTCACACTGTCCATGGGTGTTTGTGACACACACGCTGTCCAGTGGGTTTTGGCACACACACACTGTCCAATGGGGTTTTGACACACACACTTTCCAATGGGGTTTGTGACACGCAAAGTTTTTAATGGGATTTGTGACACACACACGCTGTCCCATGGAGTTTGTGACACACACTCTGACCAACTGGGTTCATGACACACACTCTGTCCCATGGGGTTAGTGACACACACATTGTCCGAAGAGGTTTGTGACACACACGATGTTCAATGTGGTTTGCGACACGCACACTGTCCATGGGTGACTGTGACACACACGATGTCCAATGGGGTTTGTGACACACATGATGTAAAATGGCGTTTGTGACACGCACACTGTCCATGGGTGTTTGTGACACACACCCTGTCCAATGGGTTTTGTGACACACACCTTACCCAATGGGGTTTGTGACACACACACTGTACAGTGGGGATTGTGACACACACACGCTGTCCAGTGGGGTTTGTGACACACACCCTGTCCAATGTGTTTTGTGACACACACACTCTGTCCAATGGGCTTGTGACACACATGCTGTCCAATAGTGTTTGTGACACACACACTGCACAATGGGGATTGTGACACACACACGCTGTCCGATGGGGTTTGTGACACACACACTGTCCAATGGGTATTGTGACACACACACGCTGTCCAATGGTGTTTGTGACCCGCACGTTGTCCAATGGGTATTTTGACACACACGTTGTCCAATGGGGTTTGTGACACACACGCTGTCCAGTGGGTTTGTGACACACACACTGTCCCATGGGGTTTGTTACATCACACACGCTATCCAATGGGGTTTGTGACACACACTCTTTCTAATGGGGTTTGTAAAACCCACGCTATCCAATGGGTTTTGTGACACACACGCTGTCCAATGGGGTTCATGACACACACTCTGTCTAGTGGGTTTTGTGACACAGACACTGTCCAATGGGGATTATGACACACACACGCTGTCCAGTGGGGTTTGTGACACACACACTTTCCAATGGCGTTTGTGAGACGCTCAATGTCCATGGGTTTTTGCGACACACACGCTGTCCAATGGGGTTTGTGACACACACATGCTGTCCAAAGGGGTTTGTGACACACACACTGTCCAATGGGTTTTGTGACACACGAACACTGTCCAATGGGGATTGTGACACACACATGCTGTCCAATGGGTTTTGTGACACACACACTGTCCAAAGGGGTGTGTGACACAGACGCTGTCCAATGGGGTTTGTGACACACACGCTGTCCAATGGGTTTTGTGACACACACACTGTCCAATGGGTTATTGACACACACGCTGTCCACTGGGGATTGTTACACACACTCTGTACAATGGGGTTTTGTGACACACACACGCTGTCCAATAGTGTTTGTGACACACACACTGTCCAATGGGTTTTGTGACACACGAACACTGTCCAATGGGGATTGTGACACACACATGCTGTCCAATGGGTTTTGTGACACACACACTGTCCAAAGGGTTTTGTGACACAGACGCTGTCCAATGGGGTTTGTGACACACACTCTGTACAATGGGGTATTGTGACACACACACGCTGTCCAATTGTGTTTGTGACACACACGCTGTCCAATCGGTTTTGTGACACACACACTGTCCAATGGCATTCGTGACACACACAGTGTCCACGGGGGTTTGTGACACACACTCTGTACAATGGGGTATTGTGACACACACACGCTGTCCAATTGTGTTTGTGACACAAACGCTGTCCAATGGGTTTTGCGACACAGATGCTGTCCAATGGGGATTGTGACCTACACGCTGTCCCATAGGGTTTGTAACACACACATGCTATACAATGGGGTTTGTGACACACACACGCTATCCAATGGGGTTTGTGACAGGCACACATTATAATGGGGTTTGTGACACACACACGCTATCCAATGGGGTTTTTGACACACATACTTTCTAATGGGGTTTTTGACACACACATGCTATCCAATTGGGTTTGTGACACACACATTTCAATGGCGTTTGTGACACAAAGACGCTGTCCCATGGGGTTTATGACACACACGCTGTCCAAGGGGGATTGTGATACACAGGCTCTCCAATGGGGTTTGTGACACATACACTCTGTCCAGTGGAGTTTGTGACACACACGCTGTCCAGTGGGGTTTGTGACACACAAACTGTCCAATGGGTATTGTTAAACACAAACTCTGTCCAGTGGGTTTTGTGACAAACACAGTGTCCAAAGGGGTGTGTGACACAGACGCTGTCCAATGGGGTTTGTGACACACACGCTGTCCAATGGGTTTTGTGACACACACACTGTCCAATGGGTTATTGACACACACGCTGTCCACTGGGGATTGTTACACACACTCTGTACAATGGGGTTTTGTGACACACACACGCTGTCCAATAGTGTTTGTGACACACACACTGTCCAATGGGTTTTGTGACACACGAACACTGTCCAATGGGGATTGTGACACACACATGCTGTCCAATGGGTTTTGTGACACACACACTGTCCAAAGGGGTTTGTGACACAGACGCTGTCCAATGGGGTTTGTGACACACACGCTGTCCAATGGGTTTTGTGACACACACACTGTCCAATGGGGTTTTGACACACACGCTGTCCACTGGGGATTGTTACACACACTCTGTACAATGGGGTTTTGTGACACACACACGCTGTCCAATTGTGTTTGTGACACACACGCTGTCCAATGGGTTTTGCGACACACACACTGTCCAATGGCATTCGTGACACACACAGTGTCCACGGGGGTTTGTGACACACACTCTGTACAATGGGGTATTGTGACACACACACGCTGTCCAGTTGTGTTTGTGACACAAACGCTGTCCAATGGGTTTTGCGACACAGATGCTGTCCAATGGGGATTGTGACCTACACGCTGTCCCATAGGGTTTGTAACACACACATGCTATACAGTGGGGTTTGTGACACACACACGCTATCCAATGGGGTTTGTGACAGGCACACATTATAATGGGGTTTGTGACACACACACGCTATCCAATGGGGTTTTTGACACACATACTTTCTAATGGGGTTTTTGACACACACATGCTATCCAATTGGGTTTGTGACACACACATTTCAATGGCGTTTGTGACACAAAGACGCTGTCCCATGGGGTTTATGACACACACGCTGTCCAAGGGGGATTGTGATACACAGGCTCTCCAATGGGGTTTGTGACACATACACTCTGTCCAGTGGAGTTTGTGACACACACGCTGTCCAGTGGGGTTTGTGACACACAAACTGTCCAATGGGTATTGTTAAACACAAACTCTGTCCAATGGGGTTTGTGACACACACGCTGTCCAATGGGGTTTGTGACACGCACACTTTATAATAGGGTTTGTGACACACACACGGTATCCAATGGGTTTTATGACACACACGCTGTCCAATAGGGTTTGTGACACACACACACTATCCAATGGGGTTTGTGATACACACACTTTCTAATGGGATTCGTGACACACACACATTGTCCCATGGGGTTTGTGACTGACACACTGTCCAAAGGGTATTGTGAAACACTTACGCTGTCCAATGGTATTTGTGACACACACGCTGTCCAATGGGGATTGTGACAAACACGCTATCCAATGGTGCTTGTGATACTCACACTCTCCATGGGTGTTTGTGACACACACGCTGTCTAGTGGGTTTTGTCACACATGCACCGTCCAATGGGGTATTGACACACACGCTGTCCACTGGGGATTGTGACACACACACTGTCCACGGGGGTTTGTGACTCACACACTGTCCAATGGCGTTCGTGACACACACAGTGTCCACAGGGGTTTGTGACACACACACTGTCCAAAAGGTTTTGTGACACACACACTCTGTCCAATGCGCTTGAGACACAGACGCTGTCCAATGGGGTTCGTGACAGAGACTCAGTCCCATGGGTTTGTGACACACACACTGTCCAATGGGGATTGTGACACACACACTATGTCCAATGGGGTTTGTGAACACGCACACTGTCCATGGGTGTTTGTGACACACAAGCTGTCCAATGGGGTTTGTGACACACACATGTTCCAAAGGGGTTTGTGACACACATGCTATCCAATGGTGTTTGTGACACACACTCTGTCCCATGGGGATTGTGACACACACGCTGTCCAGTGGAGTTTGAGACACACACGGTATCCAATGGGGATTATGACACACACACTGTCCAAAGGGGTTCGTGACACACACTCTGTCCAATGGTGTTTGTGACACACACTCTCTCCAATGGGGTTTGTGACACACACACGCTATGCAATGGGCTTTGTTACACGCACGCTTTCTAATGGGGTGTGTCACACACATGCTATCCAATGGGGTTTGTGATACACATACTTTCTAATGCGGTTTGTGACACACACGCTATCAATGGATTTAGTGACACATACACTGTCCAATGAGGATTGCGACACACACACGCTGTCCAATGGGGTTCGTAACACACACCCTGTCCAATGGGGTTTGTGACACACAAAAACTGTCCAATGGGTCTTGTGACACACACGCTGTCCAATGGGGTTCATGACACACACGTCGTCCACTGGGGTTTGTGACACACACATTGTCCCACAGGGTTTGTGACACACACACGCTATCCAAGGGGTTTGTGACAGACACACTTTCTAATAGGGTTTGTTACACACACACTCTACGCAATGGGGTTTTTGACACAGATGCTGTCCAATGGGGTTTGTGACACACACACGCTGTCCAATGGGGACTGTGACACACACACACTGTCCAATGGCGATTGTGACACACATGCTGTCAAATGTGGTTTGTTACACACACACTCTGTCCAATGGGTCTTGTGACACACATGCTGTCCAATGGGGTTTATGACACACAGGCTGTCCAGTGGGGTTTGTGACACACACAATCTGTCCAGTGGTGTTTGTGACACATACGCTGTCCAATGGGGATTGTGACACACATGCTGTCAAATGTGGTTTGTTACACACACACTCTGTCCAATGGGTCTTGTGACACACATGCTGTCCAATGGGGTTCGTGACACATACACTTTCCAATGGGTTTGTGACACATACGCTGTCCAATGGGGTTTGTGACATACACACTGTCCAATGGGTTTTGTAACACATAGACGCTGTGCAATGGGGTTTGAAACACACACGATGTCCAATGGGGATTGTGACACACACGCTGTCCAAAGGTGTTTTTGATACACATTCTGTCCATTGGGGCTTGTGACACACACGCTGTCCAGTGGGTTTTGTGACACACACACTGTCCAATAGGGTTTATGACACACACAAGCTATCAAATGGGGCTTGTGACACATACACTTTCCAACGGGGTTTCTGACACACAAACGCTATCCAATGGAGTTTGTGACACATAAACTTTCCAATGGGGTTTGTGACACCACACTCTGTCCAATGGTGCTTGTGACACACACGCTGTCCAATGGGGTTCGTGACACACACGTTGTCCAGTGGGTTTTGTGACACACACACTCTGTCCAATGGTCTTGTGACACACAAAAGCTGTCGAATAGTGTTTGTGGCACACACTCTGTCCCATGGTGTTTGTAAAACACACACTGTCCAATGGGGATTGTGACACACACACAATGTCCAATGGGATTTGTGACACACACGCTGTCCAACGGGTTTTTGACACACACGCTGTCCACTGGGGTTTGTGACACACACACTGTCCAATGGGGATTGTGAAACACACACGCTGTCCAATGGTGTTTGTGTCACAGACGCTGTCCAATGGGGTTTTTGAGACAGACGCTGTCCAATGGGGATTGTGACCTACAGACTGTCCAATAGGGTTTGTGACACACACACGCTATCAAATGGGGTTTGAAACACGCACACTTTGTAATGGGGTTTGTGACACACACACACTATCCCATGGGGTTTGTGACACACACACTGTCCAATGGTGATTGTGACACACACACGCTGTCCAATGGTGTTTGTGACACACACACTTTCCAATGGTGTTTGTGACACAGACGCTGTCCAATGGGGATTGTGACATACACAATGTCCAATAGGGTTTGTGACACACACACGCTATCAAATGGGGTTTGTGACACACACTTTCCAATGGGTTTTGTGACACACACACCTTGTCCCATGGGGTTTGTGACACACACATTGTACAATGGGGATTGTGACACACACACGCTGTCCAATGGGTTTTGTGACACACACACTGTCCAAAGGGGTTTGTGACACACACGATGTCCAATGGGGTTTGTGACACGCACATTGTCCATGGGTGTTTGTGACATACAGGCTGTCCAGTGGAGTTTGTGACACACACACTGTCCAATGGGGTTTGTGACACACGCAGTGTCCACGGGGGTTTGTGACACAGACGCTGTCCAATGCGGTTTGTGACACACACACTGTCCAATGGGTATTGTTACACACACACGCTCTCCAATGGTGTTTGTGACACACACGCTGTCCAATGGGGTATGTGACATACACTTTCCAATGAGGTTTGTGACACACACGCTGTCCAAAGGGTTTGTGACACACACGATGTTCAATGGGGATTGTGACACACACACGCTGTCCAATGGTTTTTGTGACACACATGCTGTCCAATGGGGATTGTGACAAACTCTCTGTCCAGTGGGGTTTGTGACACAGGCGCTGTCCAATGGGTATTGTTACACACACACTCTGTCAAATGGTGTTTGTGACCAACACGCTGTCCAATGGGATTTGCAACACACTCGCTATCCAGTTGGGTTTGTTACACACACACTTTCCAAGGGTATTGTTACACACACACGCTGTCCAATGGGGTTTGTGACACACACTCTGTCCTATGGGTTTTGTGACACACACACTGTCCAATGGGGATTATGACACACACACGCTGTCCAGTGGAGTTTGTGACACACACACTGTCCAATGGGGTTTGTGACATACACTATGTACATGGGGGTTTGTGACACAGACGCTGTCCAATGGGGTTTGTGACAGGCACACTGTCCATGGGTGTTTGTGACACACACGCTGTCCAGTGGGGTTTGTTACATGGACGCTGTCCAATGGGGATTGTGACATACACAATGTCTAATAGGGTTTATGACATACACATGCTGTCCAAAGGGGCTTGTGACACAAATACTTTCTAATGGGTTTTTTGACACACACACGCTGTCCAATGGGGTTTGTGACACACACAACGACCAGGGGGCTTGTGACACACACACGCTGTCCAATGGGGTTTGTGACACACACATGCTGTCCAAAGGGGTTTGTGACACACACGCTGTCCAATGGTTTTTTTGACACACACACACTGTCCAATGGGGATTGAGACACACACACACTGTCCAATGGGGTTTATGACTACACACGCTGTCCAATGGGGTTTGTGACACACACACTGTCCATAGGGGTTTGTGACACAGACGCTGTCCAATGGGGTTTGTGACACACACGCTGTCCAATGGGTTTTGTGACACACTCACTGTCCAATGGGGTTTTGACACACACGCTGTCCAATGGGAATTGTAACACACACACTGTCCAGGGGGGTTTGTGACACACACACTGTCCAATGGCATTCGTGACACACACAGTGTCCACGGGGGTTTGTGACACACAATCTGTACAATTGGGTTTTGTGACACACACACGCTGTCCAATTGTGTTTGTGACACAAACGCTGTCCAATGGTGTTTTTGACACACACATGCTATCCAATTGGGTTTGTGACACACACTTTTCAATGGCGTTTGTGACACACACACGCTGTCTCATGGGGTTTGTGACACACACGCTGTCCAATGGGGATTGTGATACACACGCTCTCCAATGGGGTTTGTGACACATACACTCTGTCCAGTGGAGTTTGTGACACACACGCTGTCCAATGGGGTTTGTGACACACTCTCTGTCCAATGGGTATTGTTAAACACAAACTCTGTCCAATGGGGTTTGTGACACACACGCTGTCCAATGGGGTTTGTGACATACACACTGTATCCAATGGGGTTTATGACACACACGCTGTCCAATAGGGTTTGTGACACACATACACTATCCAATGGGGATTGTGACACACACACGCTGTCCAATGGTGTTTGTGAAACACACACTTTCCAACGGGGTTTGTGACACGCACACTTTCTAATCGGGTTTGTGACACACACACTTTCCAAAGGGGTTTGTGACACGCACACTTTCTAATGGGGTTTGTGATACACAAATGCTATCCAATGGGGTTTGTCACACGCATACTTTCTAAAGGGGTTTGTGACACGCACACTTTATAATGGGGTTTGTGATACACACACGGTATCCAATGGGGTTTATGACACACACGCTGTCCAATAGGGTTTGTGACACACATACACTATCCAATGGGGTTTGTGATACACACACTTTCTAATGGGATTCGTGACACACACGCTATCCAATGGGTTTTGTGACACACACACTGTCCAGTGGGGATTGTGACCCACACGGTGTCCAATGGGTATTGTGACACATACGCTGTCCAAAGGCGTTTGTGACACACACTCTCTGTCCAACAGGTCTTGTGACACACAAGCTGTCCAATGGGGTTCGTGACACAGACGCTGTCTAGTGGGGTTTGTGACACACACACTGTCCAATAGGGTTTGTGACATCACACACGCTATCCAATGGGGTTTGTGACACACACTCTTTCTAATGGGGTTAGTGAAACAAACGCTATCCAATCGGTTTTGTGACACACACACTGTCCAATGGGGATTGTGACACACACACGCTGTCCAATGGGGTTTGTGACACAAACACTTTCCAATGGGGATTGTTGCACGCACACTTTCTAATGGGGTTTGTGACACACACACGCTGTCCAATTGGGTTTATGGCACACACACTGTCCAATGGGGTTTGTGACACACACACTCTGTCCAATGGGGTTTGTGCCTCACACGCTGTCCAATGGGGATTGTGACACATACACACTGTCCAAGTGGGCTTGTGACACACTTTCTGTCTAATGGGGTTTGTAACACACGCACACTGTCCAATGGGGATTGTGCAACACACGCTGCCAAATGGCGTTTATGACACACACACTGTCCAATGGGGTTTGTGACACACACACTGTCCAATGGGTATTGTTACACACACACGCTGTCCAATGGTGGTTTTGACACACACGCTGTCCAATGGGGATTGTGAGAAACAGTCTGTCCAATGGGCTTTTTGACACACGCACTGTGACCAATGGGTCTTGTGAGAAACAGTCTGTCCAATGGGCTTTTTGACACACGCACTGTGTCCAATGGGTCTTGTGAAAAACATGCTTTCCAATAGGGTTTGTGAACACACAGGCTGTAAAGTGGATTTTGTGACACACACTCTGTCCAATAGGGCCAGTGACACACACACGCAATCCAATGGGGTTTGTGACAAATACACTTTCCAATGGGGTTTGTGACACACACACTCTGTCCAGTGGTGCTTGTGACACACACACTCTGTCCAATGGTCTTGTGATACACACGCTGTCCAATGATGTTTGTGACTCACACACTGTCCAATGATGATTGTGACACACACACGCTGTCCAATGGGATTTGCGTACACACACACCGTCCAAAGGGGTTTGTGACACAAACGCTATCCGGTGGGTTTTGTGAAATACACACTGTCCAATGGGGTTTTGACACACACGCTGTCCACTGGGGTTTGTAACACACACGCTGTCCAATGGGGTTTGTGACACACTCACTGTCCAATGAGGTTTGTGACCCACACGCTGTCCAATGGGGATTGTGACCTACACACTGTCCAATAGGGTTTGTGACTCACACACGCTATCAAATGGGGTTTGTGACACTCACACTTTAAAATGGGGTTTGTGACACACACACGTTGTCCCATGGGGTTTGTGACAGACACACTGTCCAAAGGGAATTGTGACACACACACGCTGTCCAGTGGGGTTTGTGAAACATACACTGTCCAATGGGGTTATTGACACACACGCTGTCCAATGGGGTTTTTGACACACACGCTGTCCAGTGGTTTTTGTGACACACACACTGTCCAATAGGGTTTGTGACACACACACGCTATCCAATGGGGTTTGTGACACGCACACTTTATCATGGGGTTTGTGACACACACACGCTATTCAATGGGATTTTTGACACACACACTTTCCAATGGGGTTTGTGACACACACCTTCCAATTGGGTTTGTTACACACACACTGTCCAGTGGGGTTTGTGACACACACACTGTCCAGTGGTGTTTCTGACACACACAGTAACCAGGAGGGTTTGTGAGACACACATGCTATCCAATGGTGTTTGTGACACACACACTGTCCAATGGTGTTTGTGACACACACACTGTCCAATGGTGTTTGTGACACACACTCTGTCAAATGGGGTTTCTGACAGACACGCTGTCCAGTGGGGTTTGTGACACACACACTGACCAGGAGTGTTTGTGACACACACACGCTATCCAATAGGGTTTGTGACACTAACTCTGTCCAATGGGGTTTGTGACACACACGCTGTCCAGTGGGTTTTGTGACACACACAGTGTCTAATAGGGTTTGTGGCACACACCCTCTATTCAGTGGGGTTTGTGACACGTAGACTTTCCAATGGGGTTTGTGACACCACTCTCTCTCCAATGGTGCTTGTGACACACACGCTGTCCAATGGGGTTCGTGACACACACGCAGTCCAGTGGTTTTTGTGACACATACACTATGTCCAATATGCTTGTGACACACATGCTGTCCAATAGTGTTTGTGACAAACACTCTGTCCCATGGGTTTTGTGACACACACACTGTCCAATGGGGCTTGTGAGACACACGCTGTCCAATGGGGTTTGTGACACACACACGCTGTCCAATGGGTTTTGTGACACACACTCTGTCCAAAGGAGATTGGGACACACGCACGCTGACCAATGGGGTTTGTGACACTCACACTGTCCAATGGGTATTGTTACACACACACTCTGTCCAATGGGGTTTGTGACACACACACTGTCCAATGGGGTTTGTGACACACACACGCTATCCAATGGGGTTTGTGACACACACACTGTACAAAGGGGATTGGGACACACACGCGCTGTCCAAAGGGGTTTGTGACACACACACTGTCCAAAGTGGTTTGTGAAACACACACTGTCCAATGGGGATTGTGACACACACACGCTGTCTAATAGGGTTTGTTACACACACACTGTCCAAAGGAGTTTGTGACACACATGATGTCCAATGGGGTTTGTGACACGCACACTGTCCAAAGGGTTTTTGACACGCATGACGTCCAATGGGGTTTGTGACACACACACTCTGCCCAACGGGGTTTCTGACACACACGCTGTCCAATGGGGCTTGTTACACACACGATGTCCAATGGGGCTTGTGACACACTCGCTGTCCAATGGGATTTGTGACACACACGCTGTCTAATGGGGATTGTGACACACACACTGTCCAGTAGGGTTTGTGACACACACATGCTATCCAAAGGGGTTTGTGACACGCACACTTTCAAATGTGGTTTGTGACACACCCACGCTATCCAATGGGGTTTATGACGCACACGCTGTCCAATGTGGTTTGTGACACACACCCTGTCCAATGGGGATTGTGACATACACACTGTCCAATAGGGTTTGTGACAGACACATGCTATCCAATGGGGTTTGTGACACACACTTTCCAATGGGGTTTGTGACACACACACTCTGTCCAATGGGGTTTCGTGACACACACACTGACCAAGAGGGTTTGTGACACACACACTTTCCAATGGGGTTTGTGATACACACAAGCTGTGGCATGGGGCTTGTGACACACACACTTTCCAATGGGGTTTGTGACACACACGAGCTGTGGCATGGGGTTTGTGACACACACGCTGTCCAAATGGTTTTGTGACACACACACTGACCAGTGGGGATTGTGACACACACACGCTGTCCAATGGGGTTTGTGACACACACTCTGTCAAGTGGGCTTTGTGACACACACACGCTGTCAAATGTGGTTTGTGACACACCCACTGTCCAATGGGATTTGTGACACACACTGTCCAATGGGGTTTCTGAAACTACACGCTGTCCAGTGGGGTTTGTGACACAAATACTGACCAGGAGGGTTTGTGACACACACACGCTGTCCAATGGGGTTTGTGACACACACACTGTCCAATGGTGTTAGTGACACACACGCTGTACAGTGGGGTTTCTGACACAGACGCGGTTCAATGTGAATTGTGACCTACACACTGTCCAATAGGGTTTGTGACACACAAACGCTATCCAATGGGTTTTGTGAACGCGCACACCCTTTCCAATGGGATTTTTGACAAACACACGCTGTCAAGTGGGTTTTGTGACACACACACGGTCCAATGGGGTTTTGACACACACACTGTACAATGGGGTTTGTGACACACACACTCTATACAATGGTGTTTGTGACACACACCTGTCCAATGGCGACTGTGACACACACACTCTCTCCAATGGGTCTTGTGATACACAAGCTGTCCAATGGGGTTCGTGACACACACGCTGTCCAGTGGGGTTTGTGACACACACACTGTCTAATAGGGTTTGTGACATTCACACACGCTATCCAATGGGGTTTGTTACACACACTCTTTCTAATGGGGTTTGTGACACACACACTATCCAATGTGTTTTCTGACACACACACTGTCCAATGGGGATTGTGACAGACACACGCTGTCCAATGGTGTTTGTGACACACACGCTGTCCAATGGGGTTTGTGACACATACATTGTCCAAAGTGTTTTGTGACACACACGATGTCCAATGGGGTTTGTGACACGCACACTGTCTATGGGTGTTTGTGACACACACGCTGTCCAATGGGGTTTGTGACACACACATTGTCCAAAGAGTTTTGTGACAAACACGATGTCCAACCTGTTTGTGACACGCACACTGTCCATGGGTGATTGTGACACACATGCTGTCCAGTGGAGTTTTTGACACACACACTGTCCAATGGGGTTTGTGACACACACAGTGTCCACGGGGGTTGGTGAGACAAACTCTGTCCAATGGGGTTTATGACACACACACTGTACAATTGGGTTTGTGACACACACACTCTATACAATGGTGTTTGTGACACACACCTGTCCAATGGCGACTTTGACACACACACTCTGTCCAATGGCTCTTGTGATACACAAGCTGTCCAATAGGGTTCGTGACACACATGCTGTTCAATGGGGTTTGTGACACACACACTGACCAGGAGCGTTCGTGACACACACACGCTATCCAATGGGGTTTGTGACACATACACTTTCAAATGGGGTTTGTGACACACACACTCTGTCAAATGGGGATTGTGATACACACACACAGTCCAATGGGGTTTCTGACACATACACTTTCAAATGGGTTTTGTGACACACACACTCTGTTAAATGGGGATTGTGACACACACACACTGTCCAAAGGGGTTTGTGACACACATGCTGTCCAAAGGGGTTTGTGACACACACGCTGCCCAATGGTGTTTGTGACACACACACTGTCCAAATGGGTTTGTGACACACATGATGTCCAATGGGGGTTGTGACACGCACACTGTCCATGACTGTTTGTGAACACACATCATTGCAATGGGGTTTGTGACACACACGCTGTCCAAAGGGGATTGTGACACACACAGTGTCCACGGGGGTTTGTGACACAAACTCTGTCCAATGAGGTTTGTGACACACACACTGTCCAATGGGTATTGTGACACACACACCCTGTGTAATGGGGTTTGTGACACACACGTTGTCCAATGGGGATTGTTACACACACGCTCTCCAATGGGCTTTGTGACAAATACAACCTGTGCAATGGGGCTTGTGACACACAAGATGTCCAATGGGGTTTGTGACACACACGCTCTCCAGTGGGTTTTGTGACACACACACTCTGTCCAATCGGCTTGTGACACACACACTGTCCAATGGGGATTGTGACAGACACACGCTGTCCAATGGGGTTTGTGACACACACACTGTCCAAACGGGTTTATGACACACACGCTGTCTAATGGGGTTTGAGACACACACACACTGTCCAATGGGGTTTGTGACACACACGCTGTCCAATGGGGTTTGTGACACACACTCTGACCAAATGGGTTTGTTAAACACACACTCTCCAATGGTGTTTGTGACACACACGCTGTCCAATGGGGTTTGTGACAAACACGCTGTCCAATGCGGTTTGTGACACACACACTGTCCAATGGGTTTTGTGACACACACACTGAACAATGGGGATTGTGACACACACACGCTATCAATGGTGTTTGTGACACCATCGCTGTTCAATGGGGATTGTGACCTACACACTGTCCAATAGGGTTTGTGACACACATACGCTATCCAATGGGGTTAGTGACACACACACTTTCAAATGGGGTTTGTGACACACACACACTGTCTCATGGGGTATGTGGCTACACACGCTGACCAATTGGGTTTGTAATACACACACTGTCCAATGGGTATTGTGACACGCACACTGTCCAAAGGGGTTTGTGACACACACGCTATCCACTGGGTTTTGTGACACACACACTCTGTCCAACGGGCTAGTGACACACACACTGTCCAATAGGGTTTGTGACACTCACACGCTATCCAATGGTTTCCGTGACACACACTCTGTCCAAAGGGGTTTGTGACATACACACTGTCTAATGGATTTTGTGACACACACGCTGTCCAATGTTGATTGTGACACACACGCTGTCCAGTGGGTTTTGTGACACACACACTCTGTCCAATGGACTTGTGACACACACGCTGTCCAATGGTGTTTTTGACACACCCTCTATACAATGGGGATTGTGACACACACATGCTGTCCAGTGGGTTTTGTAACGCACACACTGTCCAATATGGTTTTCACACACACGCTGTCCAATGGGGATTGTGACACACACACGCAGTCATATGGGGTTTATGACACACAATCGGTCCAATGGGGTTTGTGATACACACCCTGTCCAATGGGGATTTTGGCACACACGCTGTCCAATGGTGTTCATGACACACACACTGTACAGTTGGGATTGTGAAACACACACGCTGTCCAATGAGGTTTGTGACACAGAGACTGTCCAAAGGGGTTTGTGACACACACACTGTCCATTGTTGTTTGTGACACACATGCTGTCCAGTGGGTTTTGTGACACACGCATTGTCCAATTGGGTTTTGATACACACGCTGTCCACTGGGGATTGTGACACAAATGCTGTCCAATTCGGGTTTGTGACACACACGCTGCCCAATGGGGTTTGTGACACACACACATTCTAATGGTGTTTGTGACACACACAATATCCAGTGGGGTTTGTGACACTCACAATCTGTCCAATGGTGCTTGTGACACACCCACTGTCCTATGGGGTTTGTGACACAGACATTCTGTCCAATGGGATTTGTGACACACACACTGTCCAATGGGGTTTGTGACACACACACTGTCCAAACGGGTTTATGACACACACGCTGTCTAATGGGGTTTGAGACACACACACACTGTCCAAAGGGGTTTGTGACACACACGCTGTCCAATGGGGTTTGTGACACACACACTGTCTAATTGGGTTTGTGACACACACACGCTGTCGCATGGGGTTTGTGACACACACTCTGACCAAATGGGTTTGTTAAACACACACTCTCCAATGGTGTTTGTGACACACACGCTGTCCAATGGGGTTTGTGACAAACACGCTGTCCAATGCGGTTTGTGACACACACACTGTCCAATGGGTTTTGTGACACACACACTGACCAATGGGGATTGTGACACACACACTGCACAATGGGGTTTGTGACACAAACACTCTGTCCAATGGGCTTCTGACAAACACGCTGTACAATGGGGTATGTGACTCACACACGCTATCTAATGAGGTTTGTGACACACATGCTGTCCAATGGGGTTTCTGACACACACACTCTGTCCAATGGTGCCTGTGACACACACGCTGTCCAATGGGGTTCGTGACACACACGCTGTTCAATGGGGATTGTGACCTACACACTGTCCAATAGGGTTTGTGACACACATACGCTATCCAATGGGGTTAGTGACACACACACTTTCAAATGGGGTTTGTGACACACACACACTGTCTCATGGGGTATGTGGCTACACACGCTGACCAATTGGGTTTGTAATACACACACTGTCCAATGGGTATTGTGACACGCACACTGTCCAAAGGGGTTTGTGACACACAATATGTCCAAAGGGGTTTGTGACACGCACACTGTCTATGGGTGTTTGTGACACACACGCTGTCCAATGGGGTTCGTGACACACACGCTATCCACTGGGTTTTGTGACACACACACTCTGTCCAACGGGCTAGTGACACACACACTGTCCAATGGCGTTCGTGACACACACGCTGTTCAATGGGTTTTGTGACACACACACTGTCCAATAGGGTTTGTGACACTCACACGCTATCCAATGGTTTCCGTGACACACACTCTGTCCAAAGGGGTTTGTGACACACACACTGTCCAATGGATTTTGTGACACACACGCTGTCCAATGTTGATTGTGACACACACGCTGTCCAGTGGGTTTTGTGACACACACACTCTGTCCAATGGACTTGTGACACACACGCTGTCAAATGGTGTTTTTGACACACCCTCTATACAATGGGGATTGTGACACACACATGCTGTCCAGTGGGTTTTGTAACGCACACACTGTCCAATATGATTTTCACACACACGCTGTCCAATGGGGATTGTGACACACACACGCAGTCATATGGGGTTTATGACACACAATCGGTCCAATGGGGTTTGTGATACACACCCTGTCCAATGGGGATTTTGGCACACACGCTGTCCAATGGTGTTCATGACACACACACTGTACAGTTGGGATTGTGAAATACACACGCTGTCCAATGAGGTTTGTGACACAGAGACTGTCCAAAGGGGTTTGGTACACACACACTGTCCATTGTTGTTTGTGACACACATGCTGTCCAGTGGGTTTTGTGACACACGCATTGTCCAATTGGGTTTTGATACACACGCTGTCCACTGGGGATTGTGACACAAATGCTGTCCAATTCGGGTTTGTGACACACACGCTGCCCAATGGGGTTTGTGACACACACACATTCTAATGGTGTTTGTGACACACACAATATCCAGTGGGGTTTGTGACACTCACAATCTGTCCAATGGTGCTTGTGACACACCCACTGTCTTATAGGGTTTGTGACACAGACATTCTGTCCAATGGGATTTGTGACACACACACTGTCCAAAGGGGTTTGTGACACACACGCTGTCTAATGGGGATTGTGACACACACACGCTATCCAATTGGGTTTGTGACACACACATGCTGTCTAATGGGGAATGTGACACACACACGCTGTCCAATGCGGTATATGACACACACGGTGTCCAATGGGGTTTGTGACACATACACTTTCCAATGGGGTTTGTGACACACACACTCTGTCCAGTGGGGTTCGTGACACACACACTGTCCAGTGGGTTTTGTGACACACACACTCTGTCCTATCGGCTTGTGACACACACACTGTCCAATGGGGATTGTGACACACACACTGTCCAAAGGGGTTTATGATACACACGCTGTCTAATGGGGTTTGAGACACACACACACTGTGCAATGGGGTTTGTGAGACACACACTCTGTCCAATGGGGTTTGTGACACACACGCTGTCCAATGGGGATTGTGACAAACACGCTGCACAATGGGGTTTGTGACACAAACACTCTGTCCAATGGGCTTCTGACAAACACGCTGTACAATGGGGTATGTGACTCACACACGCTATCTAATGAGGTTTGTGACACACATGCTGTCCAATGGGGTTTCTGACACACACACTCTGTCCAATGGTGCCTGTGACACACACGCTGTCCAATGGGGTTCGTGACACACACGCTGTCTAGTGGGTTTTGTGACACACACACACTCTGTCCAATGGGCTTGTGACACACACGCTGTCCCATGGGTATTGTGACACACACACTTCCAATGCGGTTTGTGACACACACACTGTGCAATGGGGTTTGTGACACACACACACTATCCAATAGGGTTTGTGCCACACAGACGCTATCCAATGGGGTTTGTGACACATACACTGTCCAATGGGTGTTGTTACACACACGCACTGTCCAATGGTGTTTGTGACACACACGCTGTCCAATGGGGATTCTGACACACACGCTGTCCAATGGGGTTTGTGACACACACACTGTCCAATGGGGTTTGTGACACACACACGCTGTCGAATGGTGTTTGTGACACACACAGTTTCCAGTGGGGTTTGTGACACGCACACTTTCTAACGGGGTTTGTGACACACACACGCTATCCAATGGGGTTTGTGTCACGGTTACTTTCTAATGGGGTTTGTGACACACACACTTTCCAATGGGGTCTGTGAAACACACACACTGTCAGATGGGGTTTGTGACACACACGCTGACCAATTGGGTTTGTTACACACACAGTGTGCAATGGTGTTTGTGACACGCATGCTGTCCAGTGGGTTTTATGACACACACACTGACCAGGAGGGTTTGTGACACACACACTCTTTCCAATGGGGTTTGTGACACATACACTTTCCAATGGGGTTTGTGACACACACACTCTGTCCAGTGGGGTTCGTGACACACACACTGTCCAGTGGGTTTTGTGACACACACACTCTGTCCTATCGGCTTGTGACACACACACTGTCCAATGGGGATTGTGACACACACACTGTCCAAAGGGGTTTATGATACACACGCTGTCTAATGGGGTTTGAGACACACACACACTGTGCAATGGGGTTTGTGAGACACACAATCTGTCCAATGGGGTTTGTGACACACACGCTGTCCAATGGGGATTGTGACAAACACGCTGCACAATGGGGTTTGTGACACAAACACTCTGTCCAATGGGCTTCTGACAAACACGCTGTACAATGGGGTATGTGACTCACACACGCTATCTAATGAGGTTTTTGACACACATGCTGTCCAATGGGGTTTCTGACACACACACTCTGTCCAATGGTGTCTGTGACACACATGCTGTCCAATGGGGTTCGTGACACACACGCTGTCTAGTGGGTTTTGTGACACACACACACTCTGTCCAATGGGCTTGTGACACACACGCTGTCCCATGGGTATTGTGACACACACACTTCCAATGCGGTTTGTGACACACACACTGTGCAATGGGGTTTGTGACACACACACACTATCCAATAGGGTTTGTGCCACACAGACGCTATCCAATGGGGTTTGTGACACATACACTGTCCAATGGGTGTTGTTACACACACACACTGTCCAATGGTGTTTGTGACACACACGCTGTCCAATGGGGATTCTGACACACACGCTGTCCAATGGGGTTTGTGACACACACAGTTTCCAGTGGGGTTTGTGACACGCACACTTTCTAACGGGGTTTGTGACACACACACGCTATCCAATGGGGTTTGTGTCACGGTTACTTTCTAATGGGGTTTGTGACACACACACTTTCCAATGGGGTTTGTGACACACACACTCTGTCCAGTGGGGTTCGTGACACACACACTGTCCAGTGGGTTTTGTGACACACACACTCTGTCCTATCGGCTTGTGACACACACACTGTCCAATGGGGATTGTGACACACACACTGTCCAAAGGGGTTTATGATACACACGCTGTCTAATGGGTTTTGAGACACATACACACTGTGTAATGGGGTTTGTGAGACACACACTCTGTCCAATGGGGTTTGTGACACACACGCTGTCCAATGGGGATTGTGACAAACACGCTGCACAATGGGGTTTGTGACACAAACACTCTGTCCAATGGGCTTCTGACAAACACGCTGTACAATGGGGTATGTGACTCACACACGCTATCTAATGAGGTTTGTGACACACATGCTGTCCAATGGTGTTTCTGACACACACACTCTGTCCAATGGTGCCTGTGACACACACGCTGTCCAATGGGGTTCGTGACACACACGCTGTCTAGTGGGTTTTGTGACACACACACACTCTGTCCAATGGGCTTGTGACACACACGCTGTCCCATGGGTATTGTGACACACACACTTCCAATGCGGTTTGTGACACACACACTGTGCAATGGGGTTTGTGACACACACACACTATCCAATAGGGTTTGTGCCACACAGACGCTATCCAATGGGGTTTGTGACACATACACTGTCCAATGGGTGTTGTTACACACACACACTGTCCAATGGTGTTTGTGACACACACGCTGTCCAATGGGGATTCTGACACACATGCTGTCCAATGGGGTTTGTGACACACACACTGTCCAATGGGGTTTGTGACACACACACGCTGTCGAATGGTGTTTGTGACACACACAGTTTCCAGTGGGGTTTGTGACACGCACACTTTCTAACGGGGTTTGTGACACACACACGCTATCCAATGGGGTTTGTGTCACGGTTACTTTCTAATGGGGTTTGTGACACACACACTTTCCAATGGGGTCTGTGAAACACACACACTGTCAGATGGGGTTTGTGACACACACGCTGACCAATTGGGTTTGTTACACACACAGTGTGCAATGGTGTTTGTGACACGCATGCTGTCCAGTGGGTTTTATGACACACACACTGACCAGGAGGGTTTGTGACACACACACTCTTTCCAATGGGTTTTGTGACACATACACTTTCCAATGCGTTTGTGAACACGTAAACTCTGTCCAATGGGGCCTGTGACACACACGCTCTCCAATCGGCTTCGTTACACATACACTGTCCAAAGGGGTTTGTGACACACACGATGTCCAATGGGGTTTGTGACACGCAAACTGTCCATGGGTGTTTGTGACACAGACGCTGTCCAGTGGGTTTTGTGACACACACACTGTCCAAAAGGGTTTGTGACACACACGATGTCCAATGGGGATTTGACACGAACATTGTCCATGGGTGTTTGTGACACACTCGCTGTCCAATGGGGTTCGTGAATCACACGCTGTCCAGTGGTTTTTGTGACACACACAATCTGTCCAATGGGTCTTGTGAAAAACACGCTGTCCAATGGGGTTTGTGAACACACACGCTGTCCAATGGGTATTGTTACACACTAACTCTGTCCAATATAGTTTGTGACACACACACTGTCCAATGGGGCTTGTGGTACACACACTGTCCAATGGATATTGTTAAACACAAACTCAGTCCAATGGGGTTTATGACACACACGCTGTCCAATGGGGTGTGTGACACACACACTTTCTAATAGGATTTGTGACACACACGCTATCCAATGGGTTTTGTGACAAACACCCTGTCCAATGGGGATTGTGAAATACAAACTGTCCAATAGGGTTTGTGACACACACATGCTATCCAATGGGGTTTGTGACATACATACTTTCTAATGGAGTTTTTGACACACACACACTATCCCATGGGGTTTGTGACACACACACGCCCTCCCATGGGGTTTGTGACACACACGCTGACCAACTGGGTTTGCTACACACACACTGTCCAATGCTGTGTGTGACACACATGCTGTCAAATGGGTTTTGTGACACACACACTGACCAGGAGGGTTTGTGAAACACACACGCTATCCAATTGCGTTTGTGACACATACACTTTCCAATGGGGTTTGTGACTCGCACACTTTCTAATGGGGTATGTGACACACACATGCTATCCAATGTGCTTGTGACACGCATACTTTCTAATGGGGTTTGTGACACACACACGCTATCCAATGGGGTTTGTGAAATACAGGCTGACCAATTGATTGTGTTACACACACACTGTCTAATGGTGTTTGTGATACGCATGCTGTCCAATGGGTTTTGTGACACACACACTAACGAGGAGGGTTTGTGACACACACACGCTATCCAATGGGGTTTGTGTCACATACACTTTCCAATTGGGTTTGTGACACACACACTCTGTCCAATGGCGCTATTGACACACACGCTGTCCAATGGGATTCATGACACACACTCTGTCCCATGGGTTTTGTGACACACACACTGTCCAATGGGGATTGTGACACACACACGCTGTCCAGTGGGGTTTGTGACACTCACAATTTCCAAAAGGGTTTGTGACAAGCACGATGTCCAATGAGGATTGTGACACAAGCTGTCCAATGGGGTTTGTGACACATACACTCTGTCCAATGGAGATTGTGAAACACAAACGCTGTCCAATGGGGTTTGTGACACATACACTCTGTCCAATGGAGATTGTGAAACACACACGCTGTCCAATGGGGTTTATGACACACAAACTGTCCAAAAGGGTTTGTGACACACACACTCATTCCAATAGTGTTTGTGACAAACACCTGTCCAATGGGGATTGTTACACACACACTCTGTGCAATGGGTCTTGTGAAAAACACGCTGTCCACTGGGCTTTGTGACACACATACTATCCAATAGGGTTTGTGACACACACGCTATCCGATGTGTTTTGTGACACATACATTTTCCAATGGGTTTTGTGACACACACACACTGTCCAATAGTGCTTGTGAAACACACGCTTTCCAATGGGGTTCGTGACACACACGATGTCCAGTGGGTTTCGTGACACACGCACTCTGTCCAATAGGCTTGTGACACACACGCTGTCCAAAGGGGTTTGTGACACACACACTATCCAATGGGGCTTGTGACACTCACACTGTCCATGGGTGTTTGTGACACACACGCTGTCCAGTGGGTTTTGGCACACACACACTCTCCAATGGGGTTTTGACACACACGCTGTCCACTGGAGTTTGTCACACACACACTGTCCAATGGGGATTGTGACACACACATGCTGTCTAATGGTGTTTGTGACACACACAATTTCCAATGGGGTTTGTGACACACACACGCTATCCAATGGGGTTTGTGACACACACGCTGTCCAATGGGGTTTGTGACACACAAACGCTGTCCCATGGAGTTTGTGACACACACTTTGACCAATTGGGTTTGTTAAACCCACAATCTCCAAAGGTGACACGCATGCTGTCCAATGGGGTTTGTGACACACACACTGTCCAGGAGGGTTTGTGACACATACACTTTCCAATGGGGTTTGTGAAACACACACTCTGTCCAATTGCGCTTGTAAAACACACTCTGTCCAATGGGGTTCGTGACACACACTCTGTCCCATGGGGTTAGTGGCACACACACTGTCCAATGCGGAATGTGACACAGACACTGTCAAATGGGGTTTGTGACACACACGATGTCCAATGGGGTTTGCGACACGCACACTGTCCATGGGTGTTTGTGATACACACGCTGTCCTTTGGAGTTTGTGACACACACTGTGTCCAAAAGGGTTTGTCACACACACGATGTACAATGGCGTTTGTGACACGCACATTGTCCATTAGTGTTTGTGACACACACGCTGTCCAATGGGGTTTGTGACACACAGTGTCCACTGGGGTTTCTGACACACACGCTGTACAATGGGTTTTGTGACACACACACTGTACAATGGGTATTGTTACACACACACGCTGTCCAGTGGGGCTTGTGACACACACGCTATCTAATGGGGTTTGTGACACACACGCTGTCCAGTGGGTTTTGTGACACACAAACTCTGTCCAATGGGATTTGTGACACACACAGTGTCCACGGGGGTTTGTGACACAGAAGCTGTCCAATGGGGTTTGTGACACACGCACTGTTCAATGGGTATTGTTACACACACTCGCTTTCCAACGGTGTTTGTGACACACACGCTGTCAAATTGGGATTGTGACACACACGCTGTCCAATGGGCTTTGTGACACACACACTTTGTTTAATGGGTCTTGTGAAAAACACGCTGTCCAATGGGGTTTGTGACATACACGTAGACCAAAGGGGTTTGTGACACACACGCTACCCAATGGGGTTTCTGACACAGACACTGTCCAGTGGGGATTGTGACACACACACGCTGTCCAGTGGGGTTTGTGACACACACCCTGTCCAATGGGTTTTGTGACACACACACTCTGTCCAATGGGCTTGTGACACACATGCTGTCTAATGGTGTTTGTGACACACACACTGTACAATTGGGATTGTGACACACACACGCTATCCAATGGGGTTTGTGACACACACAATAACCAGGGGGCTTGTGACACACACACGCTGTCCAATGGGGTTTTTGACACACACACACTGTCCAATGGTGTTTGTGACACACACACTGTCCAAAGGGGTTTGTGACACAGATGCTGTCCAATGGAGTTTGTGACACACACGCTGTCCACTGGGTATTGTAACACACACACTGTCCAGGGGGGTTTGTGACACACACACTGTCCAATGGCATTCCTGACACACACAGTGTCCACGGGGGTTTGTGACACACACTCTGTACAATGGGGTTTTGTGACACACACACGCTGTCCAATTGTGTTTGTGACACAAACGATGTCCAATGGGGTTTGTGACACAGACGCTGTCCAAAGGGGATTGTGACCTACACGCTGTCACATAGAGTTTCTGACACACACATGTTATTTAAAGGGGTTTGTGATGCACACCTTCCAATGGGGTTTGTGACACACACACGCTATCCAATGGGGTTTGTGACACGCACACTTTATAATGGGGTTTGTGACACACACGCACGGTATCCAATGGGGTTTATGACACACACGCTGTCAATAGGGTTTGTGACACACATACACTATCCAATGGGGATTGTGACACACACACACTGTCCAATGGTGTTTGTGAAACACACACTTTCCAACGGGGTTTGTGACACGCACACTTTCTAATGGGGTTTGTGACACACTCACTTTCCAAAGGGGTTTGTGACACGCACAGTTTCTAATGGGGTTTGTGACACACACACTGTACAATGGGGATTGTGACACACACACGCTGTCCAATCGTGTTTGTGACCCACACGTTGTCCAATGGGTATTTTGACACACACGCTGTCCAGTGGATTGTTACACACACACGCTGTCCAATGGGGTTTGTGACACACACACTTTCCAAAGGGGTTTGTGACACACACGATGTCCAATGGGGTTTGTGACACGCAAATGTCCATGGGTGTTTGTGACACACATGCTGTCCAGTGGGGTTTGTGACACACACACTGTCTAAAAGGGTTTGTGAGACACACGATGTGCAATGGGGTTTCTGACACGTACACTGTCCATGGGTTTTTGCGACACAGACGCTGTCCAATGGGGTTTGTGACACACTCACTGTCCAATGGGTATTGTGACACACACACGCTGTCCAATGGTATTTGTGACAAACACGCTGTCCAATGGGATTTGCAACACACACACTGTCCAAAGGGGTTTGTGACACATACACTTTCCAAGGGTATTGTTACACACACACGCTGTCCAATGGGGTTTGTGACAAACACTCTGTCGCATGGGTTTTCTGACACACACACTGTCCAATGGGGATTATGACACACACACGCTGTCCAGTGGAGGTTGTGACACACACACTGTCCAATGGGGTTTGTGACATACACTATGTCCATGGGGGTTTGTGACACAGACGCTGTCCAATAAGGTTTGTGACAGGCACACTGTCCATGGGTGTTTGTGACACACACGCTGTCCAGTGGGGTTTGTTACACGGACGCTGTCCAATGGGGATTGTGACATACACAATGTCTAATAGGGTTTATGACATACACATGCTATCCAAAGGGGCTTGTGACACAAATACTTTCTAATGGGTTTTTTGACACACACACGCTGTCCAATGGGGTTTGTGACACACACAATAACCAGGGGGCTTGTGACACACACACGCTGTCCGATGGGGATTGTGACACACACACACTGTCCAATGGGGTTTATGACTACACACGCTGTCCAAGGGGGTTTGTGACACACACGCTGTCCAATGGGGTTTATGACACACACACTGTCCAATGGGTATTGTTAAACACAAACTCTGTCCAATGGGGTTTATGACACACACGCTGTCCAATAGGGTTTGTGACACACATACACTATCCAATGGGGATTATGACACACACACCCTGTCCAATGGTGTTTCTGAAACACACACTTTCCAACGGGGTTTGTGACACGCACACTTTCTAATGGGGTTTGTGACACACTCACTTTCCAAAGGGGTTTGTGACACGCGCACTTTCTAATGGGGTTTGTGATACACAAATGCTATCCAAAGGGGTTTGTGACACGCATAGTTTCTAATGGGGTTTGTGACACACACACGGTATCCAATGGGGTTTATGACACACACGCTGTCCAATAGGGTTTGTGACACACATACACTATCCAATGGGCTTCGTGACACACACACTGTCCAAAAGGGTTTGTGACACACACGATGTCCAATGGGGTTTGTGACACGCAAACTGTCCATGGGTGTTTGTGACACACACGCTATCCAATCGGTTTTGTGACACACACACTGTCCAATGGGGATTGTGACACACACACGCTGTCTATGGTGTTTGTGACACAAACACTTTCCAACGAGGTTTGTGACACACACACTTTCTAATGGGGTTTTTGACACACACACGCTGTCCAATGGGATTTATGACACACACACTGTCCAATGGGGTTTGTGACACACACACTCTGTCCAATGGGTTTAGTGACACACACGCTGTCCAATGGGGTTTGTGACACGCACACTTTATAATCTGTTTTGTGACATACACATGCTATCCAATGGGGTTTGTGACACACACACTGACCAATGGGGTTTGTGACAGTCTGTCCAATGGGCTTTTTGACACACGCACTCTGTCCAATGGGCTTGTGACACACACGCTGTCCAATGATGTTTTTGACTCACACACTGTCCAATGGGGATTGTGACACACACACGCTGTCCAAAGGGGTTTGTGTACACACACGCTGTCCAATGGGGTTTGTGACACACGCTATCCAGTGGGTTTTGTGAAATACACACTGTCCAATGGGGTTTTGACACACACGCTATCCACTGGGGATTGTGACACACACACTGTCCAGGGGTGTTTGTGACACACACACTGTCCAATAGCGTTCGTGACACACACATCTTCCACTGAGGTTTGTAACACACACGCTGTCCAATGGGGTTTGTGACACACTCACTGTCCAATGGGGTTTGTGACCCACACGCTGTCCAATGGGGATTGTGACACAGACGCTGTCCATTGGGGATTGAAACCTACACACTGTCCAATAGGGTTTGTGACACACACACGCTATCAAATGGGGTATTGTGACACTCACACTTTATAATGGGGTTTGTGACACACACACGTTGTCCCATGGGGTTTGTGACTGACACACTGTACAATGGGGATTGTGACACACACACGCTGTCCAATGGGGTTTGTGAAACATACACTTTCCAATGGGGTTTGTGACACACACTCTCTGTCCAATGGTGCTTGTGACACACAGGCTGTCCAAGGGTGTTTGTGACAAACACGCTGTCCAGTGGGTTTTCTGACACACACACTGTCCAATGGGATTTTGACACACACGCTGTCCACTTGGGTTTGTGACACACACACTGTCCACGGGGGTTTGTGACACACACGCTCTCCAGTGGGTTTTGTGACACACACACTGTCCAATAGGGTTTGTGACACACACACACTATCGAATGGGGTTTGTGACACATACACTTTCCAATGGTGTTTGTGACACCACACTGTCCAATGGCGCTTGTGACACACATGCTGTCCAATGGGGTTCGTGACACACACTCTGTCCCATTGTGTTTGTGACACACACGCTGTCCAATGGGGATTGTTACACACACACTCTGTCCAATGGGGTTTGTTACACACACACGCTGTCTAAAGGGGTTTGTGACACACACGATTTCCAATGGGGTTTGTGACACGCACACTGTCCACGCGTGTTTGTGACACACACGCTGTCCAATGGGTATTAGTACACACACACGCTGTCCAATGGTGTTTGTGACATACACGCTGTCCAATGGGGCTGGTGAAACACACACTATCCAATGGGGTTTGTGACACACACACTGTCCATTGGGTATTAATACACACACATGCTGTCCAATGGTGTTTGTGACACAAACACTGTCCAAAGCGGTTTGAGACACACACGCTATCCAATGGGGTTTGTGACACTCACACTCTCCATGGGTGTTTGTGACACACACGCTGTCCAATGGCGTTCGTGACCCACACAGTGTCCACGGGGGTTTGTTACACACACACTGTCCAAAAGGTTTTGTGACACACACACTCTGTCCAATGGCGCTTGTGACACAGACGCTGTCCAATGGGGTTCGTGACACAGACTCAGTCCCATGGGGTTTGTGACAAACACACTGTCCAATGGGGATTGTGACACACACACGATGTCCAAATGGGTTTGTGAACACGCACACTGTCCATGGGTGTTTGTGACACACAAGCTGTCCAATGGGGTTTGTGACACACACATTTTCCAAAGGGGTTTGTGACACACATGCTGTCCAGTGGGTTTAGTCACAAACACACTGTCCAGTGGGGTTTTGAGACAGACGCTGTGCACTGCGGATAGTGACACACACACTGTCCATTGGTGTTTGTGACACACACACTTTCCAATGGGGTTTGTGACACGCACACTTTCTAACGGGGTTTGTGACACCCACAGGCTTTCCAATGGGGTTTGTGACACGGCTACTTTCTAATGGGGTTTGTGACACACACACTTTCCAATGGGGTTTGTGAAACACACACGCTGTCCCATGGGGTTTATGACACACACGCTGACCAATTGGGTTTGTTACACACATACTGTCCAATGGTGTTTGTGACACGCATGCTGTCCAGTGGGTTTTGTGACACACACACTGATCAGGATTGTTTGTGACAAACACACGCTATCCAATTGGTTTTGTGACACATAGACTTTCCAATGCGTTTGTAATACATACGCTCTGTCCAATGGGGCCTGTGACACACACGCTCTCCAATGGGCTTCGTGACACACACACTGTCCAAAAGGGTTTGTGACACACACGATGTCCAATGGGGTTTGTGACACGCAAACTGTCCATGGGTGTTTGTGACACACACGCAGTTCAGTGGGTTTTGTGACACACACACTGTCCAAAAGGGTTTGTGACACACGATGTCCAATGGGGATTTGACACGAACACTGTCCATGGGTGTTTGTGACACACACGCTTTCCAATGGGGTTCGTGAAACACACGCTCTCCAGTGGGGTTTGTGACACACACACTGTCCAAAAGGGTTTGTGACACACACGCTGTCCAATGGGGTTTGTGACACGCACACTTTATAATGGGGTTTGTGACACACACAAGGTATCCAATGGGGTTTATGACACACAAGCTTTCCAATAGGGTTTGTGACACACACACTGTCCAGTGGGGATTGTGACACACACACGCTGTCCAATGGGGTTTGTGACACACACACTGTCCAAAGGGGTTTGTGACACACACGGTGTCCAATGGGGTTTGTGACACACAAACACTGTCCAATGGGGATTGTGACACACACACACTGTCCAATGGTGTTTATGACACACACACTGTCCAATGGTGTTTGTGAGACACAAGCTGTCCAATAGGGTTTGTGACACAAACTCTGTCCAATGGGGTTTGTGAGACACACACTGTCCAAAAGGGTTTGTGACACACACGCTGTCCAATGGGGTTTGTGACACGCACACTGTCCAATCGGGTTTGTGACACACACACTGTCCAATGGGTATTGTGACTCAAACACTGTGCAAAGGGAATTGTGTCACACACACTGTCCAAAGGGGTTTGTGACACACACGCTGTCCAATGGGGTTTGTGACACACAAACACTGTCCAATGGGTATTGTGACACACACACGCTGTCCAATGGGGTTTATGAAACACACACTGTCCAAAGGGGTTTGTGAAACACACACTCTGTCCAATGGGGATTGTGACACACACACGCTGTCCAATGGGGTTTGTGACACACACACTGTCCAAAGGGGTTTGTGACACACACTATGTCCAATGGGGTTTGTGACACACACTCTGTCCAATGGGAATTGTGACACACACGCTGTCCAAAGGGTTTATGACACACACTCTGTCCAATGGATATTGTGACACACACACTGTCCAAAGGGGATTGTGTCACACACACTCTGTACAATGGGGTTTGTGACACACACACAGTCCAATAGGGTTTGTGACACACACACACTATCCAATGGGGTTTGTGACACACACACTCTGTCCAATGGGATTTTGACACACACACTGTCCAAAGGGGATTGTGTCACACACACTCTGTCCAATGGGGTTTGCGACACACACATTGTCCAATAGGGTTTGTGACACACACACACTATCCAATGGGGTTTGTGACGCACACACTTTCCAATGGGGTTTGTCACACACACGCTGTTCCATGAGGTTTGTGAGACACGCGCTGAACAATTGGGTTTCTTACACACACACTGTCCAATGGTGTTTCCGACACGCATGCTGTCCAATGGGTTTTGTGACGCACACACTGACCAGCAGGGTTTGTGACACACACACTCTGTCCAATGTCGCTTGTGACACACACGCTGTCCAATGGGGTTCGTTACACAATTCTTTCCCATGGGATTTGTGACACACACACTGTCCAAAGGGGATTGTGACACACACACGCTGTCCAATGGGGTCTGCGACACACACACTGTCCAAAGGTGTTTGTGACACGCACGATGTCCAATGGGGTTTGTGACACACACACGCTGTCCTATGGGGTTTGTGAAACACACGCTGACCAATTGGGTGTCTTACACACACACTATCCATGGGTTTTTGTGACACACATGCAGTCCAGTGGTGTTTGTGACACACACACTGTCCAACAGGGTTTGTGACACACACGATGTCCGATGGGGTTTCTGACACGCACAGTGTACATGGGTGTTGGTGACTCACATGCTATCCAGTGGGGTTTGTGGCACACAAACTGTGCATTGGTTATTTTTACACACACACGCTGTCCAATGGTGTTTGTGACTACACACGCTCTCCAATGGGGCTTGTGACACACACTCTGTTCGATGTGGTTTGTGACACACACGCTGTCCAGTCGGTTTTGTGACACACACACTATCCAGTCGGGATTGTGACACACACGCTGTCCAATGGGTTTTGTGACACACACACTCTGTCCAATGGGGTTTGTGACACACACGCTGTCCAATGGGGTTTGAGACACACACAGTCTGTCCAATGGGTCTTGTGACACACACGCTGTCCAATGGGGTTTGTGACATACACACTTTCAAATGAGATTTGTGACACGCACTCGTTCTAATGGGGTTTGTGACACACACATTCTGTTCAATGGCGCTTGTGAAACACACACGGTGTCCAATGGGGCTTGTGACACAAACGCTGTCCAATGGGTTTTCTGAACACACACGCTGTCCAGTGGGTTTTGTGACACACACATTGTCCAATGGGGTTTGTGACACACACGCTGTCCAATGGGGTTTGTGACACGCACGCTTTCCAGTCGGTTTTGTGACTACACACACTCTCCAATAGGCTTTCTGACACACACACACTATACAGTGGAGTTTGTGACACCTACAATTTCCAAAAGAGTTTCTGACACACACACTCTGTCCAATGGTGCTTGTGACACACACGCTGTCCAATGGCGTTCGTGACACACACACTGTCCAGTGGGTTTTGTGACATACACGATCTGTCCAATGGGCTTGTGACTCACACGCTGTCCAGTGGTGTTTGTGACACACACACTCTACAATAGGGATTGTGACACACACACGCTGTAAGGGGGTTTGTGACACACAAACTGTACAATGGGGTTTGTTTCACAAATTCTGTCCAATGGGGTTTGTGACACGCACACTGTCCATGGTTGTTTGTGACACACACGCTGTCCAGTGGAGTTTGTGAGACACACACTGTCCAATGGGGTTTGTGACACACACACTTTCCAATGGGGTTTCTTACACACACACTCTGTCCAATGGTGCTTGTGACACACACGCTGTCCAATGGGGTTCGTTTCACACACGGTGTCCAGTGGGTTTTGTGACACACGCACTATCCACTGGGGTTTTGACACACACGCTGTCCGCTGGAGATTGTGACACACACACTGTCCAGGGGGGTTTGTGACACACACACTGTCCAATGGCGTTCTTGAAACACACAGAGTCCACAGGGGTTTGTGACACAAATGCTGTCCAATGGGTATTGTTAAACACAAACTCTGTCCAATGGGGTTTGTGACACACACACTGTCCAATGGGGTTTGTGACACACACACTGACCAGAAGGGTTTGTGACACACACACGCTATCCAATGGGGTTTGTGACACATACATTTCCAATGGGGTTTGTGAGACACACATTCTGTCCAATGGTGCTTGTGAAACACACGGTGTCCAATAGGGTTCGTGACACACATGCTGTCCAGTGGGTTTTGTGACACACACACTCTGTCCAATGGGCTTGTGACACACACACATTCCAATGGTGTTTGTGACACACACACTGTTCAATAGGGATTGTGACACACTCACGCTGTAAAGGGTTTGTGACACACACACTGTCCAATGGGGTTTGTGACACACAAACTGTCCAATGCGTATTGTGACACACACACGCTGTCCAATGGGGTTTGTTTCACAAACTCTGTCCAATGGGGTTTGTGACACACACGCTGTACAATGGTGTTTGTGACACACACGCTGTCCAATGGGGATTGTTACATACACACTGTCCAATGGGGTTTGTGACAGACACGCTGTCCAGTGGGTTTTCTGACACACACACTGTCCAATAGGGTTTGTGGCACACACACGCAGTCCATTGGGGTTTGTGACACATACACTTTCCAATGGGGTTTGTTACACACACACTCTGTTAAATGGTGCTTGTGACACACACGCTGTTCAATGGGGTTCATTTCACACACGGTGTCCAGTGGGTTTTGTGACACACACACTCTGTCTAATGGGGTTTGTGACACACAGGCACTGTCCAATGGGGATTGTGAAACACACTCGCTGTCCAATGGGGTTTATGACACACACACTGTACAATGGGGTTTGTGACACCAGACTCTGTACAATGGGTTTTGTGACACACACACTGTCTAATGGGGATTGTGACACACACACGCTCACCAATTGGGTTTGTTACACACACACTGTCCAATGGTGTTTGTGACATGCATGCTGTCCAATGGTGTTTGTGACACAAACTCTGTCAAATGGGGTTTGTGACACACACACGCTCTCCAGTGGGGTTTGTGACACACACACTGTCCAATGTTGTTTGTGACACACACTGTGTCCAATAGGGTTTGTGACACAAACTCTGTCCAATGGGGATTGTGGCATACACGCTGCCCAATGGGGTTTGTGACACATGCACTTTCCAACGTGACACCACACTCTCTCCAGTGGGGTTTGTGACACACACGCTGTCCAATGGTGTTCGTGACACACACGCTGTCCAGTGGGTTTTGTGACACACACACTCTGTTCAATAGTATTTGTGACACACAAGCTGTTCAATGGGGATTGTGACACACACACTGTCCAATAGGGTTTGTGACACACACACACTATCGAATGGGGTTTGTGACACATACACTTTCCAATGGGGTTTGTGACACCACACTGTCCAATGGCGCTTGTGACACACATGCTGTCCAATGGGGTTCGTGACACACACTCTGTCCCATTGCGTTTGTGACACACACGCTGTCCAATGGGGATTGTTACACACACACTCTGTCCAATGGGGTTTGTTACACACACACGCTGTCTAAAGGGGTTTGTGACACACACGATTTCCAATGGGGTTTGTGACACGCACACTGTCCACGCGCGTTTGTGACACACACGCTATCCAATGGGTATTAGTACACACACACGCTGTCCAATGGTGTTTGTGACATACACGCTGTCCAATGGGGCTGGTGAAACACACACTATCCAATGGGGTTTGTGACACACACACTGTCCATTGGGTATTAATACACACACATGCTGTCCAATGGTGTTTGTGACACAAACACTGTCCAAAGCGGTTTGAGACACACACGCTATCCAATGGGGTTTGTGACACTCACACTCTCCATGGGTGTTTGTGACACACACGCTGTCCAATGGCGTTCGTGACCCACACAGTGTCCACGGGGGTTTGTTACACACACACTGTCCAAAAGGTTTTGTGACACACACACTCTGTCCAATGGCGCTTGTGACACAGACGCTGTCCAATGGGGTTCGTGACACAGACTCAGTCCCATGGGGTTTGTGACAAACACACTGTCCAATGGGGATTGTGACACACACACGATGTCCAAATGGGTTTGTGAACACGCACACTGTCCATGGGTGTTTGTGACACACAAGCTGTCCAATGGGGTTTGTGACACACACATTTTCCAAAGGGGTTTGTGACACACATGCTGTCCAGTGGGTTTAGTCACAAACACACTGTCCAGTGGGGTTTTGAGACAGACGCTGTGCACTGCGGATAGTGACACACACACTGTCCATTGGTGTTTGTGACACACACACTTTCCAATGGGGTTTGTGACACGCACACTTTCTAACGGGGTTTGTGACACCCACAGGCTTTCCAATGGGGTTTGTGACACGGCTACTTTCTAATGGGGTTTGTGACACACACACTTTCCAATGGGGTTTGTGAAACACACACGCTGTCCCATGGGGTTTATGACACACACGCTGACCAATTGGGTTTGTTACACACATACTGTCCAATGGTGTTTGTGACACGCATGCTGTCCAGTGGGTTTTGTGACACACACACTGATCAGGATTGTTTGTGACAAACACACGCTATCCAATTGGTTTTGTGACACATAGACTTTCCAATGCGTTTGTAATACATACGCTCTGTCCAATGGGGCCTGTGACACACACGCTCTCCAATGGGCTTCGTGACACACACACTGTCCAAAAGGGTTTGTGACACACACGATGTCCAATGGGGTTTGTGACACGCAAACTGTCCATGGGTGTTTGTGACACACACGCAGTTCAGTGGGTTTTGTGACACACACACTGTCCAAAAGGGTTTGTGACACACGATGTCCAATGGGGATTTGACACGAACACTGTCCATGGGTGTTTGTGACACACACGCTTTCCAATGGGGTTCGTGAAACACACGCTCTCCAGTGGGGTTTGTGACACACACACTGTCCAAAAGGGTTTGTGACACACACGCTGTCCAATGGGGTTTGTGACACGCACACTTTATAATGGGGTTTGTGACACACACAAGGTATCCAATGGGGTTTATGACACACAAGCTTTCCAATAGGGTTTGTGACACACACACTGTCCAGTGGGGATTGTGACACACACACGCTGTCCAATGGGGTTTGTGACACACACACTGTCCAAAGGGGTTTGTGACACACACGGTGTCCAATGGGGTTTGTGACACACAAACACTGTCCAATGGGGATTGTGACACACACACACTGTCCAATGGTGTTTATGACACACACACTGTCCAATGGTGTTTGTGAGACACAAGCTGTCCAATAGGGTTTGTGACACAAACTCTGTCCAATGGGGTTTGTGAGACACACACTGTCCAAAAGGGTTTGTGACACACACGCTGTCCAATGGGGTTTGTGACACGCACACTGTCCAATCGGGTTTGTGACACACACACTGTCCAATGGGTATTGTGACTCAAACACTGTGCAAAGGGAATTGTGTCACACACACTGTCCAAAGGGGTTTGTGACACACACGCTGTCCAATGGGGTTTGTGACACACAAACACTGTCCAATGGGTATTGTGACACACACACGCTGTCCAATGGGGTTTATGAAACACACACTGTCCAAAGGGGTTTGTGAAACACACACTCTGTCCAATGGGGATTGTGACACACACACGCTGTCCAATGGGGTTTGTGACACACACACTGTCCAAAGGGGTTTGTGACACACACTATGTCCAATGGGGTTTGTGACACACACTCTGTCCAATGGGAATTGTGACACACACGCTGTCCAAAGGGTTTATGACACACACTCTGTCCAATGGATATTGTGACACACACACTGTCCAAAGGGGATTGTGTCACACACACTCTGTACAATGGGGTTTGTGACACACACACAGTCCAATAGGGTTTGTGACACACACACACTATCCAATGGGGTTTGTGACACACACACTCTGTCCAATGGGATTTTGACACACACACTGTCCAAAGGGGATTGTGTCACACACACTCTGTCCAATGGGGTTTGCGACACACACATTGTCCAATAGGGTTTGTGACACACACACACTATCCAATGGGGTTTGTGACGCACACACTTTCCAATGGGGTTTGTCACACACACGCTGTTCCATGAGGTTTGTGAGACACGCGCTGAACAATTGGGTTTCTTACACACACACTGTCCAATGGTGTTTCCGACACGCATGCTGTCCAATGGGTTTTGTGACGCACACACTGACCAGCAGGGTTTGTGACACACACACTCTGTCCAATGTCGCTTGTGACACACACGCTGTCCAATGGGGTTCGTTACACAATTCTTTCCCATGGGATTTGTGACACACACACTGTCCAAAGGGGATTGTGACACACACACGCTGTCCAATGGGGTCTGCGACACACACACTGTCCAAAGGTGTTTGTGACACGCACGATGTCCAATGGGGTTTGTGACACACACACGCTGTCCTATGGGGTTTGTGAAACACACGCTGACCAATTGGGTGTCTTACACACACACTATCCATGGGTTTTTGTGACACACATGCAGTCCAGTGGTGTTTGTGACACACACACTGTCCAACAGGGTTTGTGACACACACGATGTCCGATGGGGTTTCTGACACGCACAGTGTACATGGGTGTTGGTGACTCACATGCTATCCAGTGGGGTTTGTGGCACACAAACTGTGCATTGGTTATTTTTACACACACACGCTGTCCAATGGTGTTTGTGACTACACACGCTCTCCAATGGGGCTTGTGACACACACTCTGTTCGATGTGGTTTGTGACACACACGCTGTCCAGTCGGTTTTGTGACACACACACTATCCAGTCGGGATTGTGACACACACGCTGTCCAATGGGTTTTGTGACACACACACTCTGTCCAATGGGGTTTGTGACACACACGCTGTCCAATGGGGTTTGAGACACACACAGTCTGTCCAATGGGTCTTGTGACACACACGCTGTCCAATGGGGTTTGTGACATACACACTTTCAAATGAGATTTGTGACACGCACTCGTTCTAATGGGGTTTGTGACACACACATTCTGTTCAATGGCGCTTGTGAAACACACACGGTGTCCAATGGGGCTTGTGACACAAACGCTGTCCAATGGGTTTTCTGAACACACACGCTGTCCAGTGGGTTTTGTGACACACACATTGTCCAATGGGGTTTGTGACACACACGCTGTCCAATGGGGTTTGTGACACGCACGCTTTCCAGTCGGTTTTGTGACTACACACACTCTCCAATAGGCTTTCTGACACACACACACTATACAGTGGAGTTTGTGACACCTACAATTTCCAAAAGAGTTTCTGACACACACACTCTGTCCAATGGTGCTTGTGACACACACGCTGTCCAATGGCGTTCGTGACACACACACTGTCCAGTGGGTTTTGTGACATACACGATCTGTCCAATGGGCTTGTGACTCACACGCTGTCCAGTGGTGTTTGTGACACACACACTCTACAATAGGGATTGTGACACACACACGCTGTAAGGGGGTTTGTGACACACAAACTGTACAATGGGGTTTGTTTCACAAATTCTGTCCAATGGGGTTTGTGACACGCACACTGTCCATGGTTGTTTGTGACACACACGCTGTCCAGTGGAGTTTGTGAGACACACACTGTCCAATGGGGTTTGTGACACACACACTTTCCAATGGGGTTTCTTACACACACACTCTGTCCAATGGTGCTTGTGACACACACGCTGTCCAATGGGGTTCGTTTCACACACGGTGTCCAGTGGGTTTTGTGACACACGCACTATCCACTGGGGTTTTGACACACACGCTGTCCGCTGGAGATTGTGACACACACACTGTCCAGGGGGGTTTGTGACACACACACTGTCCAATGGCGTTCTTGAAACACACAGAGTCCACAGGGGTTTGTGACACAAATGCTGTCCAATGGGTATTGTTAAACACAAACTCTGTCCAATGGGGTTTGTGACACACACACTGTCCAATGGGGTTTGTGACACACACACTGACCAGAAGGGTTTGTGACACACACACGCTATCCAATGGGGTTTGTGACACATACATTTCCAATGGGGTTTGTGAGACACACATTCTGTCCAATGGTGCTTGTGAAACACACGGTGTCCAATAGGGTTCGTGACACACATGCTGTCCAGTGGGTTTTGTGACACACACACTCTGTCCAATGGGCTTGTGACACACACACATTCCAATGGTGTTTGTGACACACACACTGTTCAATAGGGATTGTGACACACTCACGCTGTAAAGGGTTTGTGACACACACACTGTCCAATGGGGTTTGTGACACACAAACTGTCCAATGCGTATTGTGACACACACACGCTGTCCAATGGGGTTTGTTTCACAAACTCTGTCCAATGGGGTTTGTGACACACACGCTGTACAATGGTGTTTGTGACACACACGCTGTCCAATGGGGATTGTTACATACACACTGTCCAATGGGGTTTGTGACAGACACGCTGTCCAGTGGGTTTTCTGACACACACACTGTCCAATAGGGTTTGTGGCACACACACGCAGTCCATTGGGGTTTGTGACACATACACTTTCCAATGGGGTTTGTTACACACACACTCTGTTAAATGGTGCTTGTGACACACACGCTGTTCAATGGGGTTCATTTCACACACGGTGTCCAGTGGGTTTTGTGACACACACACTCTGTCTAATGGGGTTTGTGACACACAGGCACTGTCCAATGGGGATTGTGAAACACACTCGCTGTCCAATGGGGTTTATGACACACACACTGTACAATGGGGTTTGTGACACCAGACTCTGTACAATGGGTTTTGTGACACACACACTGTCTAATGGGGATTGTGACACACACACGCTCACCAATTGGGTTTGTTACACACACACTGTCCAATGGTGTTTGTGACATGCATGCTGTCCAATGGTGTTTGTGACACAAACTCTGTCAAATGGGGTTTGTGACACACACACGCTCTCCAGTGGGGTTTGTGACACACACACTGTCCAATGTTGTTTGTGACACACACTGTGTCCAATAGGGTTTGTGACACAAACTCTGTCCAATGGGGATTGTGGCATACACGCTGCCCAATGGGGTTTGTGACACATGCACTTTCCAACGTGACACCACACTCTCTCCAGTGGGGTTTGTGACACACACGCTGTCCAATGGTGTTCGTGACACACACGCTGTCCAGTGGGTTTTGTGACACACACACTCTGTTCAATAGTATTTGTGACACACAAGCTGTTCAATGGGGATTGTGACACACACACTGTCCAATAGGGTTTGTGACACACACACACTATCGAATGGGGTTTGTGACACATACACTTTCCAATGGGGTTTGTGACACCACACTGTCCAATGGCGCTTGTGACACACATGCTGTCCAATGGGGTTCGTGACACACACTCTGTCCCATTGCGTTTGTGACACACACGCTGTCCAATGGGGATTGTTACACACACACTCTGTCCAATGGGGTTTGTTACACACACACGCTGTCTAAAGGGGTTTGTGACACACACGATTTCCAATGGGGTTTGTGACACGCACACTGTCCACGCGCGTTTGTGACACACACGCTATCCAATGGGTATTAGTACACACACACGCTGTCCAATGGTGTTTGTGACATACACGCTGTCCAATGGGGCTGGTGAAACACACACTATCCAATGGGGTTTGTGACACACACACTGTCCATTGGGTATTAATACACACACATGCTGTCCAATGGTGTTTGTGACACAAACACTGTCCAAAGCGGTTTGAGACACACACGCTATCCAATGGGGTTTGTGACACTCACACTCTCCATGGGTGTTTGTGACACACACGCTGTCCAATGGCGTTCGTGACCCACACAGTGTCCACGGGGGTTTGTTACACTCACACTGTCCAAAAGGTTTTGTGACACACACACTCTGTCCAATGGCGCTTGTGACACAGACGCTGTCCAATGGGGTTCGTGACACAGACTCAGTCCCATGGGGTTTGTGACAAACACACTGTCCAATGGGGATTGTGACACACACACGATGTCCAAATGGGTTTGTGAACACGCACACTGTCCATGGGTGTTTGTGACACACAAGCTGTCCAATGGGGTTTGTGACACACACATTTTCCAAAGGGGTTTGTGACACACATGCTGTCCAGTGGGTTTAGTCACAAACACACTGTCCAGTGGGGTTTTGAGACAGACGCTGTCCACTGCGGATAGTGACACACACACTGTCCATTGGTGTTTGTGACACACACACTTTCCAATGGGGTTTGTGACACGCACACTTTCTAACGGGGTTTGTGACACCCACAGGCTTTCCAATGGGGTTTGTGACACGGCTACTTTCTAATGGGGTTTGTGACACACACACTTTCCAATGGGGTTTGTGAAACACACACGCTGTCCCATGGGGTTTATGACACACACGCTGACCAATTGGGTTTGTTACACACACACTGTCCAATGGTGTTTGTGACACGCATGCTGTCCAGTGGGTTTTGTGACACACACACTGATCAGGATTGTTTGTGACAAACACACGCTATCCAATTGGTTTTGTGACACATAGACTTTCCAATGCGTTTGTAATACATACGCTCTGTCCAATGGGGCCTGTGACACACACGCTCTCCAATGGGCTTCGTGACACACACACTGTCCAAAAGGGTTTGTGACACACACGATGTCCAATGGGGTTTGTGACACGCAAACTGTCCATGGGTGTTAGTGACACACACGCAGTTCAGTGGGTTTTGTGACACACACACTGTCCAAAAGGGTTTGTGACACACGATGTCCAATGGGGATTTGACACGAACACTGTCCATGGGTGTTTGTGAAACACACGCTTTCCATTGGGGTTCGTGAAACACACGCTCTCCAGTGGGGTTTGTGACACACACACTGTCCAAAAGAGTTTGTGACACACACGCTGTCCAATGGGGTTTGTGACACGCACACTTTATAATGGGGTTTGTGACACACACAAGGTATCCAATGGGGTTTATGACACACAAGCTTTCCAATAGGGTTTGTGACACACACACTGTCCAGTGGGGATTGTGACACACACACGCTGTCCAATGGGGTTTGTGACACACACACTGTCCAAAGGGGTTTGTGACACACACGGTGTCCAATGGGGTTTGTGACACACAAACACTGTCCAATGGGGATTGTGACACACACACACTGTCCAATGGTGTTTATGACACACACACTGTCCAATGGTGTTTGTGAGACACACGCTGTCCAATAGGGTTTGTGACACAAACTCTGTCCAATGGGGTTTGTGAGACACACACTGTCCAAAAGGGTTTGTGACACACACGTTGTCCAATGGGGTTTGTGACACGCACACTGTCCAATCGGGTTTGTGACACACACACTGTCCAATGGGTATTGTGACTCAAACACTGTGTAAAGGGAATTGTGTCACACACACTGTCCAAAGGGGTTTGTGACACACACGCTGTCCAATGGGGTTTGTGACACACAAACACTGTCCAATGGGTATTGTGACACACACACGCTGTCCAATGGGGTTTATGAAACACACACTGTCCAAAGGGGTTTGTGAAACACACACTCTGTCCAATGGGGATTGTGACACACACACGCTGTCCAATGGGGTTTGTGACACACACACTGTCCAAAGGGGTTTGTGACACACACTATGTCCAATGGGGTTTGTGACACACACTCTGTCCAATGGGAATTGTGACACACACGCTGTCCAAAGGGTTTATGACACACACTCTGTCCAATGGATATTGTGACACACACACTGTCCAAAGGGGATTGTGTCACACACACTCTGTACAATGGGGTTTGTGACACACACACAGTCCAATAGGGTTTGTGACACACACACACTATCCAATGGGGTTTGTGACACACACACTCTGTCCAATGGGATTTTGACACACACACTGTCCAAAGGGGATTGTGTCACACACACTCTGTCCAATGGGGTTTGCGACACACACATTGTCCAATAGGGTTTGTGACACACACACACTATCCAATGGGGTTTGTGACGCACACACTTTCCAATGGGGTTTGTCACACACACGCTGTTCCATGAGGTTTGTGAGACACGCGCTGAACAATTGGGTTTCTTACACACACACTGTCCAATGGTGTTTCCAACACGCATGCTGTCCAATGGGTTTTGTGACGCACACACTGACCAGCAGGGTTTGTGACACACACACTCTGTCCAATGTCGCTTGTGACACACACGCTGTCCAATGGGGTTCGTTACACAATTCTTTCCCATGGGATTTGTGACACACACACTGTCCAAAGGGGATTGTGACACACACACGCTGTCCAATGGGGTCTGCGACACACACACTGTCCAAAGGTGTTTGTGACACGCACGATGTCCAATGGGGTTAGTGACACTCACACTGTCCAAAGGGGTTTGTGACACACACGCTGTCCAGTGGGGTTTGTGACACTCACACTGGCCAAAAGGGTTTGTGACACACACGATGTCCAATGGGATTTGTGACACGCACACTGTCCATGGGTGTTTGTGACACACACGCTGTCCAGTGGGGTTTGTGACACACACACTGTCCCATGGGGTTTGTGACACACACAGTGTATACGCGGGTTTGTGACACACACACTCTGTCCAATGGGTCTTATGACACACACGCTGTCCAATGGGGTTCGTTGCACACACGCTGTACAATGGGGTTTGTGACACACACACTGCCCAATAGGGTTTGTGACACACACACGCTATCCAATGGGGTTTGTGTCACACACACTTTCATATGGGGTTTGTGACACACACTCTATCCAATGGGTTTTATGACACACACACTGTTGAATGGGGATTGTGACACACACACGCTGTCCCATGGGGTTTGTGACACACACGCTGAACAATTGGGTTTGTTACACACTCACTATCCAATGGGGTTTTTGACACACACGCTGTCCAATGGGGTTTGTGACACACACACTGACCAAGAGAGTTTGTGACACACACTCGCTGTCCAATGGGGTTTGTGACACTCACACTGTCCAATTGTGTTTGTGACACACACGCTGTCCAATAGGGTTTGTGACACAAACTCTGTCCAATGGGGTTTTTGAGACACACACTGTCCAAAAGCGTTTGTGACACACACTATGTCCAATGGGGTTTGTGACTCGCACACTGTCCAGTGGGGTTTGTGACACACACACTGTCTACGGGGGTTTGTGAACACACGAGCTGTCCAATGCGGTTTGTGACACACACACTGTCCAATGGGTATTGTGACACACAGACTGTGCAAAGGAGATTGTGTCACACACACGCTGTCCAATGGGGTTTGTGACTACACACGCTGTCTAATGGTGTTTGTGACTACACACGCTGTCCAATGGGGCTTGTGATACACACGCTGTTCAATGGGGTTTGTTACACACACGCTGTCCAGTGGGTTTTTTGACACACACACTATCGAATGGGGATTGTGACACACACGCTGTCCAATGGGTTTTGTGACACACACGCTCTGTCCAATGGGGTTTGTGACACACACGCTCTGTCCAATGGGGTTTGTGACACACACGCTCTCCAATGGGGTTTGTGACACACACACTCTGTCTAATGGGTCTTGTAACACACAAGCTGTCCAATGGGGTTTGTGACACACACACTTTCCAATTGGGTTTGTGATACGCACACTTTCTAATGGGGTTTGTGACACACACACGCTATCCAATGGGGTTTGTGACACACACACTTTCCTATGGGGTTTGTAACACACACAATTTCCAATGGGGTTTGTTACACACACACGCTGTCCTATGGGGTTTGTGAAACACACGCTGACCAATTGGGTGTCTTACACACACACTATCCATGGGTTTTTGTGACACACATGCAGTCCAGTGGTGTTTGTGACACACACACTGTCCAACAGGTTTTGTGACACACACAATGTCCGATGGGGTTTCTGACACGCACAGTGTACATGGGTGTTGGTGACACACATGCTATCCAGTGGGGTTTGTGGCACACACACTGTGCATTGGTTATTTTTACACACACACGCTGTCCGATGGTGTTTGTGACTACACACGCTCTCCAATTGGGCTTGTGACACACACGCTGTTCGATGTGGTTTGTGACACACACGCTGTCCAGTCGGTTTTGTGACACACACACTATCCAGTCGGGGTTGTGACACACACGCTGTCCAATGGGTTTTGTGACACACACACTCTGTCCAATGGGGTTTGTGACACACACGCTGTCCAATGGGGTTTGAGACACAAACAGTCTGTCCAATGGGTCTTGTGACACACACGCTGTCCCATGGGGTTTGTGACATACACACTTTCAAATGAGATTTGTGACACGCACTCGTTCTAATGGGATTTGTGACACACACATTCTGTTCAATGGCGCTTGTGAAACACACACGGTGTCCAATGGGGCTTGTGACACAAACGCTGTCCAATGGGTTTTCTGAACACACACGCTGTCCAGTGGGTTTTGTGACACACACATTGTCCAATGGGGTTTGTGACACACACGCTGTCCAATGGGGTTTGTGACACGCACGCTCTCCAGTCGGTTTTGTGACTACACACACTCTCCAATAGGCTTTCTGACACACACACACTATACAATGGAGTTTGTGACACCTACACTTTCCAAAGGAGTTTCTGACACACACACTCTGTCCAATGGTGCTTGTGACACACACGCTGTCCAATGGGGTTCGTGACACACACACTGTCCAGTGGGTTTTGTGACATACACGATCTGTCCAATGGGCTTGTGACTCACACGCTGTCCAGTGGTGTTTGTGACACACACACTCTACAATAGGGATTGTGACACACACACGCTGTAATGGGGTTTGTGACACACAAACTGTACAATGGGGTTTGTTTCACAAATTCTGTCCAAAGGGGTTTGTGACACGCACACTGTCCATGGTTGTTTGTGACACACACGCTGTCCAGTGGAGTTTGTGAGACACACACTGTCCAATGGGGTTTGTGACACACACACTTTCCAATGGGGTTTCTTACACACACACTCTGTCCAATGGTGCTTGTGACACACACGCTGTCCAATGGGGTTCGTTTCACACACGGTGTCCAGTGGGTTTTGTGACACACACACTCTGTCTAATGGGGTTTGTGACACACAGACACTGTCCAATGGGGATTGTGAACACACTCGCTGTCCAATTGCGTTTATGACACACGCACTATCCACTGGGGTTTTGACACACACGCTGTCCGCTGGAGATTGTGACACACACACTGTCCAGGGGGGTTTGTGACACACACACTGTCCAATGGCGTTCTTGAAACACACAGAGTCCACAGGGGTTTGTGACACAAATGCTGTCCAATGGGTATTGTTAAACACAAACTCTGTCCAATGGGGTTTGTGACACACACACTGTCCAATGGGGTTTGTGACACACACACTGACCAGAAGGGTTTGTGACACACACACGCTATCCAATGGGGTTTGTGACACATACACTTCCAATGGGGTTTGTGAAACACACATTCTGTCCAATGGTGCTTGTGAAACACACGGTGTCCAATAGGGTTCGTGACACACATGCTGTCCAGTGGGTTTTGTGACACACACACTCTGTCCAATAGGCTTGTGACACACACACATTCCAATGGTGTTTGTGACACACACACTGTTCAATAGGGATTGTGACACACTCACGCTGTAAAGGGTTTGTGACACACACACTGTCCAATGGGGTTTGTGACACACAAACTGTCCAATGCGTATTGTGACACACACACGCTGTCCAATGGGGTTTGTTTCACAAACTCTGTCCAATGGGGTTTGTGACACGCACACTGTCCATGGCTATTTGTGATACACATGCTGTCCCATGGGTTTTGTGACACACACGCTGTCCAATGGTGTTTGTGACACACACACTGTCCAATGGGGTTTGTGACAGACACGCTGTCCAGTGGGTTTTGTGACACACACACTGTCCAATAGGGTTTGTGGCACACACACGCAGTCCATTGGGGTTTGTGACACATACACTTTCCAATGGGGTTTGTTACACACACACTCTGTTAAATGGTGCTTGTGACACACACGCTGTCCAATGGGGTTCATTTCACACACGGTGTCCAGTGGGTTTTGTGACACACACACTCTGTCTAATGGGGTTTGTGACACACAGACACTGTCCAATGGGGATTGTGAAACACACTCGCTGTCCAATTGCGTTTATGACACACACACTGTACAATGGGGTTTGTGACACCAGACTCTGTACAATGGGTTTTGTGACACACACACTGTCTAATGGGGATTGTGACACACACACGCTCACCAATTGGGTTTGTTACACACACACTGTCCAATGGTGTTTGTGACATGCATGCTGTCCAATGGTGTTTGTGACACAAACTCTGTCAAATGGGGTTTGTGACACACACACGCTGTCCAATGGTGTTTGTTCCACACACACTGTCCACTGGTGTTTTGACACACATGCTGTCCATTGGGGATTGTGACACACACACTGTCCAATGCGTATTGTTACACACACACGATGTCCGATGGGGTTTGTGTCATATACAGTGTGCACGGGGGTTTGTGACACACACTTTGTCCAATGGGGTTTTTGACACACACACTGTCCAATGCGTATTGTTACACACATACGCTGTCCAATGAGATTGTGACACACACACAGTGTCCAATACGGTTTGAGACACACAGACGCTATCACAGAATCACAGAATCACAGAATTGACTGGGTTGGAAAAGACCTCAGAGATCATCAAGTCCAACCCTTGGCCCAACTCTAGTCCATTTACTAGATCATGGCACTAAGTGCCATGTCCAACCTCAGTTTAAAAACCTCCAGGGACGGCGAGTCCACTACCTCCCTGGGCAGGCCATTCCAATGCCTGACCACTCTCTCTGTAAAGAATTTCTTTCTAATATCCAGCCTAAATTTCCCCTGGTAGAGTTTAAGCCCATGCCCCCTTGTCCTGTTGCTAACTGCCTGGGAGAAGAGACCAATCCCCACCTGGCTATAACTTCCCTTCAGGTAGTTATAGAGAGTGATGAGGTCAAATTGGGTTTGTGACACATACACTTTCCAATGGGGTTTGTGACACACACACTCTGTCCAATGGCGCTTTTGACACACACGCTGTCCAATGCGGTTTGTGACACACACACTGTCCAATGGGGTTTGTGACACACACACTGTCCTTGGGTGTTTGTAACACACACGATGTCCAATGGGGCTCGTAACACACACTCTGTCCCATGTGGTTTGTGACACACACACTGCCCAATGGGGATTGTGACACACACACGCTGTCCAATGGGGTTTGTGACACACACACTGTCCAATGGGGTTCGTGACACACACAGTGTCCACGGGGATTTGTGACACACACGCTTTCCAATGGGTTTTGTGACACACACACTGTACAATGGGGATTGTAACACACACACGCTGTCCAATGGGATTTGTGACACACAAACTTTCCAAAGGGGTTTGTGACACACACACTGTCCAATAGGGTTTGTGACACTCACACTGTTGATGGGTGTTTGTGACACACACGCTGTCCAGTGGGTTTTGTGACACACACACTGTCCAATGGGGTTTTGACACACACGCTGTCCGCTGGGGATTGTGACACAAGTGCTGTCCAGTGGGTTTTCTGACATACACACTGTCCAATGGTCTTTCAGACACACACGATGTCCAATGGGTTTTGTGACAAAAACTCTGTCCAATGGGGTATGTGACACAAACACTCTGTCCAATGGGGCTTGTGACACACACACTGTCCAATGGGGTTTGTGACACACACGCTATCCAGTGGGGATTGTGACACACACACTGTCCAGTGGGGTTTGTGACACATACACTCTGTCCAATGGGGTTTGTGGCATACTCACTGTCCAATGGTGTTCGTGACACACACGCTGTCCAATTGTGTTTGTGACACACACACTGCCCAATGATGTTTTGTGACACACAAACTGTCCATGGGTGTTTTTGACACACACGCTGTCCAGTGGGTTTTCTCACACACACACTGTCCAGTTTGGTTTTGACACACACGCTGTCCAATGGGGACTGTGACACACACGCTGTCCAATGGGGTTTGTGACTCACACACTCTGTCCAATGGGTCTTGTGACACACACACTATCTAATGGGTATTGTGACACAACACTCTGTCCCATGGTGTTTGTAAAACACACACTATCCAATGGGGATTGTGACACACACACTCTGTCCAATGGGGATTGTGACACACACACTGTCCAAAGGGGTTTGTGACACACACACTGTTTAATGGGAATTGTGACACACACACGCTGTCCAATAGGGTTTGTGACATACAGACGCCACCCAATGGGGTTTGTGACACACACACTGTCCAATGGGGATTGTGACACTCACACGCTGTACAGCGGGGTTTGTGACAGACCCACTGTCCAAAGGGGTTTGTGAGACACACGCTGTCTAATGGGGATTGTGACACAAACGCCCTGTCCAATGGGGTTTGTGACACACTCGCTGTCTAATGGGGATTGTGACACACACACGCTGTCCTATGGGGTTTGTGACACACACGCTGTCCAATGGTGTTTGTGACACACACGCTGTCCAATGGGGTTTGTGAACACACACGCTGTCCAGTGGGTTTTGTGACACACACACTGTCCAATTTAGTTTTGACACACACGCTGTCCAATGGTTATTGTGACACACACCCTGTCCAATGGGCTTTGTGACACACAAACTCTATCCAATGGGGTTCCTGACACACACACTTTCTAATGGGGTATGTGACACACACACTCTATCCAATGGGGTTTGTGACACATACACTTTCCAATGGGGTTTGTGACACCACACTCTGTCCAATTTTGTTTTGACACACACACTCTTCAATGGGGATCGTGACACACACGTTGTCCAGTGGATTTTGTGACACACACACTCTGTCCAGTGGGCTTGTGACACACACACGCTGTCCAATGGGGTTTATGACACACAATCTGTCCAATGGGGTTTGTGACACACACGCTGTCCAATGGGGATTGTGACACAGACGCTGTCCAATGGGGTTTGTGACGCACACTCTGTCTCATGGGGTTTGTGACACACACACGCTATCCAATGGGGTTTATGACACACACGCTATCCAATGGGGTTTGTGACACTCACACTGTCCATGGGTGTTGGTGACACACACGCTGTGCAGTGGGTTTTGTGACACACACACTGTCCAATGGGTTTTTCACACACTCTCTCCACTGGGGATTGTGACATAAACACTGACCAGTGGTGTTTGTGACACACACGCTGTCCAGTTGGTTTTGTGACACACACACTGTCCAATGGGGATTGTGACACAAACGCTGTCCAGTGGGGTTTGTAACACAAACTCTGGCCAATGGGTTTTGTGACACATACACTCTGTCCAATGGGGCTTCTGACACACACACTGTCCAATAGGGTTTGTGACACACACAGGCTATAGAATGGGGTTTGTGACACATACTTTCCAAAGGTGTTTGTGACACACACACGCTGTCCAAAGGTGTTTGTGACACGCATGCTGTCCAATGCGTTTTGTGACACACACACTGACCAGGAGGGTTTGTGACACACACACTCTATCCAATGGCGCTTGTGACACACACGCTGTCCAATGGGGACTGTGACACACACACGCTGTCCAATGGGGTTTATGACACACAATGTGTCCAATGGGGTTTGTGACACACACACTGTCCAATGGGGATTGTGACACACACACTCTGTCCAATGGGTATTGTGACACACACGCTATCCAATGGGATTCGTGACATACATGCTGTTCAATGAGGTTTGTGATATACACACGCTATCCAATGGGGTTTGTGATACACACACTTTCTAATGGGTTTTGTGACACACACACTATCCAATGGGGTTTGTGACACTCACACTCTGTCCAATGGTGCTTGTGACACACACGCTGTCCAATGGGGTTCGTGACACACACGCTGTCCAGTGGGTTTTGTGACACAAACACGGTCCAATGGGGATTGTGACTCACACACGCTGTCCAATGGGGTTTGTGACACACACACTGTCCAAAGGGTTTGTGACACACACGCTATCCAATGGGGTTTCTGACACATACTTTCCAATGACGTTTGTGACACACACACGATGTACAATGGTGTTTGTGACACGCATTGTGTACAATGGGTTTTGTGACACACACACTGACCAGTGGGGTTTGCGACACACACACACTATCCAAAGGGGTTTGTGACAGATACACTTTCAATGGGGTTTGTGACACACACACTCTGTCCAATGGCGCTTGTGACACACATGCTGTCCAATGGGGTTTGTGACACACACTCTGTCCAACGGTGTTTGTGACACACACACTTTCTAATGGGGTTTGTGACACACACACTATCCGATGGGGTTTGTGACATTCACACTCTGTCCAATGGTGTTTGTGAGACACGCTGTCCAATGGGTTTCGTGACACGCAGGCTGTCCAGTGGTTTTTGTGACACACACACTCTGTCCAATAGGGTTTGTGACACACACATGCTATCCAATGGGGTTTGTGACACACATACTTTCTAGTAGGGTTTTTGACACACACACGCTATCCAATGGGGTTTGTGACACATACAGTTTCCAATGGGGTTTGTGACACACACACTCTGTCCAATGGCGCTTGTGACACACACCCTGTCCAATGGGGTTCGTGACACACACTCTGTCCCATGCGGTTTGTGACACACACACTCTGTCCAATGGGGATTGTGACACAAACACGCTGTCTAATGGGGTTTGTGACACACGCACTGTCCAAAGGGGTTTGTGACACACACGATGTCCAATGGGGTTTGTGACACGCACTACTGTCCAATGGGTATTGTGACACATACACCCTATACAATGGGGTTTGTGACACACACGGTGTCCAATTGGGATTGTGACACACACGATATCCAGTGGGGTTTGTGACACACACACTCTATCCAATGGGGTTTGTGACACACACACTCTGTCCAATGGTACTTGTGACACACACACTCTATCCAATGGGGTTTGTGACACACACACTCTGTCCAATGGTACTTGTGACACACACACGCTATCCAATGGGGTTTGTGACACACACACTCTATCCAATGGGGTTTGTGACACACACACACTGTCCAATGGGGTTTTTGACACATACGCTGTGAAATGGCGATTGTGACACACACACTCTGTCCAATGGCGCTTGTGACACACACGCTGTCCAATGGGGTTCGTGACACACACTCTGTCCCATGCGGTTTGTAAACACACACTCTTTCCAATGGGGATTGTGACACAAACACGCTGTCTAATGGGGTTTGTGACACACACACTGTCCAAAGGGGTTTGTGACACACACGATGTCCAATGGGGTTTGTGACACGCACTACTGTCCAATGGGTATTGTGACACATACACCCTATACAATGGGGTTTGTGACACACACGGTGTCCAATTGGGATTGTGACACACACGATATCCAGTGGGGTTTGTGACACAAACACGCTATCCAGTGGGCTTTGTGACACAGACACTCTGTCCAATGGGGCTTGTGACACACATGCTGTCCAATGGGGTTCATGACACACACTCTGTCCCATGGTTTTTGTGATCACACACGCTGTCCAATGGGGTTTGTGACACATAAACTTTTCAATGGGGTTTGTGACACCACACTCTGTCCAATGGTCTTGTGACAAACACATGCAGTCCAATAGTGTTTGTGACACACACTCTGTCCAATGGCGTTTGTGACACACACGCTGTCCAGTGGGTTTTGTGACACACACACTGTCCAATAGGGTTTGTGACTCACACACTCTATCAAATGGGGTTTGTGACACACACACACTGTCCTATGAGGTTTGTGACACACATGCTGTCCAATGGTTTTTGTGACACCACACACTGTCCAATGGTGCTTGTGACACACACACGCTATCCAATGGGGTTTTTGACACGCATACATTCTAATGGGGTTTGTGACACACACACTATCAAAAGGGGATTGTGACACACACACACTGTCCAATGGGGTATGTGACACACACGCTGTCTAATGAGGATTGTGACACAACACTCTGTCCAAAGGTGCTTGTGACACACACACTGTCCAATGGGGTTCATTACACACAAGCTGTCCAGTGGTTTTTGTGACACACACACTCTGTCCAATGGGCTTGTGACACACACACGCTGACCAAAGGGGATTGTGACACACATACGCTGTCCAATGGGGTTTGTGACACGTATACTTTCTAATGGGGTTTGTGACATACACACTCTACCACATGGGGTTTGTGACACACACACACTGTTCAATGGGGTTTGTGACACACACGCTGTCCAATGGGGTTCGTGACACACACGCTGCCCAGTGGGTTTTGTGACACACACACTCTGTCCAATGGGCTTGTGACACACAAACGCTGACCAATAGTGTTTGTGACATGGGTTTTGTGACATACACACTGTCCAAAGGGGTTTGTGACACACACGCTGTCCAATGGGGTTTATTACACACACGCTGTCCAATGGGGTTTGTGACACACACGCTGTCCAATGGGGTTTGTGACACACATACTTTCTAATGGGGTTTTTGACACACACACGCTCTCCAATGGGGTTTGTGACACACACTTTCCAATCAGGTTTGTGACACACCTACGCTGTCCAATGGTGTTTGTGACACGCATGCTGTCCAATGGGTTTTGTAACACACACACCGACCAGGAGGGTTCGTGACACACACACGCTATCCAATGGGGTTTGTGACACGCATACTTTCTAATGGGGTTTGTGACACACACACTCTATCAAATGGGGTTTGTGACACATACAATTTCCAATGGGGTTTGTGACACCACACTCTGTCCAATGGTGTTTGTGACACACACACGCTGTCCAATGGGGTTTGTGATATACACACAGACAATGGGGACTGTGACACACACACGTTGTCCAATGGGGTTTGTGACACACACGCTGTCCAAAGGGGCTTGTGACACACACGCTATCCAGTGGGGTTTGTGACACTCACACTGTCCATGGGTGTTTATGACACACACGCTGTCCAGTGGGTTTTGTGACACACACACTCTCCAATGGGGTTTTGACACACACGCTGTGCACTGGGGATTGTGACACACACACTTACCAGGGGGGTTTGTGACACAGACGCTGTGCAATGGGTTATGTGACACACACTGTACAATGAGTATTGTTACACACAAACGCTATCCAATGGGGTTTGTGACACACACTCTTTTAATGGGGTTTGTGACACACACGCTATCCAATGGGGTTTGTGACACACACTGTGTCCAAAGGGGTTTGTGACACACACGCTGTCTATAGGGGTTTGTGACACACACACTCTGTCCAATGGGGTTTGTGACACACACTCTGTAAAATGGTGCTTGTGGCACACACGCTGTCCAATGGGGTTCGTGACACATACTCTGTCCAATGGGCTTGTGACACACACACGATGTCCAATATTGTTTGTGACACACACTCTGTTCATGGGGTTTATGACACAACCACTGTCCAATGGGTATTGTGACACTGACACGCTGTCCAATTGGGGTTTGTGACACACATACTCTATCCAATGGGGTTTGTGACACACACAGTTTCCAATGGGGTTTGTGACGCCCACACGCTGTCCCATGAGGTTTGTGACACACACGCTCACCAATTGGGTTTGTTACACACACACTGTGAAATGGTGTTTGTGACACTCATGCTCTCCAATGGGTTTTGTGACACACACACTGACCAGGAGGGTTTGTGACACACACACGCTATCTAATGGGGTTTGTGACACATACGCTTTCCAATGCGGTTTGTGACACACACACTCTGTCCAATGGCGCTTGTGACACACACGCTGTCCAATGGGGTTTCTGACACACACACTGTCCAATGGGAATTGGGACACACACACACTCTCTAATGAGGATTGTGACACACACAAGGTCCAAGGGGGTTTGTCACACATACGCTGTCCAATGGGGATTGTGACATACACACGCTGTCCAATGGCGTTTGTGACACACACAGTTTCCACTGGGGTTTGTGACAAACACTCTGTCCAGTGGGGATTGCGACAAACACACGCTGTGCAATGGTGTTTGTGACACACACGCTGTCCAATGGGGACTGTGACACACACGGTGTACAGTGGGGTTTCTGAAACACACGCTGTCCAATGGGGACTGTGACACACACGCTGTACAGTGGGGTTTGTGACACACACGCTGTCCAATGGGGTTCGTGACACACATGCTGTCCAGTGGGGTTTGTGACACACACACTGTCCAATAGGGTTTGCGACACACACACTTTCCAATGGGGTTTGTGACACACATACTCTGTCCAATGGCGCTTTTGACACACACGCTGTCCAATGGGGTTCATGACACACACTCTGTCCCATGGTTTTTGTGACACACACGCTGTTTAATGGGGTTGTGACACACACGCTGTCCAATGGGGTTTGTGACACATAAACTTTTCAATGGGGTTTGTGACACCACACTCTGTCCAATGGTCTTGTGACAAACACATGCAGTCCAATAGTGTTTGTGACACACACTCTGTCCCATGGGCTTTGTGACACACAAACTGTCCAATGGGGATTGTGACACGCAAACGCTGTCCAATGGGGTTTGTGACGCACACTCTGTCCAAAGGGGTTTGTGACACAGACGCTGTACAATGGGGTTTGTGACACACACACACTGTCCAATGGGGACTCTGACACACACACGGTGTCCAATGGGGTTTATGACACACACGCTGTCCAATAGGTATTGTGACACACACGCTGTCCAACGGAGTTTGTGACACACACGCTGTCCAACGGAGTTTGTGACACACACACTCTGTCCAATGGGTCTTGTGAACACAAGCTGTCCAATGATGTTCGTGACACACACGCTGTCCATTGGAGTTTGTGACACACACACTCTGTCCAATGGGTCTCGTGACACACAAGCTGTCCAGTGGGGTTCGTGACACACACGTTGTCCAGTGAGTTTTGTGACACACACACTGTCCAATAGGTTTTGTGACACACTCACACTATTCAAAGGGGTTTGTGACACACAAACTTTTTAAAGGGGTTTGTGACACACACGCTAGTGAATGGGTTTTGTAACACACACACTGTTCAATGGGGATTGTGACACACACACGCTCTCCAATGTTGTTTGTGACACACACACTTTCTAATGGGGTTTGTGACACACACGCTATCCAATGAGTTTTGTGTCACACAGACTGTCCAATGGGGGTTGTGACACATACATGCTGTCCAATGGGTGTTTTGACACGCACGCTGTCCAGTGGTGTTTGTGACACACACGCTGTCCAATAGGGTTTGTGACACACACACGCTATCCAATGGGCTTTGTGACACGCACACGCTGTCCATTGGGGTTTGTGACACACACACGCTGTCCAATGTGGTTTGTGACACGCATACATTCTAATGTGGATTGTGACAGACACATGCTATCCAATGAGGTTTGTGACACACACACTTTCCAATGGGGTTTGTGACACCCACACTTTCCAAAGGGGTTTGTGACACACACGCTAACCAATTGGATTTGTTACACACACACTGTCCAATGGTGTTTGTGACACGCATGCTGTCCAATGGGGTTTGTGACACACACGCTGTCCAGTGGGTTATGTGACACACACACTCTGTCCAATGGGCTTGTGACACACACGCTGTCCAATGGTGTTTGTGATACGCACACAGTCCATGGGTGTTTGTGACACACACGCTGTCCAGGGGTTTTTGTGACACACAAGCTATCCAGAGGTGTTTGTGACACACAGACTGTCCAATGGGGTTTCTGAAACACACGCTGTCCAATGGGGATTGTGACACACACACTGTCCAGGGGCGTTTGTGTCACACACACTGTCCTGTGGGGTTTTTGACACATACACTGTCCAAAGTTTTTTTGACACACACATGCTGTCCAATAGTGTTTGTGACACACACACATCGTGAAATGGGGTTTGTGACACAAACACTGTCCAGGGGGGTTTGTGACACACACACTGTCCAATGGGGGATGTCACACACACTCTGTCCAATTGTGATTGTGACACACAAACTCTGTACTCTGGGGTTTGTGAAACAAACACTGTCCAATGTTTTTTGTGACACAAACGCTGTCCAATGGGTATTGCGGCACACACACGCTATCCAATGGTGATTGTGACACAGGCTCTGTCCAGGGGGGGTAGTGACACACATGCTGCCTAATGGCGTTCGTGACACAAACACTGTCCACTAGAGTTTGTAACACACTATCCAACGGGGTTGGTGACACACACACTTTCCAATGCGGTTTGTGAAACACACCTGCTATCCAACGGGGTTTGTGATACACATGCTGTTCAATGGGGTTTGTGACACAAACTCTGTCCAATGGGGTTTGTGACACACACACTGTCCAATGGTTTTTGTAACACACACACGCTGTCCTATGGGTATTGTGACACACACGCTGTCCAATGGGGTTTCTGATACACACGCTGTCCAGTGGGTTTTGTGACACACACACTGTCCAATAGGGTTTGTGACACAGACACGCTGTCCAATGGTGTTTGTGACACACAAGCTGTCCAATGGGCATTTTGACCTACACACTGTCCAGTAGGGTTTGTGACACAGACGCTATCCAATGGGGTTTGTGACACGCACACTTTATAATGGGGTTTGTGACACAAACACACTGTCCCATGGGGTTTGTGACACACACTCTGACCAATTAGGTTTGTTACAGACACACTGTCCAATGGGGTTTGTGACACACACGCTGTCCAATGGGGTTTGCGACACACACACTGACCAGGAGGGTTTGTGACACAGACTCGCTGTCCAATGGGGTTTGTGACACACACACTGTCCAATGGTGTTTGTGAAGCACACACTCTGTCCAATGGAGTTTCTGACACACACGCAGTCCAATGGGGATTGTGACACTCACACTGTACATGGGTGTTTGTGTTGCACACGCTGTCCACTGGTGCTTGTAACACACACGCTGTCCAATGGGTTTTGTGACACACACACTGTCCAAAGGGGTTTGTGACACACACGCTGTCCAATGGGGTTGATGACACACACTCTTTCAAATGGGGTTTGTGACACACACGCTGTCCAATGGGTTTTGTGACACACACACTGTCCAAAGGGGTTTGTGACACACACGATGTCCCATGGGGTTTGTGACGCACACACTGTCCAATGGGGATTGTGACACACACACTCTGTCCAATGGGGTTTGTGACACGCACGATGTCCAATGGGGTTTGTGAGACACACACTGTCCAAAAGGGTTTGTGACACACACGATGTCCAATGGGATTTGTGACACGCACACTGACCAATGGGGTTTGTGACACACACAGTGTCCAATGGGTATTGTGACACACACACTGTGCAAAGGGGTTTGTGAAACACACACTGTGTCCAATGGGGATTGTGACACACACATGCTGTCCAATGGGGTTTGTGACACACACACTGCCCAAAGGGGTTTGTGACACACACGATGTCCAAGGCGTTTGTGACAAACACTCTGTCCAAAGGGGATTGTGTCACACACACGCTGTCCAATGGGGTTTGTGACACACGCGATGTCCAATAGGGTTTGTGACACACACACACTGTCCCATGGGGTTTGTGACACACACACTGTCCAATGGGTTTGTGACAAACAGACTCTTTCCAATGGGGGTTGTGACACACACGCTGTCCAATGGGGTTTTTTGCACACACGCTGTCCAATGGGGTTTGTGTCACACACACTTTCAAATGGGTTTTATGACACACACACTATTCAATGGGGATTGTGACACACACACGCTGTCCCATGGGTATTGTGACACACACGATGTCCAATGGGGTTTGTGACACACACACTGACCAAGAGGGTTTGTGACACACACTCGCTGTCCAATGGGGTTTGTGACACTCACACTGTCCAATGGTGTTTGTGACACACACTCTGTCAAATGGGTTTTGTGACACACACACGCTGTCCAATGGGATTTGTGACACACATGTTGTCCAAAGGGGTTTGTGACACACACACTGTCCAATGGTGTTTGTGACACACATGCTGTCCAATAGGGTTTGTGACACAAACTCTGTCCAATGGGGTTTGTGATACACACACTGTCCGAAAGAGTTTGTGACATACACGATGTCCAATGGGGTTTGTGACACGCAAACTGTCCAGTGGGGTTTGTGACACACTCAGTGTACACGGGGGTTTGTGAAACACACGCTGTCCAATGGGGTTTGTGACACACACACTGTCCAAAGGGTATTGTTACACACACACGCTTTCTAATGGTTTTTGTGGCACACACGCTGTTCAGTGGGGTTCGTGAACACACACGCTGTCCTGTGGGTTTTGTGACACACACACTCTGTCCAATGGTCTTGTGACACACACGCTGTCCAATGGGTTTCGTTATACACACACTCTCTCCAATGGGGTTTGTGACACACACGCTGTCCAGTGGGGTTTGAGACACACACACTGTCCACCTGGGTTTTGACACACACAGTGTACACGGGGGTTTGTGAAACACACTCTGTCCCATGGGGTTTGTGACACACACGCTGAACAATTGGTTTTCTTACACACACACTGTCCCATGGTGTTTGCGACACGCATGCTGTCCAACGGGTTTTGTGACAGACACTCTGACCAGGAGGGTTTGTGACACACACGCTATCCAATGGGGTTTGTGACACATACACTTTGCAATGGGTTTTGTGACACACACACTCTGTCCAATGGGTTTTGTGTCTACACACGCTGTCCAATTGGGCTTGTGATACACACGCTGTTCAATGGGGTTTGTGAAACACATGCTGTCCAGTGGGTTTTGTGACACACACACTATCCAATGGGGATTGTGACACACACGCTGTCCAATGGGTTTTGTGACACAGACACTCTTTCCAATGGGGTTTGTGACACACACGCTCTCCAATGGGGTTTGTGACACACACACTCTGTCTAATGGGTCTTGTAACAAACAAGCTGTCCAATGGGGTTTGTGAAATACACGCTGTCCAATATGGGTTTGTGACACAAATACACTGTCCAATGGGGTTTTTGACACACACACTTTCCAATGGGGTTTGTGATACGCACACTTTCTAATGGGGTTTGTGACACACACACGCTATCCTATGGGGTTTGTGACACACAGACTTTCCAATGGGGTTTGTGACACACACACGCTGTCCCATGGGATTTGTGAAACACGCGCTGACCAATTGGGTGTCTTACACACACACTATCCGTGGGTGTTTGTGACACACACGCAGTCCAGTGGTGTTTGTGACACATACACTGTCCAACAGGGTTTGTGACACAAACGATGTCCGATGGGGTTTGTGACACGCACATTGTACATGGATGTTTGTGACACACATGCTATCCAGTGGGGCTTGTGACATACACACTGTGCATTGTTTATTGTTACACAAACAGGCTGTCCAATGGTGTTTGTGACTACACACGCTGTCCAATGGGGCTTGTGACACACACGCTGTTCGATGTGGTTTGTGACACACACGGTGTCCAGTCTGTTTTGTGACACACACACTATCCCGTCGGTATTGTGACACACACGCTGTCCAATGGGTTTTGTGAGACACACACTCTGTCCAATGGGGTTTGTGACACACACGCTGTCCAATGGGGTTTGAGACACACACACTCTGTCCAATGGGTCTTGTGACACACACGCTGTCCAATGGGGTTTGAGACACACACACTCTGTCCAATGGGTCTTGTGACACACAAGCTGTCCTATGTGGTTCGGAAAACACACGCTGTCCAGTGGGGTTTGTGACACAAATGCTATCCAATGGGGTTTGTGACATACACACTTTCAAATGAGATTTTTGAAACGCACACTTTCTAATGGGGTTTGTGACACACACATTCTGTTCAATTGCGCTTGTGAAACACAGACGCTGTCCAATGGGGCTTGTGACACAAACGCTGTCCAATGGGGTTTCTGACACACACGCTGTCCAGTGGGTTTTGTGACACACACACTGTCCAATGGGGATTGTGACACACACACTCTCCAATGGAATTTGTGACATACACGCCGTCCAATAGGGTTTGTGACACACAGACGCTATCCAATTGGGTTTGTGACACATACACTTTCCAATGGGGTTTGTGACACGCACACTCTCCATGGTTGTTTGTGACACACAGTCTGTCCAATGGGTTTTTTGACACACACACTTTCCAAATGGATTTGTGATGCACACGCTGTACAATGGGGTTTCTGACACACCCACTGTCCAATGGGTATTGTTACACACACAGGCTGTCCAGTGTTGTTTGTGAGACGAAAGTTGTCCAATGGGGATTGTGACACACAAGCTGTCCAATTGGGTTTCTGACACACACGCTGTCCAATGGTTATTGTGACACACACACTCTGTCCAATGGAGCTTGTGACACACGCTGTCCAATGGGTCTTGTAACACACACGCTGTCCAGTGGGGTTTATGACACACACGCTGTCCAATGGGGTTTGTGACACACAAAATCTGTCCAATGGGGATTGTGACACACACACACTGTCCAATAGTGTTTGTGACACACACATGCTATCCAGTGGGGTTTGTGACCCACACACTTTCCAAAGGGGTTTGTGACACATACGACATCCAATGGGGTTTGTGACACGCATGCTGTCCATGGGTGTTTGTGACAGACACGATGTCCAGTGGGGTTTGTGACACAAACACTGTCCAATGGGGTTTGTGACACACACAGTGTGCACGGGGGTTTGAGACACACACGCTGTCCAATTGGGATTGTGACACACACACTGTCCAGGGGGGGTTGTGACACACACATTGTCCAGTGACGTTCGTGACACACACAGTGTCCACGGGGTTTTGTGACACACAAATTCTGTCCAATGGGCTTGTACCACACACGCTGTCCAATGAGCTTGTGACAAACACTCTGTACAATGGGGTTTGCGACACACACACACTATCCAATGGGGTTTGTGACACACACACTGTCCAAAGGGGTTTGTGACACACACGATGTCCAATGGGTTTTGTGACACACACACTGTCCAATGGGTTTTGTCACACACACTCTGTCCAATGGGGTCTGCAACACACACGCTGTCCAGTGAGGATTGTGACAAAGACGCTGTACAATGGGGTTTGTGACACACACACTCTGTCCAAAGGGCTTGTGACAAACACGCTGTACAATGGGGTTTGTGACTCACACACGCTATTTAATGCGGTTTATGACACAGACACTTTCCAATGGGTTTGTGACACAGACGCTGTCCAATGGGGTTTGTGAAACAAACTTTGTCCAATAGGGTTTGTCACACTCACACTATCCAATGGGGTTTGTGACTCACACACTGTCCAATGGGGATTGTGACACACAGGCTGTCCAATGGGTTTGTGACACACACACTGTCCAATAGGGTTTGTGACACACAGACGCTATCCAATTGGGTTTGTGACACATACACTTTCCAATGGGGTTTCTGACACACCAACTCTGTCCAATGGTGGTTGTGACACACACGCTGTCGAATGGGGTGTGTGACACACACACTGTCCAATGGGGTTTGTGAAACAAACTCTGTCCACTGGGGATTGTGACACACACACTGTATAGGGGGGGTTGTAACACACACACTGTCCAATGGCATTCGTGGCACACACAGTGTCCACGGGGATTTTTGACACACACACTCTGTCCAATGGGCTTGTGACACACACTCTGTCCAATGGGGTTCGTGACACAAATGCTGTCCAGTGGTTTTTGTGACACACACACTCTTTCCAATGGGCTTGTGACACACAAGCTGTCCCATGGTGTTTGTGATACGCACACAGTCCATGGGTGTTTGTGACACACACGCTCTCCAGGGGTTTTTGTGACACACAAGCTATCCAGAGGTGTTTGTGACACACAGACTGTCCAATGGGGTTTCTGAAACACACGCTGTCCAATGAGGATTGTGACACACACACTGTCCAGGGGCGTTTGTGACACACACACTGTCCTGTGGGGTTTTTGACACATACACTGTCCAAAGTTTTTTTGACACACACATGCTGTCCAATAGTGTTTGTGACACACACACATCGTGAAATGGGGTTTGTGACACAAACACTGTCCAGGGGGGTTTGTGACACACACACTGTCCAATGGGGGATGTCACACACACTCTGTCCAATTGTGATTGTGACACACAAACTCTGTACTCTGGGGTTTGTGAAACAAACACTGTCCAATGTTTTTTGTGACACAAACGCTGTCCAATGGGTATTGCGGCACACACACGCTATCCAATGGTGATTGTGACACAGGCTCTGTCCAGGGGGGGTAGTGACACACATGCTGCCTAATGGCGTTCGTGACACAAACACTGTCCACTAGAGTTTGTAACACACTGTCCAACGGGGTTGGTGACACACACACTTTCCAATGCGGTTTGTGAAACACACATGCTATCCAACGGGGTTTGTGATACACATGCTGTTCAATGGGGTTTGTGACACAAACTCTCTCCAATGGGGTTTGTGACACACACACTGTCCAATGGTTTTTGTAACACACACACGCTGTCCTATGGGTATTGTGACACACACGCTGTCCAATGGGGTTTCTGATACACACGCTGTCCAGTGGGTTTTGTGACACACACACTGTCCAATAGGGTTTGTGACACAGACACGCTGTCCAATGGTGTTTGTGACACACAAGCTGTCCAATGGGCATTTTGACCTACACACTGTCCAGTAGGGTTTGTGACACAGACGCTATCCAATGGGGTTTGTGACACAAACACGCTGTCCCATGGGGTTTGTGACACACACTCTGACCAATTAGGTTTGTTACAGACACACTGTCCAATGGGGTTTGTGACACACACGCTGTCCAATGGGGTTTGCGACACACACACTGACCAGGAGGGTTTGTGACACAGACTCGCTGTCCAATGGGGTTTGTGACACACACACTGTCCAATGGTGTTTGTGAAGCACACACTCTGTCCAATGGAGTTTCTGACACACACGCAGTCCAATGGGGATTGTGACACTCACACTGTACATGGGTGTTTGTGTTGCACACGCTGTCCACTAGTGCTTGTAACACACACGCTGTCCAATGGGTTTTGTGACACACACACTGTCCAAAGGGGTTTGTGACACACACGCTGTCCAATGGGGTTGATGACACACACTCTTTCAAATGGGGTTTGTGACACACACGCTGTCCAATGGGTTTTGTGACACACACACTGTCCAAAGGGGTTTGTGACACACACGATGTCCCATGGGGTTTGTGACGCACACACTGTCCAATGGGGATTGTGACACACACACTCTGTCCAATGGGGTTTGTGACACGCACGATGTCCAATGGGGTTTGTGAGACACACACTGTCCAAAAGGGTTTGTGACACACATGATGTCCAATGGGATTTGTGACACGCACACTGACCAATGGGGTTTGTGACACACACAGTGTCCAATGGGTATTGTGACACACACACTGTGCAAAGGGGTTTGTGACACACACACTGTGTCCAATGGGGATTGTGACACACACATGCTGTCCAATGGGTTTTGTGACACACACTCTGTCCAATGGGTATTGTGACACACACACTGTCCAAAGGGGATTGTGTCACACACACGCTGTCCAATGGGGTTTGTGACACACGCGATGTCCAATAGGGTTTGTGACACACACACACTGTCCCATGGGGTTTGTGACACACACACTGTCCAATGGGTTTGTGACAAACAGACTCTTTCCAATGGGTCTTGTGACACACACGCTGTCCAATGGGGTTTTTTGCACACACACTGTCCAATGGGGTTTGTGACACACACACTGCCCAATAGGGTTTGTGACACACACACGCTATCAATGGGGTTTGTGTCACACACACTTTCAAATGGGTTTTATGACACACACACTATTCAATGGGGATTGTGACACACACACGCTGTCCCATGGGTATTGTGACACACACGATGTCCAATGGGGTTTGTGACACACACACTGACCAAGAGGGTTTGTGACACACACTCGCTGTCCAATGGGGTTTGTGACACTCACACTGTCCAATGGTGTTTGTGACACAAACTCTGTCCAATGGGGTTTGTGATACACACACTGTCCAAAAGAGTTTGTGACATACACGATATCCAATGGGGTTTGTGACACGCAAACTGTCCAGTGGGGTTTGTGACACACTCAGTGTACACGGGGGTTTGTGAAACACACGCTGTCCAATGGGGTTTGTGACACACACACTGTCCAAAGGGTATTGTTACACACACACGCTCTCTAATGGTTTTTGTGACACACACGCTGTCAAATGGGGCTTGTGGCACACACGCTGTTCAGTGGGGTTCGTGAACACACACGCTGTCCAATGGGTTTTGTGACACACACACTCTGTCCAATGGTCTTGTGACACACACGCTGTCCAATGGGTTTCGTTACACACACACTCTCTCCAATGGGGTTTGTGACACACACGCTGTCCAGTGGGGTTTGAGACACACACACTGTCCACCTGGGTTTTGACACACACAGTGTACACGGGGGTTTGTGAAACACACTCTGTCCCATGGGGTTTGTGACACACACGCTGAACAATTGGTTTTCTTACACACACACTGTCCCATGGTGTTTGCGACACGCATGCTGTCCAACGGGTTTTGTGACACACACTCTGACCAGGAGGGTTTGTGACACACACGCTATCCAATGGGGTTTGTGACACATACACTTTGCAATGGGTTTTGTGACACACACACTCTGTCCAATGGGTTTTATGACTACACACGCTGTCCAATGGTGTTTGTGACTACACACGCTGTCCAATTGGGCTTGTGATACACACGCTGTTCAATGGGGTTTGTGAAACACATGCTGTCCAAAGGGGTTTGTGACACACACGCTGTCCAATGGGGTTGATGACACACACTCTTTCAAATGGGGTTTGTGACACACACGCTGTCCAATGGGTTTTGTGACACACACACTGTCCAAAGGGGTTTGTGACACACACGATGTCCCATGGGGTTTGTGACGCACACACTGTCCAATGGGGATTGTGACACACACACTCTGTCCAATGGGGTTTGTGACACGCACGATGTCCAATGGGGTTTGTGAGACACACACTGTCCAAAAGGGTTTGTGACACACATGATGTCCAATGGGATTTGTGACACGCACACTGACCAATGGGGTTTGTGACACACACAGTGTCCAATGGGTATTGTGACACACACACTGTGCAAAGGGGTTTGTGACACACACACTGTGTCCAATGGGGATTGTGACACACACATGCTGTCCAATGGGGTTTGTGACACACACACTGCCCAAAGGGGTTTGTGACACACACGATGTCCAAGGCGTTTGTGACAAACACTCTGTCCAATGGGGATTGTGACACACACGCTGTCCAAAGGGTTTGTGACACACACTCTGTCCAATGGGTATTGTGACACACACACTGTCCAAAGGGGATTGTGTCACACACACGCTGTCCAATGGGGTTTGTGACACACGCGATGTCCAATAGGGTTTGTGACACACACACACTGTCCCATGGGGTTTGTGACACACACACTGTCCAATGGGTTTGTGACAAACAGACTCTTTCCAATGGGTCTTGTGACACACACGCTGTCCAATGGGGTTTTTTGCACACACACTGTCCAATGGGGTTTGTGACACACACACTGCCCAATAGGGTTTGTGACACACACACGCTATCAATGGGGTTTGTGTCACACACACTTTCAAATGGGTTTTATGACACACACACTATTCAATGGGGATTGTGACACACACACGCTGTCCCATGGGTATTGTGACACACACGATGTCCAATGGGGTTTGTGACACACACACTGACCAAGAGGGTTTGTGACACACACTCGCTGTCCAATGGGGTTTGTGACACTCACACTGTCCAATGGTGTTTGTGACACAAACTCTGTCCAATGGGGTTTGTGATACACACACTGTCCAAAAGAGTTTGTGACATACACGATATCCAATGGGGTTTGTGACACGCAAACTGTCCAGTGGGGTTTGTGACACACTCAGTGTACACGGGGGTTTGTGAAACACACGCTGTCCAATGGGGTTTGTGACACACACACTGTCCAAAGGGTATTGTTACACACACACGCTCTCTAATGGTTTTTGTGACACACACGCTGTCAAATGGGGCTTGTGGCACACACGCTGTTCAGTGGGGTTCGTGAACACACACGCTGTCCAATGGGTTTTGTGACACACACACTCTGTCCAATGGTCTTGTGACACACACGCTGTCCAATGGGTTTCGTTACACACACACTCTCTCCAATGGGGTTTGTGACACACACGCTGTCCAGTGGGGTTTGAGACACACACACTGTCCACCTGGGTTTTGACACACACAGTGTACACGGGGGTTTGTGAAACACACTCTGTCCCATGGGGTTTGTGACACACACGCTGAACAATTGGTTTTCTTACACACACACTGTCCCATGGTGTTTGCGACACGCATGCTGTCCAACGGGTTTTGTGACACACACTCTGACCAGGAGGGTTTGTGACACACACGCTATCCAATGGGGTTTGTGACACATACACTTTGCAATGGGTTTTGTGACACACACACTCTGTCCAATGGGTTTTGTGACTACACACGCTGTCCAATGGTGTTTGTGACTACACACGCTGTCCAATTGGGCTTGTGATACACACGCTGTTCAATGGGGTTTGTGAAACACATGCTGTCCAGTGGGTTTTGTGACACACACACTATCCAATGGGGATTGTGACACACACGCTGTCCAATGGGTTTTGTGACACAGACACTCTTTCCAATGGGGTTTGTGACACACATGCTCTCCAATGGGGTTTGTGACACACACACTCTGTCTAATGGGTCTTGTAACACACAAGCTGTCCAATGGGGTTTGTGAAATACACGCTGTCCAATATGGGTTTGTGACATAAATACACTGTCCAATGGGGTTTTTGACACACACACTTTCCAATGGGGTTTGTGATACGCACACTTTCTAATGGGGTTTGTGACACACACACGCTATCCTATGGGGTTTGTGACACACAGACTTTCCAATGGGGTTTGTGACACACACACGCTGTCCCATGGGGTTTGTGAAACACGCGCTGACCAATTGGGTGTCTTACACACACACTATCCATGGGTGTTTTTGACACACATGCAGTCCAGTGGTGTTTGTGACACATACACTGTCCAACAGGGTTTGTGACACAAACGATGTCCGATGGGGTTTGTGACACGTACATTGTACATGGATGTTTGTGACACACATGCTATCCAGTGGGGCTTGTGACATACACACTGTGCATTGGTTATTGTTACACAAACAGGCTGTCCAATGGTGTTTGTGACTACACACGCTGTCCAATGGGGCTTGTGACACACACGCTGTTCGATGTGGTTTGTGACACACACGGTGTCCAGTCGGTTTTGTGACACACACACTACCTGTCGGTATTGTGACACACACGCTGTCCAATGGGTTTTGTGAGACACACACTCTGTCCAATGGGGTTTGTGACACACACGCTGTCCAATGGGGTTTGAGACACACACACTCTGTCCAATGGGTCTTGTGACACACAAGCTGTCCTATGTGGCTCGGAAAACACACGCTGTCCAGTGGGGTTTGTGACACAAATGCTATCCAATGGGGTTTGTGACATACACACTTTCAAATGAGATTTTTGAAACGCACACTTTCTAATGGGGTTTGTGACACACACATTCTGTTCAATTGCGCTTGTGAAACACAGACGCTGTCCAATGGGGCTTGTGACACAAACGCTGTCCAATGGGGTTTCTGACACACACGCTGTCCAGTGGGTTTTGTGACACACACACTGTCCAATGGGGATTGTGACACACACACTCTCCAATGGGATTTGTGACATACACGCCGTCCAATAGGGTTTGTGACACACAGACGCTATCCAATTGGGTTTGTGACACATACACTTTCCAATGGGGTTTGTGACACGCACACTCTCCATGGTTGTTTGTGACACACAGTCTGTCCAATGGGTTTTTTGACACACACACTTTCCAAATGGATTTGTGATGCACACGCTGTACAATGGGGTTTCTGACACACCCACTGTCCAATGGGTATTGTTACACACACAGGCTGTCCAGTGTTGTTTGTGAGACGAAAGTTGTCCAATGGGGATTGTGACACACAAGCTGTCCAATTGGGTTTCTGACACACACGCTGTCCAATGGTTATTGTGACACACACACTCTGTCCAATGGAGCTTGTGACACACGCTGTCCAATGGGGATTGTAACACACACGCTGTCCAATGGGGTTTGTGACACACACACTCTGCCCAATGGGTCTTGTAACACACACGCTGTCCAGTGGGGTTTATGACACACACGCTGTCCAATGGGGTTTGTGACAGACAAAATCTGTCCAATGGGGATTGTGACACACACACACTGTCCAATAGTGTTTGTGACACACACATGCTATCCAGTGGGGTTTGTGACCCACACACTTTCCAAAGGGGTTTGTGACACATACGACATCCAATGGGGTTTGTGACACGCATGCTGTCCATGGGTGTTTGTGACAGACACGATGTCCAGTGGGGTTTGTGACACACACACTGTCCAATGGGGTTTGTGACACACACAGTGTGCACGGGGGTTTGAGACACACACGCTGTCCAATTGGGATTGTGACACACACACTGTCCAGGGGGGGTTGTGACACACACATTGTCCAGTGACGTTCGTGACACACACAGTGTCCACGGGGTTTTGTGACACACAAATTCTGTCCAATGGGCTTGTACCACACACGCTGTCCAATGAGCTTGTGACAAACACTCTGTACAATGGGGTTTGCGACACACACACACTATCCAATGGGGTTTGTGACACACACACTGTCCAAAGGGATTTGTGACACACTCGATGTCCAATGGGTTTTGTGACACACACACTGTCTAATGGGTTTTGTCACACACACTCTGTCCAATGGGGTCTGCAACATACACGCTGTCCAGTGAGGATTGTGACAAAGACGCTGTACAATGGGGTTTGTGACACACACACTCTGTCCAAAGGGCTTGTGACAAACACGCTGTACAATGGGGTTTGTGACTCACACACGCTATTTAATGCGGTTTATGACACAGACACTTTCCAATGGGTTTGTGACACAGACGCTGTCCAATGGGGTTTGTGAAACAAACTTTGTCCAATAGGGTTTGTCACACTCACACTGTCCAATGGGGTTTGTGACTCACACACTGTCCAATGGGGATTGTGACACACAGGCTGTCCAATGGGTTTGTGACACACACACTGTCCAATAGGGTTTGTGAAACACAGACGCTATCCAATTGGGTTTGTGACACATACACTTTCCAATGGGGTTTCTGACACACAAACTCTGTCCAATGGTGGTTGTGACACACACGCTGTCGAATGGGGTGTGTGACACACACACTGTCCAATGGGGTTTGTGAAACAAACTCTGTCCACTGGGGATTGTGACACACACACTGTATAGGGGGGGTTGTAACACACACACTGTCCAATGGCATTCGTGGCACACACAGTGTCCACGGGGATTTTTGACACACACACTCTGTCCAATGGGCTTGTGACACACACTCTGTCCAATGGGGTTCGTGACACAAATGCTGTCCAGTGGTTTTTGTGACACACACACTCTTTCCAATGGGCTTGTGACACACAAGCTGTCCCATGGCTATTGTGACACACACACGCTGTCCAATGGGGTTTGTTGCACACACACTGTCCAATGGGGATTGTGACACACACACTGGCCAAAGGGGTTTGTGACACACACACTGTCCAATGGGATTTGTGACAAACAATGTCCAATGGGGTTTCTGACACACACGCTGTCCAATGGGTTTTGTGACACAGACTAACCAGGAGGGATTGTGACACACACACGCTGTCCAATAAGGTTTGTGACACACACACTGTCCAATGGTGTTTGTGACAGACACGTTGTCCGATGGGTTTTGTGACACAAAATCTGTGCAACGGGGTTTGTGACACACACACTGACCAATGGGTATTGTGACACACACACAGACCAGGAAGGATTGTGACACACACACACGATCCAAAGGGGATTTTGAAACACACATGCTTTCCCATGGTGTTCGTGACACACACCCTCTCCAAAGTGGTTTCTGACACGCACTCTGTCCAATGGGGTTTGTCACACACACTCTGTCCAATGGGGTCTGCGACACAGACGCTGTCCAGTGAGGATTGTGACAAAGACGCTGTACAACGGGGTTTGTGACACAAACACTCTGTCCAATGGGGATTGTGACACACACACTTTCCAATGGGTTTGTGACACACACACGCTGTCCAATGTGGCTTTTGACACACACACTGTCCAATGGGGTTTGTCACACAAACTCTGTCCAATGGGGTTTGTGACACACACAGTTTAACGGGTATTGTGACACACACACACTGTCCAATGGGGTTTGTAACACATATGCTGTCCAATGGGGTTTGTGACATACACGCTGTCCAATAGGGTTTGTGACACACACACTCTGTCCAATGGGTCTTGTGACACACACGCTCTCCAATGAGTTTTGTGACACACACACTTTCAAATAGGGTTTGTGACACAAACGCTATCCAGTGGGTTTTGTGACACACACGCTGTCCAATGTGATTGTGACACACACATGCTGTCCAATGGTGTTTGTGACACACACGCTGTCCAATGGGTTTTGTGACACACACACGCTGTCCAATGGTGTTTGTGACACACACGTTATCCAATGCGGTTTTTGACACACACGCTGTCCAATGGGGTTTGTGACACAAACTCTGTTCAATGGTGTTTCTGCCACACACACTGTCTAATTGGGTATTGTGACACACAAATGCTGTCCAATGGGGTTTGTGAAACACACACTCTGTCCAGTGTGGCTTTTGACACACATGCTGTACAACGGGGTTTGTGACACACACGCTGTCCCGTGGATTTTGTGACACACACTCTGTCCAATAGGGTTTGTGACACACACACACTATCCAATGGGGTTTGTGACACAAACGCTGTACAATGGGGTTTGTGACACACACATACTTTCCAATGGGGTTTGTGACACAAACGCTGTACAATGGGGTTTGTGACACACACACTCTGTCCAATGGTGCTTGTGACACACACGCTGTCCAATGGGGTTCGTGACACACACGCTGTCCAATGGGGATTGTGACACACACGCAGTCCAATAGGGTTTGTGACACACACACGCTATCCAATAGGGTTTGTGAAATACACACTTTCTAATGGGGTTTGTGACACTCACAATCTGTCCCATGGTGTTTGTGACACACACACTGTCCAATAGGATTGTGAAACGCACATGCTGTCCAATGGGGTTTGTGACACACAGGCGGTCCAGTGGGTTTTGCGACACACACACTTTCCAATATGGCTTGTGACACACACGCGCTATACAATGGTGTTTGTGACACATACAATTTCCAATGGGGTTTGTGACACCACACTCTGTCCAATGGTGCTTATGACACACAAGCTGTCCAATGGGGTTCGTGACACACACACTGTCCAGTGGGTTTTGTGACACACACACTCTGTCCAATGGGCTTTTGACACAAACGCTGTCCAATAGTGTTGGTGACACACAGTCTGTCTCATGGGGTTTGTGACACACACACTGTCCAATGGGGATTGTGACACACACGCTGTCCAGTGGGGTTTTTGACACACACACACTGTCCAATGGGGATTGTGACACTCACTCGCTGTCCAATGGGGTTTATGACACACACGCTGTCCAATGGGGTTTGTGACACACACACTCTGTCCAATGGGGTTTGTGACACACACGCTGTCAAATGAGGATTGTGACACACACGCTGTCCAAGAGGGTTTGTGACACACACACGTTGTCCAATGGTGTTTGTGACACACACGCTATCCAATGGGGTTAGTGACACAGACGCTGTCCAATGGGGATTGTGTCATACACACTGTCCAATAGGGTTTGTGACACACACATGCTATCCAATGGGGTTTGTGACACGCACACTTTCAAATGGGGTTTGTGACATGCACACTTTCTAATGGGGTTTGTGACACACACACGATGTCCAGTGGGGTTTGTGACATGCACACTGACCATGGGTGTTTGTGACACACACGCTGTCCAGTGGGGTTTCTGACACACACACTGTCCAAAAGGGTTTGTGACACACACGATGTCCAATGGGGTTTGTGACATGCACACTGTCAATAGGTGTTTGTGATACACACGCTGTTCAAAGGGGTTGCTACACACACGCTGTCCAATGGGGATGGTGATACACAAGATGTCCAATGGGGTTTGTGACACACACACTCTGTCCAATGGGTCTTGTGACACAAATGCTTTCCAATGGGGTTCGTAACACACACAAGCTATCCAACGGGGTTTGTAACACGCACACTTTCTAATTGGGTTTGTGACACGCACACGCTATCCAATGGGGTTTGTGACACACATACTATTTAAGTGATTTTGTGACACACACACGCTGTCCAATGGGGTTTGTGACACACACACTTTCTAATGGGGTTTCTGACACACACGCTATCCAATAGGTTTTGTGACACACACACTGTCCAATGGGGATTGTGACACACACACGCTGTCCAATGTTGTTTGTGACAGACATGCTGCCCAATGGGATTTGTGACACAGACGCTGTCTAATGGGGATTGTGACATACACATTGTCCAATTGGGTTTGTGACACAAACACTTTCCAATGTCGCTTGTGACATGCACGCTGTCCAGTGGGGTCTGTGACACGTATGCTATCCAAAGGGCTTTGTGAGACACACACTGACCAGGAGGGTTTCTGTCACACACACGCTATACAATGGGGTTTGTGACACATACACTTTCCAATGGGGATTGTGACACACACAGTGTCCACAGGGATTTGTGACACACATGTTGTTCAATGGGATTTGTGACACACACACTGTCCAATGGGTATTGATACACACACACGCTGTCCAATGGTGTTTTTGAAACACACGCTGTCCAATGGGGCTTTTGACACACACGCTGTCCAATGGGGTTTGTGACACACACACGCTACGCAATGGGGTTTGTGACACATACACTTTCCAATGGGGTTTGTGACACACACACTGTCCAATGGTGCTTGTGACACACACGCTGACAAATTGCTTTTGTTACACACACACTGTCCCATGGTATTTGTGACACGCATTTTATCTAAAGGGTTTTGTGACACACACACGCTGTCCAATGGGGTTTGTGACACACACACTTTCAAATGGGGTTTGTGACCCACATGCTATCCAATGGGTTTAGTGACACACATGCTGTCCAATGGGGATTGTGACAAACACACTGTCCAATGGGTATTGTGACACAGACACACTGTCCAATGGTATTCGTGACACACACGCTGTCCAATGGGCATAGTGACACACACGCTCTGTCCAATGGGTATTGTGACACACACGCACTGTAGAATGGGGTTTGTGACACACACACTGTCCAAAGGGGTTTGTGATACACATGCTGTCCAATGGGGTTTGTGACACACACACACTGTCCAATGGGGATTGTGACATACACACGCTGTCCAATGAGGATTGTGTCACACACACTCTTTAAAATGGGGGTTATGACACACACACTTTCAAATGGGGTTTGTGACACACACACTTTCCAATGGCGCTTGTGACACACACGATGTCCAATGGGGTTCCTGACACACACGCTGTCCAATGGGGATGGTGACACACACGCTATCCAATGCGTTTTGTGACACACACACTGTCCAATGGTGTTTGTGACACACACGTTGTCCAATGGGGTTTGTGACACACACGCTGTCCAATGGGATTTGTGACACACACTGTCCAATGGGGTTTCTGACACTAAACGCTGTCCAATGGGGTTTGTGACACACACATGCTATCCAATGGGTTTTGTGACACACACAAACTGTCCAATGGGGTTTGTGACACACACGCTGTCAAATGAGGATTGTGACACACACGCTGTCCAAGAGGGTTTGTGACACACACACGTTGTCCAATGGTGTTTGTGACACACACGCTATCCAATGGGGTTAGTGACACAGACGCTGTCCAATGGGGATTGTGTCATACACACTGTCCAATAGGGTTTGTGACACACACATGCTATCCAATGGGGTTTGTGACACGCACACTTTCAAATGGGGTTTGTGACATGCACACTTTCTAATGGGGTTTGTGACACACACACGATGTCCAGTGGGGTTTGTGACATGCACACTGACCATGGGTGTTTGTGACACACACGCTGTCCAGTGGGGTTTCTGACACACACACTGTCCAAAAGGGTTTGTGACACACACGATGTCCAATGGGGTTTGTGACATGCACACTGTCAATAGGTGTTTGTGATACACACGCTGTTCAAAGGGGTTGCTACACACACGCTGTCCAATGGGGATGGTGATACACAAGATGTCCAATGGGGTTTGTGACACACACACTCTGTCCAATGGGTCTTGTGACACAAATGCTTTCCAATGGGGTTCGTAACACACACAAGCTATCCAACGGGGTTTGTAACACGCACACTTTCTAATTGGGTTTGTGACACGCACACGCTATCCAATGGGGTTTGTGACACACATACTATTTAAGTGATTTTGTGACACACACACGCTGTCCAATGGGGTTTGTGACACACACACTTTCTAATGGGGTTTCTGACACACACGCTATCCAATAGGTTTTGTGACACACACACTGTCCAATGGGGATTGTGACACACACACGCTGTCCAATGTTGTTTGTGACAGACATGCTGCCCAATGGGATTTGTGACACAGACGCTGTCTAATGGGGATTGTGACATACACATTGTCCAATTGGGTTTGTGACACAAACACTTTCCAATGTCGCTTGTGACATGCACGCTGTCCAGTGGGGTCTGTGACACGTATGCTATCCAAAGGGCTTTGTGAGACACACACTGACCAGGAGGGTTTCTGTCACACACACGCTATACAATGGGGTTTGTGACACATACACTTTCCAATGGGGATTGTGACACACACAGTGTCCACAGGGATTTGTGACACACATGTTGTTCAATGGGATTTGTGACACACACACTGTCCAATGGGTATTGATACACACACACGCTGTCCAATGGTGTTTTTGAAACACACGCTGTCCAATGGGGCTTTTGACACACACGCTGTCCAATGGGGTTTGTGACACACACACGCTACGCAATGGGGTTTGTGACACATACACTTTCCAATGGGGTTTGTGACACACACACTGTCCAATGGTGCTTGTGACACACACGCTGACAAATTGCTTTTGTTACACACACACTGTCCCATGGTATTTGTGACACGCATTTTATCTAAAGGGTTTTGTGACACACACACGCTGTCCAATGGGGTTTGTGACACACACACTTTCAAATGGGGTTTGTGACCCACATGCTATCCAATGGGTTTAGTGACACACATGCTGTCCAATGGGGATTGTGACAAACACACTGTCCAATGGGTATTGTGACACAGACACACTGTCCAATGGTATTCGTGACACACACGCTGTCCAATGGGCATAGTGACACACACGCTCTGTCCAATGGGTATTGTGACACACACGCACTGTAGAATGGGGTTTGTGACACACACACTGTCCAAAGGGGTTTGTGATACACATGCTGTCCAATGGGGTTTGTGACACACACACACTGTCCAATGGGGATTGTGACATACACACGCTGTCCAATGAGGATTGTGTCACACACACTCTTTAAAATGGGGGTTATGACACACACACTTTCAAATGGGGTTTGTGACACACACACTTTCCAATGGCGCTTGTGACACACACGATGTCCAATGGGGTTCCTGACACACACGCTGTCCAATGGGGATGGTGACACACACGCTATCCAATGCGTTTTGTGACACACACACTGTCCAATGGTGTTTGTGACACACACGTTGTCCAATGGGGTTTGTGACACACACGCTGTCCAATGGGATTTGTGACACACACTGTCCAATGGGGTTTCTGACACTAAACGCTGTCCAATGGGGTTTGTGACACACACATGCTATCCAATGGGTTTTGTGACACACACAAACTGTCCAATGGGGTTTGTGACACACACGCTGTCAAATGAGGATTGTGACACACACGCTGTCCAAGAGGGTTTGTGACACACACACGTTGTCCAATGGTGTTTGTGACACACACGCTATCCAATGGGGTTAGTGACACAGACGCTGTCCAATGGGGATTGTGTCATACACACTGTCCAATAGGGTTTGTGACACACACATGCTATCCAATGGGGTTTGTGACACGCACACTTTCAAATGGGGTTTGTGACATGCACACTTTCTAATGGGGTTTGTGACACACACACGATGTCCAGTGGGGTTTGTGACATGCACACTGACCATGGGTGTTTGTGACACACACGCTGTCCAGTGGGGTTTCTGACACACACACTGTCCAAAAGGGTTTGTGACACACACGATGTCCAATGGGGTTTGTGACATGCACACTGTCAATAGGTGTTTGTGATACACACGCTGTTCAAAGGGGTTGCTACACACACGCTGTCCAATGGGGATGGTGATACACAAGATGTCCAATGGGGTTTGTGACACACACACTCTGTCCAATGGGTCTTGTGACACAAATGCTTTCCAATGGGGTTCGTAACACACACAAGCTATCCAACGGGGTTTGTAACACGCACACTTTCTAATTGGGTTTGTGACACGCACACGCTATCCAATGGGGTTTGTGACACACATACTATTTAAGTGATTTTGTGACACACACACGCTGTCCAATGGGGTTTGTGACACACACACTTTCTAATGGGGTTTCTGACACACACGCTATCCAATAGGTTTTGTGACACACACACTGTCCAATGGGGATTGTGACACACACACGCTGTCCAATGTTGTTTGTGACAGACATGCTGCCCAATGGGATTTGTGACACAGACGCTGTCTAATGGGGATTGTGACATACACATTGTCCAATTGGGTTTGTGACACAAACACTTTCCAATGTCGCTTGTGACATGCACGCTGTCCAGTGGGGTCTGTGACACGTATGCTATCCAAAGGGCTTTGTGAGACACACACTGACCAGGAGGGTTTCTGTCACACACACGCTATACAATGGGGTTTGTGACACATACACTTTCCAATGGGGATTGTGACACACACAGTGTCCACAGGGATTTGTGACACACATGTTGTTCAATGGGATTTGTGACACACACACTGTCCAATGGGTATTGATACACACACACGCTGTCCAATGGTGTTTTTGAAACACACGCTGTCCAATGGGGCTTTTGACACACACGCTGTCCAATGGGGTTTGTGACACACACACGCTACGCAATGGGGTTTGTGACACATACACTTTCCAATGGGGTTTGTGACACACACACTGTCCAATGGTGCTTGTGACACACACGCTGACAAATTGCTTTTGTTACACACACACTGTCCCATGGTATTTGTGACACGCATTTTATCTAAAGGGTTTTGTGACACACACACGCTGTCCAATGGGGTTTGTGACACACACACTTTCAAATGGGGTTTGTGACCCACATGCTATCCAATGGGTTTAGTGACACACATGCTGTCCAATGGGGATTGTGACAAACACACTGTCCAATGGGTATTGTGACACAGACACACTGTCCAATGGTATTCGTGACACACACGCTGTCCAATGGGCATAGTGACACACACGCTCTGTCCAATGGGTATTGTGACACACACGCACTGTAGAATGGGGTTTGTGACACACACACTGTCCAAAGGGGTTTGTGATACACATGCTGTCCAATGGGGTTTGTGACACACACACACTGTCCAATGGGGATTGTGACATACACACGCTGTCCAATGAGGATTGTGTCACACACACTCTTTAAAATGGGGGTTATGACACACACACTTTCAAATGGGGTTTGTGACACACACACTTTCCAATGGCGCTTGTGACACACACGATGTCCAATGGGGTTCCTGACACACACGCTGTCCAATGGGGATGGTGACACACACGCTATCCAATGCGTTTTGTGACACACACACTGTCCAATGGTGTTTGTGACACACACGTTGTCCAATGGGGTTTGTGACACACACGCTGTCCAATGGGATTTGTGACACACACTGTCCAATGGGGTTTCTGACACTAAACGCTGTCCAATGGGGTTTGTGACACACACATGCTATCCAATGGGTTTTGTGACACACACAAACTGTCCAATGGGGTTTGTGACACACACGCTGTCAAATGAGGATTGTGACACACACGCTGTCCAAGAGGGTTTGTGACACACACACGTTGTCCAATGGTGTTTGTGACACACACGCTATCCAATGGGGTTAGTGACACAGACGCTGTCCAATGGGGATTGTGTCATACACACTGTCCAATAGGGTTTGTGACACACACATGCTATCCAATGGGGTTTGTGACACGCACACTTTCAAATGGGGTTTGTGACATGCACACTTTCTAATGGGGTTTGTGACACACACACGATGTCCAGTGGGGTTTGTGACATGCACACTGACCATGGGTGTTTGTGACACACACGCTGTCCAGTGGGGTTTCTGACACACACACTGTCCAAAAGGGTTTGTGACACACACGATGTCCAATGGGGTTTGTGACATGCACACTGTCAATAGGTGTTTGTGATACACACGCTGTTCAAAGGGGTTGCTACACACACGCTGTCCAATGGGGATGGTGATACACAAGATGTCCAATGGGGTTTGTGACACACACACTCTGTCCAATGGGTCTTGTGACACAAATGCTTTCCAATGGGGTTCGTAACACACACAAGCTATCCAACGGGGTTTGTAACACGCACACTTTCTAATTGGGTTTGTGACACGCACACGCTATCCAATGGGGTTTGTGACACACATACTATTTAAGTGATTTTGTGACACACACACGCTGTCCAATGGGGTTTGTGACACACACACTTTCTAATGGGGTTTCTGACACACACGCTATCCAATAGGTTTTGTGACACACACACTGTCCAATGGGGATTGTGACACACACACGCTGTCCAATGTTGTTTGTGACAGACATGCTGCCCAATGGGATTTGTGACACAGACGCTGTCTAATGGGGATTGTGACATACACATTGTCCAATTGGGTTTGTGACACAAACACTTTCCAATGTCGCTTGTGACATGCACGCTGTCCAGTGGGGTCTGTGACACGTATGCTATCCAAAGGGCTTTGTGAGACACACACTGACCAGGAGGGTTTCTGTCACACACACGCTATACAATGGGGTTTGTGACACATACACTTTCCAATGGGGATTGTGACACACACAGTGTCCACAGGGATTTGTGACACACATGTTGTTCAATGGGATTTGTGACACACACACTGTCCAATGGGTATTGATACACACACACGCTGTCCAATGGTGTTTTTGAAACACACGCTGTCCAATGGGGCTTTTGACACACACGCTGTCCAATGGGGTTTGTGACACACACACGCTACGCAATGGGGTTTGTGACACATACACTTTCCAATGGGGTTTGTGACACACACACTGTCCAATGGTGCTTGTGACACACACGCTGACAAATTGCTTTTGTTACACACACACTGTCCCATGGTATTTGTGACACGCATTTTATCTAAAGGGTTTTGTGACACACACACGCTGTCCAATGGGGTTTGTGACACACACACTTTCAAATGGGGTTTGTGACCCACATGCTATCCAATGGGTTTAGTGACACACATGCTGTCCAATGGGGATTGTGACAAACACACTGTCCAATGGGTATTGTGACACAGACACACTGTCCAATGGTATTCGTGACACACACGCTGTCCAATGGGCATAGTGACACACACGCTCTGTCCAATGGGTATTGTGACACACACGCACTGTAGAATGGGGTTTGTGACACACACACTGTCCAAAGGGGTTTGTGATACACATGCTGTCCAATGGGGTTTGTGACACACACACACTGTCCAATGGGGATTGTGACATACACACGCTGTCCAATGAGGATTGTGTCACACACACTCTTTAAAATGGGGGTTATGACACACACACTTTCAAATGGGGTTTGTGACACACACACTTTCCAATGGCGCTTGTGACACACACGATGTCCAATGGGGTTCCTGACACACACGCTGTCCAATGGGGATGGTGACACACACGCTATCCAATGCGTTTTGTGACACACACACTGTCCAATGGTGTTTGTGACACACACGTTGTCCAATGGGGTTTGTGACACACACGCTGTCCAATGGGATTTGTGACACACACTGTCCAATGGGGTTTCTGACACTAAACGCTGTCCAATGGGGTTTGTGACACACACATGCTATCCAATGGGTTTTGTGACACACACAAACTGTCCAATGGGGTTTGTGACACACACGCTGTCAAATGAGGATTGTGACACACACGCTGTCCAAGAGGGTTTGTGACACACACACGTTGTCCAATGGTGTTTGTGACACACACGCTATCCAATGGGGTTAGTGACACAGACGCTGTCCAATGGGGATTGTGTCATACACACTGTCCAATAGGGTTTGTGACACACACATGCTATCCAATGGGGTTTGTGACACGCACACTTTCAAATGGGGTTTGTGACATGCACACTTTCTAATGGGGTTTGTGACACACACACGATGTCCAGTGGGGTTTGTGACATGCACACTGACCATGGGTGTTTGTGACACACACGCTGTCCAGTGGGGTTTCTGACACACACACTGTCCAAAAGGGTTTGTGACACACACGATGTCCAATGGGGTTTGTGACATGCACACTGTCAATAGGTGTTTGTGATACACACGCTGTTCAAAGGGGTTGCTACACACACGCTGTCCAATGGGGATGGTGATACACAAACTGTCCAATGGGCTTTGTGACACACACACTTTCCAATGGGGATTGTGACACACACGCTATCCGATGCGTTTTGTGACACACACACTGTTCAATGGGGATTGTGACACACACACGCTGTCCAATGGTGATTGTGACACACACGCTATCCAATGGGGTTTGTGACACACACGCTATCCAATGGGTTTTGTGACACACACACTGTCCAATGGGGAATGTGACACACACATGCTGTCCAGTGAGGTTTGTAACACACACACGCTATCCACTGGGGTTTGTAACACACACACTTTATAATGGGTTTTGTGACACACACACGCTATAAAATGGGGTTTGTGACACACACGCTGTCCAATGGGATTTGTGACACACATGCTATCCAATGGCATTTGAGACACACACACGCTGTCCAATGGGGTATGTCCCACACACACTGTCCAATGGTGTTTGAGACACACACGCTGTCCAATAGAGTTTGTGACAGTAACTCTGTCCAATGGGGATTGCGACACACACGCTGTCCAATGGGTATTGTGACACAGACACACTGTCCAATGGGGTTTGTGACACACAAGCTGTCCAATGGTGATTTTGTCATACACACTGTCCAATCGGGTTTGTGACACACACACGCTATCTGTTGGGGTTTGTGACACACACACTTTCAACTGGGGTTTATGAAACACAGCTATCCAATGGGGTTTGTGACACACAAACTGTCCAATGGGGATTGTGACACACACACGCTGTCCAATGGTGTAAGTGACACACACGCTTTCCAACAAGGTTTGTGACACAGACGCTGTCCAATGGGGATTGTGACCTACACACTGTCCAATAGGGTTGGTGACACACACACGCTATCCAGTGGGGTTTGTGAACACGCACTACTTTATAATGGAGTTTGTGACACACACGCTATGCAATGGGATTAATGGCGCACACACTTTCCAATGGGGTTTGTGAAACACACACTGACAAGGAGGGTTTGTGACACACACACGCTGTCCAATGGGGTTTGTAACACACACTGTCCAATGGTTTTTGTGAAACACACTCTGTCAACTGGGCTTTGTGCCACACACACGCTGTCCAATGGGCTTTCTTACACTACACGCTGTCCAACAGGGTTTGTGACACACATATGCTATCCAACGGGGTTTGTGACACACACACTTTCAAATGGGGTTTGTGAAACACAGGCTATCCAATGTGTTTTGTGACACACACAGTGTTCAATGGGTATTGTGACACACACACGCTGTCCAATGGGGTTTGTGACACACACACGCTATCCAATGGGGTTTGTGACACACACACTTTATAATGGGGTTTGTGACACACACACGCTATCCAATGGGGTTTGTGACACATACACTTTCCAATAGGGTTTGTGACACCACACTCTGTCCAGTGGTGCTTGTGACACACACGCTGTCCAATGGGGTTCGTGACACACACACTGTCCAGTGGATTTTGTGATACACACACTCTGTCCAATGGGCTTGTGACACAAACACTGTCCAATGGGATTCGTGACACACAAACTGTGCATTGGGTTTTGTGACACACGCACTCTGTCCAATAGGCTTGTGTCACACGCGCTGTCCAATGGTGTTTGTGACACACACACTATCCAAAGGGGATTGTGACACACACACGCTGTCCAATGGGGTTTGTGAAACACACACTGTCCAATGGGGTTCATGACACACATGCTGTATAGTGGATTTTATGACACAAACACTCTGTCCAATGGGCTTGTGAGTCACACACGCTGTCCAATGATGTTTGTGACACACACACTGTCCAATGGGGATTGTGACACAGACACGCTGTCCAATCGGGTTTGTGACACAAAATCTGTACAATGGGGTTTGTGACACACACACTGTCCAATGGGTATTGAGACGCACACACGCTGTCCAAAGAGGTTTGTTACACACAGGATGTCCAATGGGGTTTGTTACACAAACGCTGTCCAATAAGTATTGTGACACAAACACGCTGTCCAATGGGGTTTGTGACACATACACTTTCCAATGGGGTTTGTGACACACACACTCTTTCCAATGGTGCTTGTGACACATATGCTGTCCAATGGGATTCGTGACACACACTCTGTCCAATGGGGTTTGTGACCCACACGGAGTCCAATGGGGATTGTGACACACACGCTGTCCAATGGAGTTTGTGACCCACACGGTGTCCAATGGGTATTGTGACACACACTCTGTCTAATGGGCTTTGTGACAGACACACTCTGTACAATGGGTCTTGTGAAAACCACGCTGTCCAATGGGTTTTGTGAACACACTCGCTATCCAATGGGGTTTGTGACACATACACTTTCCAATGGGGTTTGTGACACACACACTCTGTCCAATGGCGCTTGTGACACACACGCTATCCAATGGAGTTCGTGACACTCACGCTCTCCAATGGTGTGTGTGACACACACACTGTCCAATGGGGATTGTGACACAGACACGCTGTCCAATGGGGCTTGAGACACTCACACTGTCCATGGGTGTTTGTGACACACACGCTATCCAATGGGGTTTGTGACACGTATACTTTCTAAAGGGGTTTGTGACACACACGTTGTCCAATGGGGTTTGTGACACACACACTGTCCAAAGGGGTTTGTGAACACACACGTTGTCCAATGGGGTTTGTGACACGCACACTGTCCATGGGTGTTTGTGACACACACGCTGACCAACTGGGTTTGTTACACACACACTGTCCAATGGTGTTTGTGACACGCATGCTGTCCAACGGGTTTTGTGAGACAGACACTGACCAGGAGGGTTTGTGACACACACACGCTATCCAATGGCGTTTGTGACACTTACACTTTCCAATGGGGTTTGTGAAACACACACTCTGTCCAATGGTGTTTGTGACACTCACACTGTCCAAAGGGGTTTGTGACACACACGATGTCCAATGGGGTTTGTGACACATACACACTGTACAATTGGGATTGTGCCACACACGCTGTCCAATGGGGTTTGTGACACATACAGTGTCTGCGAGGGTTTGTGACACACACGCAGTCCAATGGGGATTGTGACACACACACTGTCCAAAGGGTATTGTTACACACACATGCTGTCCAATGGTGTTTGTGACACACACGCTGTCCAATGGGGTTTGTGACACACACACGCTATCACATGGGGTTTGTGACACGCACACTTTATAATGGGGTTTGTGACACTCACACGCTATTCAATGGGGTTTGTGACACACACTTTCCAATGGGGTTTGTGACACACACACATTGTCCCATGGGGTTTGTGACACACACACTGTCCAAAGGGGTTTGTGACACACACGATGTCCAATGGGTTTTCTGACACGCACATTGTCCATGGGGGTTTGTGACACACAACTGTCCAGTGGAGTTTGAGACACACACACTGTACAGTGGGGTTTGTGACACACACACTGTCCAATCGGTATTGTTACACACACATGCTGTCCAATGGTGTTTGTGACACACACTCTGTACAATGGGGATTGTGACAAACACACTATCCAATGGGGCTTGTGATACTCACACTCTCCATGGGTGTTTGTGACACACACGCTGTCTAGTGGGTTTTGTCACACACGCACAGTCCAATGGGGTATTGACACACACGCTGTCCACTGGGGATTGTGACACACACACTGTCCACGGGGGTTTGTGACACACACACTGTCCAATGGCGTTCGTGACACACACACTGTCCACGGGAGTTTGTGACACACACACTGTCCAAAAGGTTTTGTGACACACACAGTATGTCCAATGGCGCTTGTGACACAGACGCTGTCCAATGGGGTTCGTGACACAGACTCAGTCCCATGGGTTTGTGACACACACACTGTCCAATGGGGATTGTGACACACACACTATGTCCAATGGGGTTTGTGAACACGCACACTGTCCATGGGTGTTTGTGACACACAAGCTGTCCAATGGTGTTTGTGACACACACTCTGTCCCATGGGGATTGTGACACACACACTGTCCAAAGCGGTTTGAGACACACACGGTATCCAATGGGGTTTGTGACACACACACTGTCCAAAGGGGTTCGTGACACACACTCTGTCCAATGGTGTTTGTGACACACACTCTCTCCAATGGGGTTTGTGACACACACACGCTATGCAATGGGCTTTGTGACACGCACGCTTTCTAATGGAGTGTGTCACACATACGCTATCCAATGGGGATTGTGACAAACACGATGTCAAATAGGGTTTCGGACACACACACTGTACAATGGGTATTGCGACACACACACGCTGTCCAATAGGTTTTGTGACACACACGCTGCCCCATGGTGTTTGTGATACACACACTTTCCAATGTGGATTGTGACACACAAACTCTGTCCAAAGGGGTTTGTGACACACACACTGTCCAAAGAGGTTTGTGACACACTCGCTGCCCAATGGGGTTTGTGACACACACAATCTGTTCAATGGGGATTGTGACACACACGCTGTCAAATGTGTTTTGTGACACACACGCTGTGCAATGGGGATTGTGACACACACACGCTGTCCAATGGTGTTAGTGACACGCATGCTGTCCAATGGTTTTTTTGACACACACAATCTGTCCAATGGGGTTTGTGACACACACGCTGTACAATGGGGATTGTGACAAACACGCTGTACAATGGGGTTTGTGACACACACGCTGTACAATGGGGTTTGTGACACACACACTCTGTCCAATGGGCTTGTGACAAACACTCTGTACAATGCGGTTTGTGACACACACACGCTATCCAATGCGATTTGTGACACATAAACTTTCCAATGGGGTTTGTGACACACACGCTGTCCAGCGGGTTTTGTGACACACACACTCTGTCAATGGGGTTTATGACACAGAAGCTGTCCAGTGGAGTTTGTGACACACACAATCTGTCCAATAGGGTTTGTGAAACACACGCTGTCCAATGGGGTTCGTGACACACACACTGTCCAGTGGGGTTTGTGACACACACACTGTCCAATAGGGTTGGTGACACACACACGCTATCCAATGGGTTTTGTGATACACATACTTTCTAATGCGGTTTGTTAAACACACGCTATCAATGGATTTAGTGACACATACACTGTCCAATGAGGATTGCGACACACACACGCTGTCCAATGGGGTTCGTGACACACACCCTGTCCAATGGGGTTTGTGACACACAAACTCTGTCCAATGGGTCTTGTGACACACACGCTGTCCAGTGGGGTTCATGACACACACGTCGTCCACTGGGGTTTGTGACAGACACATTGTCCCACAGGGTTTGTGACACACACACGCTATCCAAGGGGTTTGTGACAGACACACTTTCTAATAGGGTTTGTTACACACACACTCTACGCAATGGGGTTTGTGACACAGATGCTGTCCAATGGGGTTTGTGACACACACACGCTGTCCAATGGGGACTGTGACACACACACACTGTCCAATGGCGATTGTGACACACATGCTGTCAAATGTGGTTTGTTACAAACACACTCTGTCCAATGGGTCTTGTGACACACATGCTGTCCCATGGGGTTTATGACACACAGGCTGTCCAGTGGGGTTTGTGACACACACAATCTGTCCAATGATGTTTGTGACACATACGCTGTCCAATGGGGATTGTGACACACATGCTGTCAAATGTGGTTTGTTACACACACACTCTGTCCAATGGGTCTTGTGACACACATGCTGTCCAATGGGGTTCGTGACACATACACTTTCCAATGGGTTTGTGACACACACGCTGTCCAATGGCGTTTGTGACATACACACTGTCCAATGGGTTTTGTGACACATACACGCTGTGCAATGGGGTTTGAAACACACACGATGTCCAATGGGGATTGTGACACACACGCTGTCCAAAGGTGTTTTTGATACACATTATGTCCATTGGGGCTTGTGACACACACGCTGTCCAGTGGGTTTTGTGACACACACACTGTCCAATAGGGTTTATGACACACACAAGCTATCCACTGGGGTTTGTGACACATACACTTTCCAACGGGGTTTGTGACACACACACGTTGTCCGATGGGGTTTGTTACACACACTCTGTTCAATGGGGTTTCTGACGCACATGCTGTCCGAAGGGGTTTGTGACACACTTGCTGTCCAGTGGGTTTTGTGACACATACACTTTCAATGGGGTTTGTGACACACACATGCTGTCCACTGGGGTTTTGACACAAACGCTTTGCAATGGGGTTTGTGACACACACACGCTATCCAATGGCGTTTGTGACACTTACACTTTCCAATGGGGTTTGTGACACCACACTCTGTCCAATGGTGCTTGTGACACACACGCTGTCCAATGGGGTTCGTGACACACACGCTGTCCAGTGGGTTTTGTGACACACACACTCTGTCCAATGGTCTTGTGACACACAAACTCTGTCCAATAGTGTTTGTGGCACACACTCTGTCCCATGGTGTTTGTAAAACAAACACTGTCCAATGGGGATTGTGACACACACACAATGTCCAGTGGGATTTGTGACACACACGCTGTCAAACGGGTTTTTGACACACGCGCTGTCCACTGGGGTTTGTGACTCACACACTGTCCAATGGGGATTGTGAAACACACACGCTGTCCAATGGTGTTTGTGACACAGACGCTGTCCAATGGGGTTTTTGACACAGACGCTGTCCAATGGGGATTGTGACCTACAGACTGTCCAATAGGGTTTGTGACACACACACGCTATCCCATGGGGTTTGTGACACACACACTGTCCAATGGTGATTGTGACACACACACGCTGTCCAATGGTGTTTGTGACACACACACTTTACAATGGTGTTTGTGACACACACACGCTGTCCAATGGGTTTTGTGACACACACACTGTCCAAAGGGGTTTGTGACACACACGATGTCCAATGGGGTTTGTGACAAGCACATTGTCCATGGGTGTTTGTGACATACAGGCTGTCCAGTGGAGTTTGTGACACACACACTGTCCAATGGGGTTAGTGACACACGCAGTGTCCATGGGGGTTTGTGACACAGACGCTGTCCAATGCGGTTTGTGACACACACACTCTCCAATGGGTATTGTTACACACACACGCTCTCCAATGGTGTTTGTGACACACACGCTGTCCAATGGGGTATGTGACATACACTTTCCAATGAGGTTTGTGACACACACGCTGTCCAAAGGGTTTGTGACACACACGATGTCCAATGGGGATTGTGACACACTCACGCTGTCCAATGGTTTTTGTGACACACACGCTGTCCAATGGGGATTGTGACAAACTCTCTGTCTAGTGGGGTTTGTGACACAGACGCTGTCCAATGGGGATTGTGACCTACACACTGTCCAATAGGGCTTGTGACACACACACGCTATCAAATGGGTTTTGTGACACGCACACTTTATAATGGGGTTTGTGACACACACACTGTCCAAAGAGGTTTGTGACACACACGATGTCCAATGGGGTTTGTGACACGCACATTGTCCACGGGTGTTTGTGACACACACGCTGTCCAGTGGAGTTTGTGACACAAACTCTCCAATGGGGTTTGTGACACATGCACTGTCCAATGGGTATTGTTACAAACACATGCTGTCCAATAGTGTTTGTGACACACACACTGTCCAATGGGTATTGTTACAAACACATGCTGTCCAATGGTGTTTGTGACACACACACTGTCCAATGGGGTTTGTGACACACACTTTCCAATGGGGTTTTTGACACACACACGTTGTCCCATGGGGTTTGTGACACACACACTGTGCAATGGGGTTTGTGACACAGGCGCTGTCCAGTGGGGATTGCGACAAACACGCTGTCCAATGGGGTTTGTGAACATACACGGTGTCCAGAGGGTTTTTTGTGACAAACACTGTCCTAAAGAGTTTGTGACAGACACACGCTATACAATGGGGTTTGTGAAACATACACTTTCCAATGGGGTTTGTGACACACACTGCCCAAAGGGATTTGTGACACACACGATGTCCAATGGGGTTTCTGACACGCAGACTTTCCATGGGTGTTTGTGACACACACGCTATCCAGTGGGTTTTGTGACACACACACTGTCCAAAAGGGTTTGTGAAACACACGATGTACAATGGGTTTTGTGACACGCACACTGTCCAGGGGTGTTTGTAACACACACGCTGTCCAGTGAGGTTTGTGACACACACACTGTTCAGGGGAGTTTGTGAAACACACGCTGTCCAGTGGGTTTTGTGACACACACACTGTCAAACGTGGATTGTGACACAGACGCTGTCCAATGGGGATTGTGACCTACACACTGTCCAATCGGGTTTGTGACACACACACGCTATCCAATGGGGTTTGTGACACACATACTTTATAATGGGGTTTTTGACACACACACGCTATCCAATGGGGTTTGTGACACACACATTGTCCGAAGAGATTTGTGACACACACCATGTCCAATGGGGTTTGTGACACGTAAACTGTCCAATGGGTGTTTGTGACATACACGCTGTCCAAAAGCGTTTGTGACACAGACACGCTGTCCAATGGGCCTTGAGACACTCACACTGTCCATGGGTGTTTGTGACACACACGCTGTCCAGTGGGTTTTGTCACACACACACAGTCCAATGGGGTTTTGACACACACGCTGTCCACTGGGGTTTGTGACACACACACTGTCCAATAGGGTTTATGACACACACAAGCTATCCAATGGGGTTTGTGACACATACAATTTCCAACGGGGTTTGTGACACACACACGCTGTCCAATGGGGTTTGTTACACACACTCTGTTCAATGGGGTTTCTGACGCACATGCTGTCCAATGGGGTTTGTGACACACATGCTGTCCAGTGGGTTTTGTGACACATGCACTTTCAATGGGGTTTGTGACACACACATGCTGTCCAATGGGGTTAGTGACACACACGATGTCCACTGGGGTTTGTGACACACACACTGTCCAATATGGATTGTGACACACACACGCTGTCCAATGAGGTTTGTGACACACACACTGTCCAAAAGGGTTTGTGACACGCACGATGTGCAATGGGGTTTCTGACACGCACACTGTCCATGGGTTTTTGCGACACAGACGCTGTCCAATGGGGTTTGTGATACACACACTGTCCAATGGGTATTGTTACACACACACTCTGTCCAATGGTGTTTGTGACCAACACGCTGTCCAATGGGATTTGCAACACACTCGCTATCCAGTTGGGTTTGTTACACACACACTTTCCAAGGGTATTGTTACACACACACGCTGTCCAATGGCGTTTGTGACACACACTCTGTCCCATGGGTTTTGTGACACACACACTGTCCAATGGGGATTATGACACACACACGCTGTCCAGTGGAGTTTGTGACACACACACTGTCCAATGGGGTTTGTGACAGGCACACTGTCCATGGGTGTTTGTGACACACACGCTGTCCAGTGGGGTTTGTTACATGGATGCTGTCCAATGGGGATTGTGACATACACAATGTCTAATAGGGTTTATGACATACACATGCTATCCAAAGGGGCTTGTGACACAAATACTTTCTAATGGGTTTTTTGACACACACACGCTGTCCAATGGGGTTTGTGACACACACAACGACCAGGGGGCTTGTGACACACACACGCTGTCCAATGGGGTTTGTGACACACACATGCTGTCCAAAGGGGTTTGTGACACACACGCTGTCCAATGGTTTTTTTGACACACACACACTGTCCAATGGGGATTGTGACACACACACACTGTCCAATGGGGTTTATGACTACACACGCTGTCCAATGGGGTTTGTGACACACACGCTGTCCAAAGGGGTTTGTGACACAGACGCTGTCCAATGGGGTTTGTGACACACACGCTGTCCAATGGGTTTTGTGACACACTCACTGTCCAATGGGGTTTTGACACACACGCTGTCCAATGGGAATTGTAACACACACACTGTCCAGGGGGGTTTGTGACACACACACTGTCCAATGGCATTCGTGACACACACAGTGTCCACGGGGGTTTGTGACACACACTCTGTACAATTGGGTTTTGTGACACACACACGCTGTCCAATTGTGTTTGTGACACAAACGCTGTCCAATGGTGTTTTTGACACACATATGCTATCCAATTGGGTTTGTGACACACACTTTTCAATGGCGTTTGTGACACACACACGCTGTCTCATGGGGTTTGTGACACACACGCTGTCCAATGGGGATTGTGACACACACTCTGTCCAATGGGTATTGTTAAACACAAACTCTGTCCAATGGGGTTTGTGACACACACGCTGTCCGATGGGGTTTGTGACACGCACACTTTATAATGGGGTTTGTGACACACACACTGTATCCAATGGGGTTTATGACACACACGCTGTCCAATAGGTTTGTGACACACATACACTATCCAATGGGGATTGTGACACACACACGCTGTCCAATGGTGTTTGTGAAACACACACTTTCCAACGGGGTTTGTGACACGCACACTTTCTAATCGGGTTTGTGACACACACACTTTCCAAAGGGGTTTGTGACACGCACACTTTCTAATGGGGTTTGTGATACACAAATGCTATCCAATGGGGTTTGTCACACGCATACTTTCTAAAGGGGTTTGTGACACGCACACTTTATAATGGGGTTTGTGATACACACACGGTATCCAATGGGGTTTATGACACACACGCTGTCCAATAGGGTTTGTGACACACATACACTATCCAATGGGGTTTGTGATACACACACTTTCTAATGGGATTCGTGACACACACGCTATCCAATGGGTTTTGTGACACACACACTGTCCAGTGGGGATTGTGACCCACACGGTGTCCAATGGGTATTGTGACACACACGCTGTCCAATGGCGTTTGTGACACACACTCTCTGTCCAATAGGTCTTGTGACACACAAGCTGTCCAATGGGGTTCGTGACACAGACGCTGTCCAGTGGGGTTTGTGACACACACACTGTCCAATAGGGTTTGCGACATCACACACGCTATCCAATGGGGTTTGTGACACACACTCTTTCTAATGGGGTTAGTGAAACAAACGCTATGCAATCGGTTTTGTGACACACACACTGTCCAATGGGGATTGTGACACACACACGCTGTCCAATGGTGTTTGTGACACAAACACTTTCCAATGGGGTTTGTTGCACGCACACTTTCTAATGGGGTTTGTGACACACACACGCTGTCCAATTGGGTTTATGGCACACACACTGTCCAATGGGGTTTGTAACACACGCACACTGTCCAATGGGGATTGTGCAACACACACGCTGCCAAATGGCGTTTATGACACACACACTGTCCAATGGGGTTTGTGACACACACACTGTCCAATGGGTATTGTTACACACACACGCTGTCCAATGGTGGTTTTGACACACACGCTGTCCAATGGGTATTGTGAGAAACAGTCTGTCCAATGGGCTTTTTGACACACGCACTGTGTCCAATGGGTCTTGTGAAAAACATGCTTTCCAATTGGGTTTGTGAACACACAGGCTGTAAAGTGGATTTTGTGACACACACACTGTCCAATAGGGCCAGTGACACACACACGCAATCCAATGGGGTTTGTGACAAATACACTTTCCAATGGGGTTTGTGACACACACACTCTGTCCAGTGGTGCTTGTGACACACACACTCTGTCCAATGGTCTTGTGATACACACGCTGTCCAATGATGTTTGTGACTCACACACTGTCCAATGATGATTGTGACACACACACGCTGTCCAATGGGATTTGCGTACACACACACTGTCCAAAGGGGTTTGTGACACACACGCTATCCGGTGGGTTTTGTTAAATACACACTGTCCAGTGGGGTTTTGACACACACGCTGTCCACTGGGGATTGTGACACACACACTGTCCAGGGGTGTTTGTGACACACACACTGTCCAATGGGGTTTTGACACACACGCTATCCACTGGGGTTTGTAACACACACGCTGTCCAATGGGGTTCGTGACACACTCACTGTCCAATGGGGTTTGTGACCCACACGCTGTCAAATGGGGATTGTGACACAGACGCTGTCCAATGGGGATTGTGACCTACACACTGTCCAATAGGGTTTGTGACTCACACACGCTATCAAATGGGGTTTGTGACACTCACACTTTAAAATGGGGTTTGTGACACACACACGTTGTCCCATGGGGTTTGTGACAGACACACTGTCCAAAGGGGATTGTGACACACACACGCTGTCCAGTGGGGTTTGTGAAACATACACTTTCCAATGGGGTTTTTGACACACACTCTCTGTCCAATGGTGCTTGTGACACACACGCTCTCCAAGGGTGTTTGTGACACACAAGCTGTCCAGTGGGTTTTGTGACACACACACTGTCCAATGGGGTTTTGACACACACGCTGTCCACTAGGGTTTGTGACACACACACTGTCCATGGGGGTTTGTGACACACACGCTCTCCAGTGGGTTTTGTGACACACACGCTGTCCAATGGGGTTCGTGACACACCCTTTTCCCATGGGGTTTGTGACACACACACTGTCCAATGGAGACTGTGACTCACATACGCTGACCAATGGGGTGTGTGACACACACATTGTCCGAAGAGGTTTGTGACACAAACAATATCCATTGGGTTTTGTGACACGCACACTGTCCAAAAGGGTTTGTGACACACACGATGTACGATGGGGTTTGTGACACGCACACTGTCCATGGGAGTTTGTGACACACACGGTGTCAAGTGCGGTTTGTGACACACACACTGTACAATGGGGTTTGTGACACACACACTGTCCAATGCTTATTGTTACACACACAAGCTGTCCAATTGCGTTTGTGACACACACGCTGTACAATGGGGATTGTGACAAACACGGTGTCCAATGGGGTTTGTGAACACACACGGTATCCAGTGGGTTTTGTAACACACACACTGTAAAAAAGGGTTTGTGACAGACACACGCTATCCAATGGGATTTGTGAAACATACACTTTCCAATGGGGTTTGTGACACACACACTCTGTCCAATGGTGCTTGTGACACACACGCTGTCCAATGGGGTTCGTGACACACACGCTGTCCAGTGGGTTTTGTGACACACACACTGTCCAATGCCATTCTGACACACACGCTGTCCAACTGGGTTTGTTACACACACACTGTCCAATTTGTATTGTGACACACACACGCTGTCCAATGGGGTTCGTGACACACCCTTTTCCCATGGGGTTTGTGACACACACACTGTCCATTGGGGATTGTGACACACCTACGCTGACCAATGGGGTTTGTGACACACACATTGTCCGAAGAGGATTGTGACACACACGATATCCATTGGGGTTTGTGACACGCACACTGTCCGAAAGAGTTTGTGACACACACGATGTACAACGGGGTTTGTGGCACGCACACTGTCCATGGGAGTTTGTGACACAGACGCTGTCAAGTGCGGTTTGTGACACACACACTGTCCATTGGGGATTGTGACACACCTACGCTGACCAATGGGGTTTGTGACACACACATTGTCCGAAGAGGATTGTGACACACACGATATCCATTGGGGTTTGTGACACGCACACTGTCCGAAAGAGTTTGTGACACACATGATGTACAACGGGGTTTGTGACACACACTCTGTCCAGGGGCGTTTGTGACACACACGCTGTCCAGTGGGTTTTGTGACACACACACTGTCCAATAGGGTTTGTGACACAGACATGGTGTCCAATGGTGTTTTTGACACACACGCTGTCCAATGGGGTTTGTGACACAGACGCTGTCCAATGGGCATTGTGACCTACACGAGTGTCCAATAGGGTTTGTGACACACACACGCTATCAAATGGGGTTTGTGACACGCACACTTTATAATGTGGTTTGTGACATACACACGCTATCCAATGGGGTTTTTGACATACATACTTTCTAATGGGGTTTTTGAAACACACACACGCTATTCAATGGGGTTTGTGACACAGACTTTCCAATGGGGTTTGTGACACACACACATTGTCCCATGGGGTTTGTGACACACACACTGTCCAATGGGGATTGTGACACACACACGCTGTCCAATGGGGTTTGTGACACACACACTGTCCAAAGGGGTTTGTGACCCACACGATGTCCAATGGGGTTTCTGACACGCACATTGTCCATGGGTGTTTGTGACACACAACTGTCCAGTGGAGTTTGAGACACGCACACTGTACAAAGGGGTTTGTGACACACACGCTGTCCAATGGGTATTCTGACAAACACACTGTCCAATGGGGTTTATGAAACATACACTTTCCAATGGGGTTTGTGACACACACTCTCTTTCCAATGGTGCTTGTGACACACACGCTGTCCAATGGGGTTCGTGACACACACGCTGTCCAGTGGGTTTTGTGACACACACACTCTGTCCAATGGGCTTGTGACACACAGGCTGTCCAATGATGTTTGTGACACACACACTGTCCAAAGTGGTTTGTGACACACACGCTATCCAATCGGGTTTGTGACACTCACACTGTCCATGGGTGTTTGTGACACACACGCTCTCCAGTGGGTTTTGTGAACACACACGCTCTCCTCTGGGTTTTGTGACACACATACTATCCAATAGGGTTTTTGACACACACACTCTGTCCAATGGAGCTTGAGACACACACGCTGTCCATTCGGGTTCATGACACACATGCTGTCCAATGGTGTTTGTGACACAAACACTGTCCAAAGCGGTGTTTGTGACACACACGCTGTCCAGTGGGTTTTGTGACATACACACTGTCCAATGGGGTTTTGACATACACGCTGTCCACTGGGGATTGTGACACACACACTGTTCAGGGTGGTTTGTCACACACACACGCTGTCCAATGGGGATGGTGACACACACGCTATCCAATGCGTTTTATGACACACACACTGTCCAATGGTGTTTGTGACACACACGTTGTCCAATGGGGTTTGTGACACACACGCTGTCCAATGGGATTTGTGACACAGACTGTCCAGTGGGGTTTCTGACACTACACGTTGTCCAATGGGGTTTGTGACACACACACTGTCCAATGGGATTTGTGACACACCTTCTATCCAATAGGGATTGTGACATACACGCTATCAAATGCGTTTTGTGACACACACACTGTTCAAAGGGGATTGTGACACACACGCTATCCAATGGGGTTTGTGACACACATGCTATCCAATGGGTTTTGTGAACATACACTGTCCAATGGGGAATGTGACACACACACTGTCCTTTGGGTATTGTGACACAGACACACTGTCCAATGGGGTTTGTGACACACACGCTGTCCAATGGGGACTGTGACACACACGCTATCCAATGGGTTTTGTGACACACACACTGTTCAATGGGGATTGTGACACACACACGGTGTGCAGTGGTGTTTGTGACACACACGCTGCCCAATGGGGTTTGTGACAAAGACGCTGTCCAATGGGGATTGTGACCTATACACTGTCCAATAGGGTTTGTGACTCACACACGCTGTCTAATGGGGTTTGTGACACATACATGCTATCCAATGGGTTTTGTGAAACACAAACTGTCCAATGGGGTTTGTGACACACACGCTATCCAATGCGTTTTGTGACACACACACTGTTCAATGGGGATTGTGACACACACACGCTCTCCAATGGTGATTGTGACACACACGCTATCCAATGGGGTTTGTAACACACGCGCTATCCAATGGGTTTTGTGACACACACACTGTCCAATGGGGAATGTGACACACACATGCTGTCCAATGGTGTTTGTGACACACACACACTATCCAATGGGGTTTGTGACACACACGCTATCCAATGGGTTTTGTGACACACACACTGTCCAATGTGTAATGTGACACACACGCTGTCCAATGAAGTTTGTGACACACACACGCTATCCACTGGGGTTTGTAACACACACACTTTATAATGGGTTTTGTGACACACACACGATATAAAATGGGGTTTGTGACACACACAGTTTCCAATGAGGTGTGTGACACACACACGCTGTCTCATGGAGATTGTTACACACACTCTGAACAATCGGGTATGTTACGCACACATTGTCCAATGGTGTTTGTGACACACACTCTGTCAAACGGGCTCTGTGACACACACACGCTGTCCAATGGGGCTTGAGACACACACGCTGTCCAATGGGGTTTGTGACACAAACTCTGTCCAATGGGGATTCTGACACACACACTGTCCAATGGGTATTGTGACACAGACACACTGTCCAATAGGGTTTGTGACAAACACACGCTATCCGTTGGGGTTTGTGACACACACACTTTCAACTGGGGTTTGTGAAACACATGCTATCCAATGGGGTTTGTGACACACAAACTGTCCAATGGGGATTGTGACAAACACACGCTGTCCAATGGTGTAAGTGACACACACGCTGTCCAACAAGGTTTGTGACACAGACGCTGTCCAATGGGGATTGTGACCTACACACTGTCCAATAGGGTTGGTGACACACACACTCTATCCAGTGGGGTTTGTGAACACACACTACTTTATAATGGAGTTTGTCACACACACGATATGCAATAGGATTTGTGGCACACACACTTTCCAATGGGGTTTCTAATGGGGTTTGTGAAACACACACTGACCAGGAGGGGTTGTGACACACACACGCTGTCCAAAGGGGTTTGTGACAGACACACTGTCCAATGGGGTTTGTCACACAAACTCTGTCCAATGTGGTTTGTGACACACACACTGTCCAGTGGGTTTTGTGACACACACAGTGCCCAATAGTGTTTGTCACACACACGCTGTGCAGTGGGTTTTGTGACACGTACACTTTCCAAAGGGGTTTGTGACACACACACTCTGTGCAATGGTGCGTGTGACACACACGATGTCCAATGGGATTCGTGACACACACACTGTGCAGTGGGTTTTGTGACACACGCACTCTGTCCAATAGGCTTGTGTCACACGCGCTGTCCAACGGTGTTTGTGACACACACACTGTCCAATGGGGATTGTGACACACACACGCTGTCCAATGGGGTTTGTGAAACACACACTGTCCAATGGGGTTCATGACACACATGCTTTCTAGTGGGTTTTGTGACACAAACACTCTGTCCAATGGGCTTGTGAGTCACACACGCTGTCCAATGGGGTTTGTGACACACACCCTGACCAGGAGGTTTGTGACACACACGCTCTCCAATGGGGTTTGTGACACACACAAAGTCCAATGGGATTTATGACACACACACTGTCCAATGGGTATTGTGACGCACACACGCTGTCCAAAGGGGTTTGTGACACATACACATTCCAATGGTGTTTGTGACACACACACTCTTTCTAATGGTGCTTGTGACACACATGCTGTCCAATGGGATTCGTGACACACACGCTGTGCAGTAAGTTTTGTGACACACACACTCTGTCCAATGGTCTTGTGACACACTTGCTGTCCAATGGGTATTGTGACACACACACGGTCCAATGGGGTTTGTCACACATACACTCTCCAATGGGGTTTGTAACATGCACACTGTCCATGGGTGTTTGTGACACACAGGCTGTCCAACGGGGTTTGTGACACACACACTTTCCATAGGGGTTTGTGACACACACGATGTCCAATGGGGTTTGTGACACACACACTGTCCAATGGGGTTTGTGACACATACCCTTTCCAATGGGGTTTGTGACACACACACCTTGTCCAATGGTGCTTGTGACACACACGCTGTCCAATGGGATTCGTGACACACACGCTGTGCAGTGGGTTTTGTGACACACAAACTGACCAGGAGGGTTTTTGACACACACACGCTGTCCAATGCGGTTTGTGAAACACACTCTCTCCAATGGGGTTTGTCACACACACTCTGTCCAATGGGGTTTGTGACACACACGCTGTAAAACTGGGATTGTGACCAACACACTGTACAATGGGGTTTGTGACACACACACTCTGTCCAAAGGGCTTGTGACAAACACGCTGTACAATATGGTTTGTGACACACACACTCTGTCCAGTGGCGCTTCTATCACACTCTCTGACCAGTGGGGTTTGTGACACCTACACTGTCCAATGGGGTTGGTAACACACACTCTGTCCAATGGGGTTTGTGACACACACTTTGTCCAATGTGGTTTGAAACACACACTCTGCCCAATGGGGTTTGTGACACAAACGCTGTCCAATGGGGATTATGACAAACACGCTGTACAATGGGGTTTGCAACACACACAGTCTGTACAAAGGGCTTGTGACAAACATGCTGTACAATTCTGTCTGTGACACACACATGCTATCAAGTGTGGTTTGTGACACGTACACGCTATAAAATGCGCTTTGTGACACATACTCTTTCCAATGGGGTTTATGATACACACGCTGTCCAATGGGGTTTGTGACACAAACTTTCTCCAAACGGGTTTGTGACACACACACTGTCCAGTGGGTATTGTGACACACACAAGCTGTCCGATGGGGTTTGTGACACACACGCTGTCTAATGGGGATTGTGACACACACGCTATCCAATGGGGTTTGTAATACATACACTTTCCAATGATGTTTGTGAGACAAACCCTCTGTCCAATGGAGATTGAGACACACACGCTGTCCATTGGGGTTCATGACACACATGCTGACTACCGGGTTTTTTGACACACACACTCTGTCCAATGGGCTTGTGAAACACACGATGTCCAATGGGGTTTGTGACAAACACACGCTATCCAATACCGTTTGTGACACATACACTTTCCAATGGGGTTTATGACACACACGCTGTCCAATGGGGTTTGTCACACAAACTCTGTCTAATGGGGTTTGTGACACACACACTGTCCAAAGGGTATTCTGACACACGTGTCCAATGGGGTTTGTGGCACATACACTCTGTCGAATGTGGCTTTTGATACACACGCTGTGCAATGGGGTTTGTGACACACACGCTGTCCAATGGGGTTTGTGACACACACACTGTCCAGAGGGGTTTGTGACACAAACACCTTGTCCAATGGTGCTTTTGACACACACGCTGCCCAATGGGATTCGTGACACACACGCTGTGCAGTGGGTTTTGTGACACACAAACTGACCAGGAAGGTTTGTGACACACACACGCTGTCCAATGGGGATTGTGAAACACACTCTCTCCAATGGGGTTTGTCACACACACTCTGTCCAATGGGGTTTGTGACACACACGCTGTAAAATTGGGATTGTGACCAACACGCTGTACAATGGGGTTTGTGACACACCCACTCTGTCCAGTGGTGTTTGTGACACACACGCTGTCCAATGGGGTTTGTGACACAGACGCTGTACAATGGGGTTTGTGACACTGATGCTGTCCAACGGGGATTGTGACACACAGACTGTCCAATGGGGACTGGGACACACACACGCTGTCCAATGGGTTTTGTGACACACACATTGTCCGAAGAGGTTTGTGACACACACGATGTCCAATGGGGTTTCTGACACGCACACTGTCCATGGGTGTTTGTAACACACACGCTGTCCAGTGGGGTTTGTGACACACACGCTGTCCAATGGGGTTTATGACACAGACGCTGTCCAACGGGGATTGTGACATGCACACCTTATAATGGGGTTTGTGACACACACACGCTATCCAATGGGGTTTGTGACACACATACTTTCTAATGGGGTTTGTGACACACACGCTGTCCAATGGGATATGTTACACACACTTTCCAGTGCGGTTTGTGACACACACAGTGTCCAATAGGGTTTGTGACATCACACACGCTATCCAATGGGGTTTGTGACACACACTTTTTCTAATGGGGTTTGTGACACACGCGCTGTCCAATGCGGTTTGTGACACACACGCTGTCCAAAGGGGTTTGTGACACACACGGTGTCCAATGGGGCTTGTGAAACACACACTGTCCAGTGGAGTTCGTGACATACACACTGTCAAAAGGGGTTTGTGACACACATATTGTCCACGGTGGTTGGTGACACAAACTCTGTCCAATGGGGTTTGTGACACACACGCTGTCCAATGGGGATTGTGGCACACACGCTGTCCAATGGGCTTTGTGACACACACACTCTGTCCAATGGGTCTTGTGAAAAACACGCTGTCCAATGGGGTTTGTGACACACACGCTGGCCAATGGGGTTTGTGACACAGACGCTGTCCAGTGGGGATTGTGACATACACACTGTCCAATAGGGTTTATGACACACACATGCTATCCAATGGGGTTCGTGACGCACACTTTCCTATGGGGTTTGTGACACATACACTCTGTCCAATGGGGCTTGTGACACACACTCTGTCTAATGGGGTTTGTGACCCACACGGACTCCAATGGGGATTGTGACACACACGCTGTCCAATGGGGTTTGTGACCACACGGTGTCCAATGGGTATTGTGACACACACGCTGTCCAATGGGTTTTGTGAACACACATGCTATCCAATGGGTTTTGTGGCACACACACTCTGTCCAATGGTGCTTGTGACACAAACGCTGTCCAATGGAGTTCGTGACACTCACGCTGTCCAATGGTGTTTGTGACACACACACTGTCCAACGGGGATTGTGACACAGACACGCTGTCCAATGGGGCTTGAGACAGTCACACTGTCCACTGGGGATTGTGACACACACACTGTCCAGGGGGGTTTTTGACACACACACTTTCCAATGCTGTTCGTGACACACACAGTGTCCACGGGGGTTTGTGGCACACACGCTATCCAATGGGTTTTGTGACACACACACACATTGTCCAATGGGGATTGTGACACACACACGCTGTCCAACGGTGTTTGTGACACACACGATCTTTAATGTGGTTTGTGACACAGACGCTGTCCAATGGGGTTTGTGACACAGACGCTGTACAATGGGGTTTGTGACACTGATGCTGTCCAACGGGGATTGTGACACACAGACTGTCCAATGGGGACTGGGACACACACACGCTGTCCAATGGGTTTTGTGACACACACATTGTCCGAAGAGGTTTGTGACACACACGATGTCCAATGGGGTTTCTGACACGCACACTGTCCATGGGTGTTTGTAACACACACGCTGTCCAGTGGGGTTTGTGACACACACGCTGTCCAATGGGGTTTATGACACAGACGCTGTCCAACGGGGATTGTGACATGCACACCTTATAATGGGGTTTGTGACACACACACGCTATCCAATGGGGTTTGTGACACACATACTTTCTAATGGGGTTTGTGACACACACGCTGTCCAATGGGATATGTTACACACACTTTCCAGTGCGGTTTGTGACACACACAGTGTCCAATAGGGTTTGTGACATCACACACGCTATCCAATGGGGTTTGTGACACACACTTTTTCTAATGGGGTTTGTGACACACGCGCTGTCCAATGCGGTTTGTGACACACACGCTGTCCAAAGGGGTTTGTGACACACACGGTGTCCAATGGGGCTTGTGAAACACACACTGTCCAGTGGAGTTCGTGACATACACACTGTCAAAAGGGGTTTGTGACACACATATTGTCCACGGTGGTTGGTGACACAAACTCTGTCCAATGGGGTTTGTGACACACACGCTGTCCAATGGGGATTGTGGCACACACGCTGTCCAATGGGCTTTGTGACACACACACTCTGTCCAATGGGTCTTGTGAAAAACACGCTGTCCAATGGGGTTTGTGACACACACGCTGGCCAATGGGGTTTGTGACACAGACGCTGTCCAGTGGGGATTGTGACATACACACTGTCCAATAGGGTTTATGACACACACATGCTATCCAATGGGGTTCGTGACGCACACTTTCCTATGGGGTTTGTGACACATACACTCTGTCCAATGGGGCTTGTGACACACACTCTGTCTAATGGGGTTTGTGACCCACACGGACTCCAATGGGGATTGTGACACACACGCTGTCCAATGGGGTTTGTGACCACACGGTGTCCAATGGGTATTGTGACACACACGCTGTCCAATGGGTTTTGTGAACACACATGCTATCCAATGGGTTTTGTGGCACACACACTCTGTCCAATGGTGCTTGTGACACAAACGCTGTCCAATGGAGTTCGTGACACTCACGCTGTCCAATGGTGTTTGTGACACACACACTGTCCAACGGGGATTGTGACACAGACACGCTGTCCAATGGGGCTTGAGACAGTCACACTGTCCACTGGGGATTGTGACACACACACTGTCCAGGGGGGTTTTTGACACACACACTTTCCAATGCTGTTCGTGACACACACAGTGTCCACGGGGGTTTGTGGCACACACGCTATCCAATGGGTTTTGTGACACACACACACATTGTCCAATGGGGATTGTGACACACACACGCTGTCCAACGGTGTTTGTGACACACACAATCTTTAATGTGGTTTGTGACACAGACGCTGCCCAATGGGGTTTGTGACACACATACTTTCTAATAGGGTTTTTGACACACACATGCTATCCAATGGGGTTTGTAAAACATACACTTTCCAATGGGGTTAGTGACACACACACTCTGTCCAATGGCGCTTGTGACACACTCGCTGTCCAATGGCGTTTGTGACACACACACTGTCCAATAGGGTTTGTGACATCACACACGTTATCCAATGGGATTTGTAACACACACTCTTTCAAAAGAGGTTTGTGACACACACGCTATCCAATGGGTTTTGTGACACACACACTGTCCAATGGGGATTGTGACACACACACGCTGTCCAGTGGTGTTTGTGACACACACACGCTATCCAATGGGGTTTGTGACACACACGCTGACCAATTGGGTTTGTTACACACAGACTGTCCAATAGTGTTTGTGACACGCATGCTGTCCAATGGGTTTTGTGACACACACACTGACCAGGAGGGTTTGTGACACACACAGGCTATCCAATGGGGTTTGTGACACATACACTTTCCAATGGGTTTCGTGACACACACTCTGTCCCATGGGGTTTGTGACACACACACTGTCCAATGGGGTTGTGACACACAGGCTGTCCAATGGGGTTTGTGACACATACACTCTGTCCAATGGGGTTTGTGACACGCACCACTGTCCATGGGTGTTTGTGACACACACACTGTCCAATGGGGTTTGTGACACACACACTGTCCAAAGGGGTTTGTGACACACACAGTGTCCATGGGGGTTGGTGACACAAACTCTGTCCAGTGGGGTTTGTGACACACACACTGTCCAATGGGGTGTGTGACACACACGCTGTCCGATGTCGTTTGTGACACATACACTCTGTCCAATGGGGATTGTGAAACAAACACGCTCTCCAAAGGGGTTTATGACACACACACTGTCCAATAGGGTTTGTGACACACACACCCAGTCCAATGTTGTTTGTGACACACACCTGTCCAATGGGGATTGGGACACACACGTTGTCCAATGGGGATTGTGACACACACACTCTGTCCAATAGGTCTTGTGACATACAAGCTGTCCAATGGGGTTCCTGACACACAGGCTGTCCAGTGGGGTTTGTGACACACACACAGTGTCCAATAGGGTTTGTGACATCACACACGCTATCCAATGGGGTTTGTGACACACACTCTTTCTAATGGGGTTTGTGACACACACGCTGTCCAATGGGGTTCATGACACACACACACTGTCCAATGGGGTTTGTGACACACATGCTGTCCAAATGGGTTTGTGAACACACACGATGTCCAATGGGGTTTGTGACACGCACACTGTCCAATGGAGTTTGTGACACACACAGTGTCCACGGGGGTTTGTGACACACACAGTGACCACGGGGGTTTGTGACACACGTGCTGTACAATGGGGTATGTGACACACACTCTGTCCAGTGGGTTTTGTGACACACACGCTGTCCAATACGGATTGTGACAAACACGCTGTACAATGGGATTTGTGACATACAAACTCTGTACAATGGGCTTGTGACAAACACACTGTACAATGCAGTTTGTGACACACACTCTTTGAAATGGGGTTTGTGACACAAACTCTGTCGAATGAGGATTGTGACACACACGCTCTCCAAAGGGGTTTGTGAAACACACACTCTGTCCAATGGTGTTAGTGACACACATGCTGTCCAATGAGGTTCGTGACACACACGCTGTCCAATGGGGTTTGGGATACACACGCTGTCTAGTGGGTTTTGTGACACACACAATGTCCAATAGGGCTTGTGCCACACACTATGTCCAATGGGTTTGGTTACACACACACTGTCCAATAGGGTTTGTGACACACACATGCTATCCAATGGGTTTTGCGACACACACACTTTCAAACAGGATTTGTGACACACATGCTGTCCAACGGGGTTTGTGAACACACACACTGCCATTCGGTTTTGCGACACATACACTGTCCAATAGGGTTAGTGACACAGACGCTGTCCAGTGGATTTTGTGACACACATATTTTGTCCAATGGGCTTGTGACACACACGCTGTCCAATGGTGTTTGTGACACACACACTGTCCAATGGGTATTGTTACACACACGCTGTCCAATGGGGTTTGTGACACACACACTCTACAAAGGGGTTTGTGACACACACACTGTCCAATGAGGTTTGTGACACGCACACTGTCCATGGGTGTTTGTGACACACACGCTGTCCAGTGGACTTTTGACACACACGCTGTCCACTGGGGATTGTGACACACACACTGTCCAAAGGCGTTCGTGACACACACAGTGTCCACGGTTGTTTGTGACACACACGCTGTCCAATGGGGTTTTTGACACACACACAGTCCAATGGGTATTGTAGCACACACACGCTGTCAACTGGTGTTTGTGACACACACACTGTCCAGTGGGTTTTGTGACACACACTGTGTCCAATAGGGTTTGTGACACACTCACGCTATCCAATGTGGTTTGTGACACACACACTTTGTCCAATGACTTTCGTGACACATACTCTGTCCCATGGGGTTTGTGATACACACACTGTCCAAAGGGAATTGTGACACACACACGCTGTCCAGTGGGGTTTGTGACACACACGCTGTCCATGGGTGTTTCTGACACACACACTGCCCAAAAGGGTTTGTGACACACACGATGTCCAATGGGGTTTGTGACACGCACAGTGTCCATGGGTGTTTGTGACACACACGCTGTCCAATGGGGTTTGTGACACAGATGCTGTCCAATGGAGAATGTGACACACAAGCTGTCCAATAGGGTTTGTGACACGCACACTGTCCATGGGTGTTTCTGACACACACCCTGTCCAGTGGAATTTGTGACACACACACTGTGCAATGGGGTTTGTGACACACACACTGTCCAATGGGGATTGTGACACACACGCTGTCCAATGGGCTTTGTGACAAATACACTCTTTTCAATGGAGCTTGTGACACACACTCTGTCCCATGGGGTTTGCGACACACACACGTTGTCCAATGGGTTTTTTGACACACACACTGTCCAAAGGGTTTTGTGACACACACGCAGTCCAATGGGGTTTGTGACACACACGCTGTCCAATGGGGTTTGTGAAACACACACTACTCTGTCCAATAGGTTTTGTGACACACACATGCTATCCAATGGGGTTCGTGACACACATACTTTCTAATGGGATTTTTGACACACACACACTATCCAATGGGGTTTGAGACACACACTTTCCAATCGGGTTTGTGACACACACACGCTGTCCAATGGGGTTCGTGACACACACACTTTGTCCTATAGTGTTTTTTACACACACTCTGTCCCACTGGGTTTGTGACAAAGATGCTGTCCAATGGGGATTGTGTCATACACACTGTCCAATAGGGTTTCTGACACACACATGCTATCCAAAGGGGTTTGTGACACGCACACTTTCTAATGGGGTTTGTGACACGCACAATTTCTTATGGGGTTTGTGACACACTCACTCTGTCCAATGGCGCTTGTGACACACACACTGTTGTATAGTGTTTGTGACACACACTCTGTCCCATTGGGTTTGTGACGAAGACTCTGTCCAATGGTGATTGTTTCATACACACTGTCCAATAGGGTTTCTGACACACACATGCGATCCAAAGGGGTTAGTGACATGCACACTTTCTAATGGGGTTTGTGACACGCACACTTTCTAATGGTGTTTGTGACACACACACTCTGTCCAATGGCGCTTGTGACACACTTGCTGTCCAATGGGGTTCGTGACACACACTCTGTCTAAAGGGCTTTGTGACACACACGTTGTTCAATCTGGTTTGTAGCACGCACACTGTCGATGGGTGTTTGTGACACACACGCAGCCCCTCCATAATAGGTTTGAGGCCCTGGATCTTGAAGAAGAGGTAGGTGAGGAGGTGGTGCCAAGCCTGCCTACAAGATCACATAGGAAGAGGCGGTTGACTTCACAACTTAGGACTGCCTCTGATAAGAAAGAGAGAAGGGTGATTGTAATAGGAAATTCCCTTCTGAAAGGAACAGAGGGCCCAATATGCAGGGTTGACCCTCATCTTAGGGAAGTTTGTAGTCTACCTGGAGCCCGGATCAAGGATATTGCTAAAGAGCTCCCCAAACTGGTGCACCCCACAGACTACTACCCGCTGCTGGTCTTCCAGACAGATGGGGAGGAAGCTGCTTCCCGTAGTCTGAGGGGAATGAAGAACGATTTCAAGGTCTTGGGAGGGATGGTGAAAGACTCAGGGGCTCAAGTGATCTTCTCTTCACTCCTTCCATCTTCATGTAACGACGTGGGATGCAATAGGAAAGTTCAGTGTCTAAATGATTGGCTCCAAGACTGGTGCTACAGGCAGGGCTTTGGATTTTTTGATAATGGTTGGTTTTATAAGTCACCAGTCCGGACAGTGTCAAGCGGGAAAGGTTTATCTCGCAGGGGCAAAAGGATGCTGGGGCAGGAATTAGCTGGGCTCATTTGGAGAGCTTTAAACTAAGCTCGAAGGGGGATGGGGTTGTAGCTGGGCTTGTCCCAGTGGGGCAGCGTTCTAAAACTGATGAGGACCGGGTGGCCTCCTATGCCCCTAGGGAGAAATTGGTGTGCTCTGCTCGCTCCCTGAAATGCCTGTACACCAATGCGCGCAGCATGGGGAATAAGCAGGAGGAGTTAGAATCCTATGTTCGGTCAGGAGATTATGATCTGGTGGCAATTACGGAAACATGGTGGGACAGTTCACATGACTGGAATGTGGTCATGGATGGCTATGCCCTTTTCAGGAAAGACAGGCCAGCCAGGCGTGGTGGTGGAGTTGCTCTCTATGTGAGAGAGCAACTACAATGTACTAAATTCTGCCCAGGAGTGGATGACGAGCGAGTTGAGAGTGTATGGGTCAGGATCAAGGGGCAGGCTGGCAGGGGTGACACTGTTGTGGGCGTCTGTTACAGGCCACCAGATCAGGCTGAGGAAGTTGATGAGGCCTTCTATGGGCAGCTGAGAGTGGCCTCACAGTCACAGGCCCTGGTTGTTGTGGGGGATTTTAACTTCCCTGATGTTTGCTGGAAGGACCATTCAGCCAGCCAGCCACAGTCCAGGAGGTTCCTCCAGTGCATTGATGATAACTTCCTCATGCAGATGGTGGAGGAGCCGACTAGGAGAGGTGCACTGCTGGATCTCATCCTCACTAACAAGGAGGGTCTGGTCGAAGCAGTAAAGGTTGAGGGCTGCCTGGGTTGCAGTGACCACGAGATGGTGGAGTTCAGCATCTTGGGTGGCAGGAACAGAATAGCAAGTAGAATTGCAACCCTGGACTTTAGCAGGGCTAACTTTGGCCTTTTCAAGCAATTGCTGGGGGAAATCCCATGGGCAAGACTGCTTGAAGGAAAAGGGGCCCAAGATAGCTGGATTGCATTCAGAGATTGCTTCTTCCACGCTCAGGATCAGAGCATCCCCACACGAAGGAAGTCAAGGAAGGGAGCCAGGAGGCCTGCGTGGTTGAATAGGGATCTGTTGGGTATGCTGAAGCAGAAGAGGAGAGTTTACAGGTCGTGGAAGCAGGGGCTGGCCACTTGGGAAGAATATAAGACTGCTGTTAGAGGATGTAGGAAGGCAGCTAGGATAGCCAAGGCCTCCTTAGAATTACAGCTGGCGAGAGGGGTCAAGGACAGCAAAAAGAACTTTTTCAAATACATAGCAGATAAAACTAATACCAGAGGCAATGTAGGCCCACTAATGAACGGGGTGGGTGCCCTGGTGGCAGAAGATACAGAGAAGGCAGAATTACTGAATGCCTTCTTTGTCTCTGTCTACTCTGCCGGAGGCTGTCCTGGGGAGCCCTGTACCCCTGAGACCCTGGATGAAGCCAGGCCAATGGAGGAGTTTGCTTTAGTCGATGAGGACTGGGTTAGGGAGCAATTAAATAGTCTGGACATCCATAAATCCATGGGTCCAGATGGGATGCATCCACGGGTGCTGAGGGAGCTGGCTGAAGTCATTGCTGGACCGCTCTCCATCATCTTTGCCAAGTCTTGGGAAACGGGGGAGGTGCCCGAGGATTGGAGGAAAGCAAATGTCACTCCAGTCTTCAAAAAGGGCAAGAAGGAGGACCCGGGTAATTATAGACCGGTCAGCCTCACCTCTGTCCCTGGGAAAGTAATGGAACAGCTTGTCCTTGGTGCCATCTCAAGGCATATCAAGGATAAGAGGGTTATTAGGGGCAGTCAGCATGGCTTTACCAAGGGTAAGTCATGCTTGACCAACCTCATAGCCTTTTATGAGAATGTAACAAGGTGGATGGATGATGGCAGAGCGGTGGATGTGGTCTACCTTGACTTCAGTAAAGCCTTTGACACAGTCTCCCACAGCATCCTCACAGCTAAGTTGAGGAGGTGTGGTCTAGACAATAGAGTAGTGAGGTGGGTTGCAAACTGGCTTAAGGAGAGAAGCCAGAGAGTGGTAGTCAATGGTGCGGAGTCTAGTTGGAGGCCAGTATCTAGTGGAGTGCCTCAGGGGTCAGTGCTGGGGCCAATATTATTCAATATATTCATTAACGATTTAGACGAGGAAATAGAGTGCACTATCAGCAAGTTTGCTGATGACACTAAGCTGGGAGGAGTGGCTGACACGCCAGAAGGCTGTGCTGCCATCCAGCGGGACCTGGACAGGCTGGAGAGTTGGGCGGGGAATAACCTGATGAAATTTAACAAGGGAAAGTGTAGAGTCCTGCATCTGGGCAGGAACAACCCCAGGTTCCAGTATAGGTTGGGAAATTACATATTAGAGAGCAGTGTAGAGGAAAGGGACCTGGGGGTCCTGGTGGACAACAGGATGACCATGAGCCAGCACTGTGCCCTTGTGGCCAGGAAGGCCAATGGCATCCTGGGGTGTATTAGAAGGGGGGTGGCTAGTAGATCGAGAGAGGTCCTCCTTCCCCTCTACTCCGCCCTGGTGAGACCACATCTGGAATATTGTGTGCAGTTCTGGGCCCCTCAGTTCAAGAAGGACAGGGAACTGCTGGAGAGGGTCCAGCGTAGGGCAACCAAGATGATTAAGGGAGTGGAGCACCTCCCTTATGAAGAAAGGCTGAGGGAGCTGGGGCTCTTTAGTTTGGAGAAGAGGAGACTGAGGGGGGACCTCATTAATGTTTATAAATATATAAAGGGTGAGTGCCATGAGGATGGAGCCAGGCTCTTCTCGGTGGCAAACAATGGTAGGACAAGGGGTAATGGGATCAAGCTGGAACACAAGAGGTTCCGCTTAAATTTGAGAAGAAACTTCTTCTCAGTGAGGGTGACAGAACACTGGAACAGGCTGCCCAGGGAGGTTGTGGAGTCTCCTTCTCTGGAGACATTCAAGACCCGCCTGGACATGTTCCTGTGTGACCTCACCTAGGCGTTCCTGCTCCAGCAGGGGGATTGGACTAGATGATCTTTTGAGGTCCCTTCCAATCCCAAACATACTGTGATACTGTGTGGTAATGGGTTTTGTGACACACACACTGTCCAATGGGTATTGTGACACACACACGCTCTCCAAAGGTGTTTGTGACAAACACACTGTCCAAAGGGTTTTGGGATACACACTCTGTCTAATGGGGTTTGTGACTCACACACTCTGTCCCATGGGGCTTGTGACACGCACGCTGTCCAATGGGGCTTGTGACACACACTCTGTCCAATGGGGTTTGTGACACACACGCTGTCCAATGGGGTTTGTGACAAATACGCTGTCCAATTGGGATTGTGACACACACGCTGTCCAATGGGCTTTGCGACACACACTCTGTCCAATGGGGTTTGTGACACACACGCTGTCCAATGGGGTTTGTGACACACACACTGTCCAAAGGGGTTTGTGACACACACGATGTCCAATGGGGTTTGTGACACGTACACTGTCCATGGGTGTTTGTGACACACACGCTGTCGAGTGGAGTTTCTGACGCACACACTGTCCAATGGGGTTTGCGCCACACAGTGTCCAAGGGGGTTTGTGACACAAACTCTGTCCAATAGGGTTTGTGACACACACACTCTATCCATTGAGGTTTTTGACACATATACATTCCAATGGGGTTTGTGACACCACACTCTGTCCAATGGTGCTTGTGACACACACGCTGTGCAATGGGGTTCGTGACACACACACTCTGTCCAATGGGGTTTGTGACACACACGCTATCCAGTGGGTTTTGTGACACACACACTGTCCAATAGGGTTTGTGACACACACACGCTATCCATTGAGGTTTTTGACACATACACTTTCCAATGGGGTTTGTGACACCACACTCTGTCCAATGGTGCTTGTGAAACACACGCTGTCCAATGGGGTTCGTGACACTAACGCTGTCCAATTGGGTTTGTGACATGCACGCTCTGTACAATGGGCTTTTGACACACACACGCTGTCCAAAGGGGTTCGTGACATACACACTGTCCATGGGTGTTTGTGATACACACGCTGTCCAGAGGGGTTTGTGACACACACGCTATCCAATGGGGTTTGTGACACACACAGTGTCCAAAGGGGTTTGTGCACACATGCTGTCTAATGGTGTTTGTGACACACACACGCTGTCCAAAGGGGCTTGTGACACACACGCTATCCAATGGTTTTTGTGACACTCACACTGTCCATGGGTGTTTATGACACACACGCTGTCCACTGGGAATTGTGACACACACACTGTCCAAAGGGCATTGTGACACACACACACTGTCCAATGGGGTTTGTGACACACACTCTGTAAAATGGTGCTTGTGACACACACGTTGTCCAATGGGGTTCTTGACACACACTCCGTCCAATGGGCTTGTGACACACACACGATGTCCAATATTGTTTGTGACACACACTCTGTTCATGGGGTTTGTGACACACACACGCTGTCTAATGGGGTTTGTGACTCACAAACTCTGTCCCATGGGGATTGTGACACACACTCTGTCCAATGGGATTTGTGACACATACGCTGACCAATGGGGATTGTGACACACAAGCTTTCCAATGGGCTTTGTGACACACACAGTGTCCAAGGGGGTTTGTGACACAAACTCTGTCCAATCAGGTTTGTGACACACACACTGTCCAAAGGGGTTTGTGACACACACGATGTCCAATGGGGTTTGTGTCACACACACTGTCCAATGGGGTTTGTGACACACACACTGTACAATGGCTATTGTTACACACAAACGCTATCCAATGGGGTTTGTGACACACACACTGTCCAAAGGGGATTGTGACACACACACGCTGTCCAATGGGGTTTGTGACACACACAGTGTCCAAAGGGGTTTGTGACACACATGCTATCTAATGGGGTTTGTGACACACACACTCTGTCCAATGGGGCTTGTGACACACACGCTGTCCAGTGGGGTTTGTGACACACACACTGTCCAAAGGGTATTGTGACACACACACACTGTCCAATGGGGTTTGTGACACACACTCTGTAAAATGTTGCTTGTGACACACACGCTGTCCAATGGGGTTCTTGACACACACTCTGTCCAATGGGCTTGTGACACACACACGATGTCCAATATTGTTTGTGACACACACTCTGTTCATGGGGTTTGTGACACACACGCTGTCTAATGGGGTTTGTGACTCACACACTCTGTCCCATGGGGATTGTGACACACACTCTGTCCAATTGGATTTGTGACACATACGCTGACCAATGGGGATTGTGACACACACAGTGTCCAAGGGGGTTTGTGACACAAACTCTGTCCAATCAGGTTTGTGACACACACACTGTCGAAAGGGGTTTGTGACACACACGATGTCCAATGGGGTTTGTGTCACACACACTGTCCAATGGGGTTTGTGACACACACAGTGTCCACAGGAGTTTGTGACACAAACTCTGTCCAATGAGGTTTGTGACACACGCACTGTCCAATGGGTATTGTGACACACACACCCTGCACAATGGGGTTTGTGACAAATACACTCTATCCAATGGGGTTTGTGACACACACGATGTCCAAAGGGGTTTGTGACACACACGCTATCCAGTGGGTTTTGTGACACACAAAATGTCCAATAGGGTTTGTGACACAAACACGCTATCCAATGGGGTTTGTGACACATACACTTTCCAATGGGGTTTGTGACACCACACTCTGTCCAATTGTGCTTGTGACACACACGCTGTCCAATGGGGTTCGAGACACACACTCTCTCCAGTGGGTTTTGTGACACACACACTCTGTCCAAAGGGCTTGTGACACACACACGCTGTCCTATAGTGTTTGTGACACACACTCTGTCCCATTGGGTTTGTGACACACACGCTGTCCAATGGGGATTGTGTCATACATACTGTCCAATAGGTTTTGTGACACACACATGCTATCCAATGGGGTTTGTGACACGCACATTTTCCAATGGGGTTTGTGACACACACTCTGTCCCATGGGGTTTGTGACACACACTCGCTGTCCAATGGGGTTTATGACACTCACGCTGTCCAATGGGGTTTGTGACACACACACTGTCCAAAGGGGTTTGTGACACACAATATGTCTAATGGGGTTTGTGACACACACACTGTCCAGTGGGTTTTGTGACACAGTCAATGTCCAATTGGGTTTTGACACACACTATGTCCACTGGGGATTGTGACACGCAGGCTGTCGAATGTGTTTTGTGACACACACACTGACCAGGAGGGTTTTTGACACACACACGCTATAAAATGGGGTTTGGTAACACATACACTTTCCAATGGGGTTTGTGAAAAACACACACTGTCCAATGGGGATTGTGACACACACACGCTGTCCCATGGGGTTTATTACACACACGCTGTCCAATGGGGTTTGTGACACAGACATTGTACAGTAGGGTTTGTGACACACACACTCTCCAATGGGGTTTGTGACACACACAATGTACAGGGGCGTTTTTGACACACACACTGTCCAATGGGGTTGTGACACACACGGTATCCGATGGGTTTTGTGACACGCACACTATGTCCAATATGGCTTGTGACACATACGCTGTGCAACGGCGTTCGTGACACACACGCTGTCCAGTGGGGTTTGTGACACACACACAGTCCAATACGGTTTGTGACACAGACAGTGTCGAATGGGGTTTGTGACAGACACACTGTTCAATGGGTTTGTGACACACACTCTTTCCAAAGGGGTTTGTGACACATACACTGTCCTATGAAAATTGGAACACACACACATAGTCCAAAGGGCATTGTAACACACACAAGGTCCAATGGGGTTTGTGACACACACACTGTCCAATGGGGATTGTGACATACACATGCTATCCAATGGTGTTCGTGACACGGATGCTGTCGAATGGTGTTTGTGACACACACTCTGTCCATTGTGGTTTCTGACACACACACACTGTCTAATGGGGATTGTTACACACACACGCTGTCCAATGGGGATTTTGACACACACACTGTCCAATGGGATTTGTGACACACACTCTGTCCAATGGAGATTGCGACACACACACGCTGTCCAATTGTGTTTGTGACACGCATGCTGTCCAATGGTGTTTGTGACACACACGGTGTCCAATGGGGACTGTGACACAGACGCTGTCCAGTGGGGTTTGTGACACACACGCTCTCCAATTGACTTTGTGACAGACACACTGTCCAATGGGGTTTGTGACACAGATATTGTACAGGGGGATTTGAGACACACACACTGTCCAATGGGGTTTGCGGTACACACAATGTACAGGGGGGTTTGTGACACACACGGTGTTAATGGGTTTGTGACACACACACTATGTCCAGTGGGGCTTGTGACACATATGCTGTCCAACGTGGTTCGTGACACACACCCTGTCCAGTGAGGTTTGTGACACACACACTGTCCAATGGAGATTGAGACACACACAGTGTCCAATGGGGTTTTTGACACACACTCTGTACCATGCGGTTTGTGACACACACGCTGTCCAATGGAGATTGCAATCACACACACTATGTCCAATGGTGTATGTGACACGCATGCTGTCCAATGGTGTTTGTGGAACGCATGCTGTCCAATGGTGTTTGTGACACACACACTGTCCAATGGGGACTGTGACAAACACGCTGTACAATGGGGTTTATGACACACACGCTGTCCAATAGGGTTTGTAACAAACACACGCTATCGTATTTTGTTTGTGATTCACAAACTTTCTAATGGGGTTTGTGACACACACACGTTATCCAATGGGGTTTGTGACACACACACTCTCCAATGGGGTTTCTGACACACACGCTGTCCAATGGGGATTGTGACAGACACGCTGTCCAGGGGGTTTTGTGACACTCACACTCTCCAATGGGGTTTGTGACACACACAATGTAAATGGGGGTATGGGAAAGACACAATGTCCAATGGGGTTTGTCACACATAGGCTGTCCAATGGGGATTGTGACATAAACACGCTGTCCAATGGCGTTTGTGACACACACAGTGTCCACCGGGGTTTGTGACACACACTCTGTCCAATGGGGTTTGTGACACACACACAATGTCCAATGGTGATTGTGACACACACACACTGTCCAATGGGGATTGCGACACACACACGCTGTCCAATGGTGTTTGTGACACCAATGCTGTCCAATGGTGTTTGTGACACACACGCTGTCCAATGGGGACTGTGACACAAACGCTGTACAGGGGGGTTTGTGACACACACGCTGTCCAATGGGGACTGTGACACACACGCTGTACAGTGGGGTTTGTGACACGCACACTGTCCCATGGGTTTTGTGACACACACACTGTCCAATGGGGATTGTGACACGCAAACGCTGTCCAATGGTTTTTATGACACACACGCTGTCCAAAGGGGTTTGTGACACAGATGCTATACAATGGGGTTTGTGACACACACACACTGTCCAATGGGGATTGTGACACACACACGGTGTCCAATGGTGTTTATGACACACACGCTGTCCTATAGGTATTGTGACACACTCGCTGTCCAATGGAGTTTGTGACACACACACTCAGACCAATGGGTCTTGTGACACACAAGCTGTCCAATGGGGTTCGTGACACACACGCTGTCCAGTGGGGTTTGTGACATACACAATGTCCAATAGGTTTTGTGACACACTTACACTATTCAATGGGGTTTGTGACACACACACTTTCTAAAGGGGTTTGTGACACACACGCTAGTGAATGGGTTTTGTGACACACACACTGTCCAATGGGGATTGTGACACACACACGCTGTCCAATGGTGTTTGTGACACACACACTTTCTAATGGGGTTTGTGACACACACGCTGTCCAGTGGTGTTTGTGACACATATGCTGTACAATAGGGTTTGTGACACACACACGCTATCCAATGAGGTTTGTGACACGCACACTTTCTAATGGGGTTTGTGACAAACACACTGTCCAATAGGTTTTGTGACATACACACGCTATCCAATGGTGTTTGTGACACGCATGCTGTCCAATGGGGCTTGTGACACACACGCTGTCCAATGGGGTTTGTGACACACACTCGGTCCCATCGGGTTTGTGGCACACACACTGTCCAATGGGGTTTGTGACACACACGCTGTCCAATGGTATTTGTGACACACACACTAACCAGGAGGGTTTGTGACACACACGCTATCCAATGGGGTTTTTGACACACACGCTGTCCAATGGTGTTTGTGACACACACAGTCTGTCCAAAGCCGCTTGTGACACACACGCTGTCCAATGGGGTTCGTGACACACACTCGGTCCCATCGGGTTTGTGGCACACACACTGTCCAATGGGGTTTGTGACACACACGCTGTCCAATGGTATTTGTGACACACACACTAACCAGGAGGGTTTGTGACACACACGCTATCCAATGGGGTTTTTGACACACACGCTGTCCAATGGTGTTTGTGACACACACACGCTGTCCAATGGGGTTTGTGAAACACACACTCTCCAATGGTGTGTGTGACACACACTCTGTCAAATGGGGTTTGTGACACACACAAACTGTCCAATGGAATTTGTGACACACACGCTGTCCAATAGGGTTTGTGACACAAACTCTGTCCAATAGGGTTTTGTGACACACACACTGTCCAATAGTGTTTGTGACACACACACGCTATCCAATGGGGTTTGCGACACGTAAACTTTCCAATGAGGTTTGTTAACACCACACTCTCTCCAATGGAGTTTGTGACACACACGCTGTCCAATGGTGTTTGTGACACAAACTCTGTCCAACAGGGTTTTGTGAAACACACACTGTCCAATAGCATTTGTGACACACACACGCTATCCAATGGGGTTTGTGACACACAAACGTTCCAATGGGGTTTGTGACACGCATACTTTCTAATGCGGTTTGTGACACACATGATGTCCAATGGGGATTGTGACACACACACGCTGTCCAATGTGGTTTGTGACACACACACTGTCGAAAGGGGTTTGTGACACACACGCTGTCCAATGGGGTTTGTGACACACAAACACTGTCCAATGGGGATTGTGACACACACACGCTGTCCAATGGGGTTTATGACACACACGCTGTCCAATGGGGTTTGTGACACACACGCTATCCAATGGGTTATGTGACATACACACTGTCCAAAGGGGATTGGGACACACACATGCTGTCCAATGGTGTTTGTGACAAAAACGCTGTCCAATGGGGTTTGTGACACAGACGCTGTCCAATGGGTATGTGACCTACACACTGTCCAATGGGGTTTGTGACACACACACGCTATCCAATGGGGTTCGTGACACAGAAGCTGTCCGTTGGGTTTTCTGACACACACATTATGTCCAATGGGGTTTGTGACACACACACTTTCTAATGGGGTTTGTGACACACATACTTTCTAATGGAGTTTTTGAAAAACACACGCTATCCAATGGGGTTTGTGACACACACAGGCTGTCCCATGGGTTTTGTGACACACACGCTGACCAATTGCATTTGTTACACACACACTGTCCAATGGCGTTTGTGACACACACACGCTATCCAATTGGTTTGTGACACACACAGTTTCCAATGCGGTTTCTGACACACACACTCTGTCCAATGGTGTTTGTGACACACACGCTTTCCAGTGGATTTTGTCACACACACACTCTCCAATGGGGTTTTGACACACACGCTGTCCACTGGAGATTGTGACACACACACTTTCCAGGGGGGTTCGTGACACACACACTGACCACTGGCATTCGTGACACTCACGGTGTCCAGGCGGGTTTGTGACACACACTCTGTCCAAAGGGGTTTGTGACACACACCTGTGGAATGGGGTTTGTGACACACAAACACTGTCCAATAGGGTTTGTGACACACACACGCTATCCAACGGGGTTTGTGACGCACACGCTTTCTAATGGGGTCTGTGACACACACACGCTGTCCCATGTGGTTTGTGACACACACGCTGTGCAATGGGGTTTGTGACATACACACTGACCAGGAGGTTTTGTGACACACACACGCTGTTCATTGGGCTTTTTGACACACACACAGTCCAATGGGGTTTGTGACACATACACTGTCCAATGGGGATTGTGACACACACACGCTGTCCAATGGTGTTTGTGACACACACGCTGTCCAATGGGGTTTTTGACACAGACGCTGTTCAATGGGGATTGTGACATACACACTGTCCAATCGGGTATGTGATACACACATGCTATCCAAAGGGGTTTGTGATACACATACTTTCTAATGGGTTTTTTGAAAAACACACGCTATCCAATGGGGTTTGTGACACACATGCTGACCAATTGGGTTTGTTACACACACACTGTACAATGGTGTTTGTGACACACATGCTGTACAACGGGTTTTGAGACACGCACACTGACCAGGAGGGTTTGTGACACACAGACTATCCAATTTGTTTCTGACACATACTCTTTACAATGGGGTTTGTGACACAGACTCTCTGTCCAATGGCGTTTGTGACATACACGCTGTCCAATAGGGATCTTGACACAGACTCTGTCGCATGGGGTTTGTGACACACACACAGTCCAATGGGGATTGTGACACTACACACGCTGTCCAATGGGGATTGGGACACAAACGCTGTCCAATGGGTTTCGTGACACACACAATGTCCAATGGGGTTTGTGACACACACACTGTCCAAAGGGGTTTGTGACACACGCGCTGTCCAGTGGAGTTTATGACACACCCACTGTCCAATGGGGTTTGTGACACACACAGTGTGCACAGGGTTTGTGACACACACGCAGTCCAATGTGTATTGTGACACACACACGCTGTCCAAAGGGGTTTGTGACACACACACTTTCCAATGGGGTCCCTGACACACACTCTGTCCCATGGGGTTTTTGACACACACACTGTCCATTGGGGATTTTGACACACACATGATGTCCAAAGGGGTTTGTGACACACACACTCTCCGATGGGGTTTGTGAGAAACAGTATGTCCAATGGGGTTTGTGACACGCACACTGTCCATGAGTCTTTGTGACACACAGTATGTCCAATGGGGTTTGTGACATGCACACTGTCCATGGGTGTTTGTGAAACACACGCTGTCCAATGGGGATTGTGACACATACACTCTGTCCAAAGGGTTTGTGACACACACGCTGTCCAATGGGGTTTGTGACACACACGCTTTCCAATGGGGATTGTGACACACACACATTGTCCAATGGAGTTTGTGACACAGACGCTGTCCATCGGGGATTGTGACACACACACTCTGCCCAATGGGTCTTGTAACACACACGCTGTCCAATGGGGTTCATGAAACACACGCTGTCCAGTGGGGTTTGTGACACACACACTGTCCAATAGGGTTTGTGACACACACACGCTGTCCAATGGTGTTTGTGACACACACGCCGTGCCCTGGCGTTTGTGACACAAACACTTTCCAATGGGTTTTTTGACACACACACTTTTCAATGGGTTTTGTGACACACACACGCTGTCCCATGGGGTTTGTGACACACACACACTATCCAATTGTATTTGTGACACATACACATTCCAATGGGGTTTGTGACACACACACTCTGTCCAACGGAGCTTTTCACACACGCTGTCCAATGGGGTTCGTGACACACACTCTGTCCCATGGGGTTTGTGACACACACATGCTATCTAATGGGGTTTATGACACACACGCTGTCCAATGGGGTTTGTGACACACACAATATGTCCAATAGGGTTTTTGACACACACACAATATCCAATGGGTTTTGTGACACACACAGTGTCCAATGGGGATTGTGACACAAACACACTGTCCAATAGGGTTTGTGACTCAGACATGCTATCCAGTGGGGTTTGTGACACGCAAACTTTCTAATGGGGTTTTTGACACACAAACGCTCTCCAATGTGGTTTGTGACGCACACACTTTCTAATGGGGTTTGTGACACACACAATGTCCAATGGGGTTTGTGACACGCACACTGTCCATGGGTGTTTGTGAAACACACGCTGTCAAATGTGGTTTGAGACACATACGCTGTCCAAATGGGATTGTAACACACACGCTGTCCAATGGGGATTGTGACACACACACTGTCCAGGGGGTTTTGTGACACACACATTGTCCAGTGACGTTCGTGACACACACAGTGTCCACAGGGTTTTGTGACACACACACTCTGTCCAATGGGCTTGTACCACACACGCTGTCCAATGAGCTTGTGACAAACACTCTGTACAATGGGGTTTGTGACACACACACTGTTCAAAGGGGTTTGTGACACACACGATATCCAATGGGGTTTGTGACACGCACGCTGTCCATGGGTGTTTGTGACAAACACGCTGTCCAGTGGGGTTTGTGACACACACACCGTCCAATGGGGTCTGCGACACACACGCTATCCAGTGAGGATTGTGACAAAGACGCTGTACAATGGGGTTTGTGACACACACACTCTGTCCAAAGGGCTCGTGACAAATACGCTGTACAATGGGGTTTGTGACTCACACACGCTATTTAATGCGGTTTATGACACAGACAATTTCCAATGGGGTTTGTGACACAGACGCTGTCCAATGGGGATTGTGAGAAACACGCTGCACAATGGGGTTTGTGACACACACAATCTGTCCAATGGGCTTCTGACAAACACGCTGTACAATGGAGTTTGTGACTCACACACGCTATCCAATGAGGTTTGTGACACACATGCTGTCCAATGGGGTTTTTGACACACACGCTGTCCAGTGGGTTTTGTGACACACACACTGTCCAATAGGGTTTGTGACACACACACGCTATCCAATGGGCTGTGGGACACATACACTTTACCATGGGATTTCTGACACACAGACTCTGTCCAATGGTGCTTGTGACACACACTCTGTCCAATGGGGATTGTGACACACACGCTGTCCAATGGGGATTGTGACAACACACTGTCCAACGGTGCTTGTGACACACATGCTGTCCAGTGAGTTTTGTGACACACACTCTCTGTTCAATGGGCTTGTGACATACACACACTGACCAATAGTGTTTGTGACACACACTCTGTCCCATGGGGTTTGTAACACAAACAGTGTCCAATGGGGATTGTGACACACACACGCTGTCCAACGGGGTTTGTGACACACACACTGTCTAATGGGGTTTGTGACACACACACACTGTCCAATGGGGTTTGTGACACACACGCTGACCAATGGGGTTTGTTACACATACACTTTCAAATGGGGTTTGTGACACACACACTCTGTCGAATGGCGCATGTGACACACAGGCTGTCCAAAGGGGTTCGTGACACGCACTCTGTCCCATGGGTTTGTGACACACACACTCTGTACAATGGGGATTTCGACACACACACACTGTCCAATGGGCTTTGTGACACACACACTGTCCAAAGGGGTTTGTGAAACAAACGCTGTCCAATGGGCTTTGTGACAAATACACTCTGTCCAATGGGGCTTGTGACACTCACACTGTCCAATCGGTTTGTGACACACACATGCTATCCAAAGGGGTTTGTGACACATACACTTTCCAATGGGGTTTGTGACACCACACTGTTTCCAATGGTGCTTGTGACACACACGCTGTCCAGTGGGTTTTGTGACACACACACTCTGTCCAATGGGCTTGTGAAACACACACGGTGTCCTACAGTGTTTGTGACACACACTCTGTCCCATTGGGTTTGTGAAAAAGACGCTCTCCAACGGGGATTCTGACACACACACTGTCCAAAGGGGTTTGTGACACACATGATATCCAAAAGGGTTTGTGACACGCACACTGTCCATGGGTGATTGCGACACACACGTTGTCCAGTGGAGTTTGTGACACACACACTGTCCAATGGGGTTTCTGACACACACAGTGTCCAATGGTGTTTCTGACACACATGCTGTCCAATGGGGTTTGTGAAACAAACTCTGTCACATGGGGTTTGTGACACACACACACTATCCAATGCGGTTTGTGATACACACTTTCCAATGGGGTTTGTGACACACACACTCTGTCCAACGGTGCTTGTGACACACACGCTGTCCAATGGGGTTTGTGACACACACACTGTCCAAAGGGGTTTGTGACACAGACGCTTTCCAATGGGGTTTGTGACACACACGCTGTCCAATGGGTTTTGTGACACACACACTGTCCAATGGGGTTTTGACACACACGCTGTCCACTGGGGTTTTTAACACACACACTGTCCAGGGGGGTTTGTGACACATACACTGTCCAATCACATTCGTGACACACACAGTGTCCACGGGGTTTTGTTGCAAACGCTCTGTACAATGGGGTTTTGTGACACACACACACATTGTCCAATGGGGATTGTGACACACACACTGTCCAGGGGGTTTTGTGACACACACATTGTCCAGTGACGTTCGTGACACACACAGTGTCCACGGGGTTTTGTGACACACACACTCTGTCCAATGGGCTTGTACCACACACGCTGTCCAATGAGCTTGTGACAAACACTCTGTACAATGGGGTTTGTGACACACACACTGTTCAAAGGGGTTTGTGACACACACGATATCCAATGGGGTTTGTGACACGCACGCTGTCCATGGGTGTTTGTGACAAACACGCTGTCCAGTGGGGTTTGTGACACACACACCGTCCAATGGGGTCTGCGACACACACGCTATCCAGTGAGGATTGTGACAAAGACGCTGTACAATGGGGTTTGTGACACACACACTCTGTCCAAAGGGCTCGTGACAAATACGCTGTACAATGGGGTTTGTGACTCACACACGCTATTTAATGCGGTTTATGACACAGACAATTTCCAATGGGGTTTGTGACACAGACGCTGTCCAATGGGGATTGTGAGAAACACGCTGCACAATGGGGTTTGTGACACACACAATCTGTCCAATGGGCTTCTGACAAACACGCTGTACAATGGAGTTTGTGACTCACACACGCTATCCAATGAGGTTTGTGACACACATGCTGTCCAATGGGGTTTTTGACACACACGCTGTCCAGTGGGTTTTGTGACACACACACTGTCCAATAGGGTTTGTGACACACACACGCTATCCAATGGGCTGTGGGACACATACACTTTACCATGGGATTTCTGACACACAGACTCTGTCCAATGGTGCTTGTGACACACACTCTGTCCAATGGGGATTGTGACACACACGCTGTCCAATGGGGATTGTGACAACACACTGTCCAACGGTGCTTGTGACACACATGCTGTCCAGTGAGTTTTGTGACACACACTCTCTGTTCAATGGGCTTGTGACATACACACACTGACCAATAGTGTTTGTGACACACACTCTGTCCCATGGGGTTTGTAACACAAACAGTGTCCAATGGGGATTGTGACACACACACGCTGTCCAACGGGGTTTGTGACACACACACTGTCTAATGGGGTTTGTGACACACACACACTGTCCAATGGGGTTTGTGACACACACGCTGACCAATGGGGTTTGTTACACATACACTTTCAAATGGGGTTTGTGACACACACACTCTGTCGAATGGCGCATGTGACACACAGGCTGTCCAAAGGGGTTCGTGACACGCACTCTGTCCCATGGGGTTTGTGACACACACACTCTGTACAATGGGGATTTCGACACACACACACTGTCCAATGGGCTTTGTGACACACACACTGTCCAAAGGGGTTTGTGAAACAAACGCTGTCCAATGGGCTTTGTGACAAATACACTCTGTCCAATGGGGCTTGTGACACTCACACTGTCCAATCGGTTTGTGACACACACATGCTATCCAAAGGGGTTTGTGACACATACACTTTCCAATGGGGTTTGTGACACCACACTGTTTCCAATGGTGCTTGTGACACACACGCTGTCCAGTGGGTTTTGTGACACACACACTCTGTCCAATGGGCTTGTGAAACACACACGGTGTCCTACAGTGTTTGTGACACACACTCTGTCCCATTGGGTTTGTGAAAAAGACGCTCTCCAACGGGGATTCTGACACACACACTGTCCAAAGGGGTTTGTGACACACATGATATCCAAAAGGGTTTGTGACACGCACACTGTCCATGGGTGATTGCGACACACACGTTGTCCAGTGGAGTTTGTGACACACACACTGTCCAATGGGGTTTCTGACACACACAGTGTCCAATGGTGTTTCTGACACACATGCTGTCCAATGGGGTTTGTGAAACAAACTCTGTCACATGGGGTTTGTGACACACACACACTATCCAATGCGGTTTGTGATACACACTTTCCAATGGGGTTTGTGACACACACACTCTGTCCAACGGTGCTTGTGACACACACGCTGTCCAATGGGGTTTGTGACACACACACTGTCCAAAGGGGTTTGTGACACAGACGCTTTCCAATGGGGTTTGTGACACACACGCTGTCCAATGGGTTTTGTGACACACACACTGTCCAATGGGGTTTTGACACACACGCTGTCCACTGGGGTTTTTAACACACACACTGTCCAGGGGGGTTTGTGACACATACACTGTCCAATCACATTCGTGACACACACAGTGTCCACGGGGTTTTGTTGCAAACACTCTGTACAATGGGGTTTTGTGACACACACACACATTGTCCAATGGGGATTGTGACACACACACTGTCCAGGGGGTTTTGTGACACACACATTGTCCAGTGACGTTCGTGACACACACAGTGTCCACGGGGTTTTGTGACACACACACTCTGTCCAATGGGCTTGTACCACACACGCTGTCCAATGAGCTTGTGACAAACACTCTGTACAATAGGGTTTGTGACACACACACTGTTCAAAGGGGTTTGTGACACACACGATATCCAATGGGGTTTGTGACACGCACGCTGTCCATGGGTGTTTGTGACAAACACGCTGTCCAGTGGGGTTTGTGACACACACACTGTCCAATGGGGTCTGCGACACACACGCTATCCAGTGAGGATTGTAACAAAGACGCTGTACAATGGGGTTTGTGACACACACACTCTGTCCAAAGGGCTCGTGACAAATACGCTGTACAATGGGGTTTGTGACTCACACACGCTATTTAATGCGGTTTATGACACAGACAATTTCCAATGGGGTTTGTGACACAGACGCTGTCCAATGGGGATTGTGAGAAACACGCTGCACAATGGGGTTTGTGACACACACAATCTGTCCAATGGGCTTCTGACAAACACGCTGTACAATGGAGTTTGTGACTCACACACGCTATCCAATGAGGTTTGTGACACACATGCTGTCCAATGGGGTTTTTGACACACACGCTGTCCAGTGGGTTTTGTGACACACACACTGTCCAATAGGGTTTGTGACACACACACGCTATCCAATGGGCTGTGGGACACATACACTTTACCATGGGATTTCTGACACACAGACTCTGTCCAATGGTGCTTGTGACACACACTCTGTCCAATGGGGATTGTGACACACACGCTGTCCAATGGGGATTGTGACAACACACTGTCCAACGGTGCTTGTGACACACATGCTGTCCAGTGAGTTTTGTGACACACACTCTCTGTTCAATGGGCTTGTGACATACACACACTGACCAATAGTGTTTGTGACACACACTCTGTCCCATGGGGTTTGTAACACAAACAGTGTCCAATGGGGATTGTGACACACACACGCTGTCCAACGGGGTTTGTGACACACACACTGTCTAATGGGGTTTGTGACACACACACACTGTCCAATGGGGTTTGTGACACACACGCTGACCAATGGGGTTTGTTACACATACACTTTCAAATGGGGTTTGTGACACACACACTCTGTCGAATGGCGCATGTGACACACAGGCTGTCCAAAGGGGTTCGTGACACGCACTCTGTCCCATGGGGTTTGTGACACACACACTCTGTACAATGGGGATTTCGACACACACACACTGTCCAATGGGCTTTGTGACACACACACTGTCCAAAGGGGTTTGTGAAACAAACGCTGTCCAATGGGCTTTGTGACAAATACACTCTGTCCAATGGGGCTTGTGACACTCACACTGTCCAATCGGTTTGTGACACACACATGCTATCCAAAGGGGTTTGTGACACATACACTTTCCAATGGGGTTTGTGACACCACACTGTTTCCAATGGTGCTTGTGACACACACGCTGTCCAGTGGGTTTTGTGACACACACACTCTGTCCAATGGGCTTGTGAAACACACACGGTGTCCTACAGTGTTTGTGACACACACTCTGTCCCATTGGGTTTGTGAAAAAGACGCTCTCCAACGGGGATTCTGACACACACACTGTCCAAAGGGGTTTGTGACACACATGATATCCAAAAGGGTTTGTGACACGCACACTGTCCATGGGTGATTGCGACACACACGTTGTCCAGTGGAGTTTGTGACACACACACTGTCCAATGGGGTTTCTGACACACACAGTGTCCAATGGTGTTTCTGACACACATGCTGTCCAATGGGGTTTGTGAAACAAACTCTGTCACATGGGGTTTGTGACACACACACACTATCCAATGCGGTTTGTGATACACACTTTCCAATGGGGTTTGTGACACACACACTCTGTCCAACGGTGCTTGTGACACACACGCTGTCCAATGGGGTTTGTGACACACACACTGTCCAAAGGGGTTTGTGACACAGACGCTTTCCAATGGGGTTTGTGACACACACGCTGTCCAATGGGTTTTGTGACACACACACTGTCCAATGGGGTTTTGACACACACGCTGTCCACTGGGGTTTTTAACACACACACTGTCCAGGGGGGTTTGTGACACATACACTGTCCAATCACATTCGTGACACACACAGTGTCCACGGGGTTTTGTTGCAAACACTCTGTACAATGGGGTTTTGTGACACACACACACATTGTCCAATGGGGATTGTGACACACACACTGTCCAGGGGGTTTTGTGACACACACATTGTCCAGTGACGTTCGTGACACACACAGTGTCCACGGGGTTTTGTGACACACACACTCTGTCCAATGGGCTTGTACCACACACGCTGTCCAATGAGCTTGTGACAAACACTCTGTACAATAGGGTTTGTGACACACACACTGTTCAAAGGGGTTTGTGACACACACGATATCCAATGGGGTTTGTGACACGCACGCTGTCCATGGGTGTTTGTGACAAACACGCTGTCCAGTGGGGTTTGTGACACACACACTGTCCAATGGGGTCTGCGACACACACGCTATCCAGTGAGGATTGTAACAAAGACGCTGTACAATGGGGTTTGTGACACACACACTCTGTCCAAAGGGCTCGTGACAAATACGCTGTACAATGGGGTTTGTGACTCACACACGCTATTTAATGCGGTTTATGACACAGACAATTTCCAATGGGGTTTGTGACACAGACGCTGTCCAATGGGGATTGTGAGAAACACGCTGCACAATGGGGTTTGTGACACACACAATCTGTCCAATGGGCTTCTGACAAACACGCTGTACAATGGTGTTTGTGACTCACACACGCTATCCAATGAGGTTTGTGACACACATGCTGTCCAATGGGGTTTTTGACACACACGCTGTCCAGTGGGTTTTGTGACACACACACTGTCCAATAGGGTTTGTGACACACACACGCTATCCAATGGGCTGTGGGACACATACACTTTACCATGGGATTTCTGACACACAGACTCTGTCCAATGGTGCTTGTGACACACACTCTGTCCAATGGGGATTGTGACACACACGCTGTCCAATGGGGATTGTGACAACACACTGTCCAACGGTGCTTGTGACACACATGCTGTCCAGTGAGTTTTGTGACACACACTCTCTGTTCAATGGGCTTGTGACATACACACACTGACCAATAGTGTTTGTGACACACACTCTGTCCCATGGGGTTTGTAACACAAACAGTGTCCAATGGGGATTGTGACACACACACGCTGTCCAACGGGGTTTGTGACACACACACTGTCTAATGGGGTTTGTGACACACACACACTGTCCAATGGGGTTTGTGACACACACGCTGACCAATGGGGTTTGTTACACATACACTTTCAAATGGGGTTTGTGACACACACACTCTGTCGAATGGCGCATGTGACACACACGCTGTCCAAAGGGGTTCGTGACACGCACTCTGTCCCACGGGGTTTGTGACACACACACTCTGTACAATGGGGATTTCGACACACACACACTGTCCAATGGGCTTTGTGACACACACACTGTCCAAAGGGGTTTGTGAAACAAACGCTGTCCAATGGGCTTTGTGACAAATAGACTCTGTCCAATGGGGCTTGTAACACTCACACTGTCCAATCGGTTTGTGACACACACATGCTATCCAAAGGGGTTTGTGACACATACACTTTCCAATGGGGTTTGTGACACCACACTGTTTCCAATGGTTCTTGTGACACACACGCTGTCCAGTGGGTTTTGTGACACACACACTCTGTCCAATGGGCTTGTGAAACACACACGGTGTCCTACAGTGTTTGTGACACACACTCTGTCCCATTGGGTTTGTGAAAAAGACGCTCTCCAACGGGGATTGTGACACACACACTGTCCAAAGGGGTTTGTGACACACATGATATCCAATGGGGTTTGTGACACGCACACTGTCCATGGGTGATTGCGACACACACGCTGTCCAGTGGAGTTTGTGACACACACACTGTCCAATGGGGTTTCTGACACACACAGTGTCCAATGGTGTTTCTGACACACATGCTGTCCAATGGGGTTTGTGAAACAAACTCTGTCACATGGGGTTTGTGACACACACACACTATCCAATGCGGTTTGTGATACACACTTTCCAATGGGGTTTGTGACACACACACTCTGTCCAACGGTGCTTGTGACACACACGCTGTCCAATGGGGTTCGTTACACACACGCTGTCCAGTGGGTTTTGTGACACACACACTCTCTCCCATGGGGTATGTGACACACACACTGTCCAATGGGGATAGTGACACACACAAGCTGTCCAATGGGGTTTGTGACACACACACTGTCCAATGTGGTTTGTGACACACACACTGTCCAGTGGGCTTTGTGACAAATACACTCTGTACGACGGGGCTTGTGACACACACGCTGTCCAATGGCGTTTGTGACACACACGCTATCCAGTGGGTTTTGTGACACACACACTGTCCAATAGGGTTTGTGACACACACACTCTATCAAATGGGGTTTCTGACACACACACACTGTCCAATGGGGTTTGTGACACACACGCTGTCCAATGGGGATTGTGACACCACACAATGTCCAACGGTGCTTGTGACACACACACGCTATCCAATGGGGTTTGTGACATGCATACTTTCTAATGGGGTTTGTGACACACACACTCTATCAAATGGGGTTTGTGACACATACACTTTCCAATGGGGTTTGTGACACCACACTCTGTCCAGTCGTGCTTGTGACACACACACACTATACAATGGGGTTTTTGACTCGCATACATTCTAATGGGGTTTGTGATACACACACTCTATCAAATGGGGATTGTGACACACACACACTGTCCAATGGGGTATGTGACACACACGCTGTCTAATGGGGATTGTGACACACACACTCTGTCCAATGGGCTTGTGACACACACACGCTGACCAATAGTGTTTGTGACACACACTCTGTCCCATGGTGTTTGTGACACACACACTGTCCAAATAGGTTTGTGAAAAACACGCTGTCTAAAGGGGATTGTGACACACACACACTGTCCAATGGGGTTTGTGACAAGCATACTTTCTAATGGGCTTTGTGACACATACACTCTATCACATGGGGTTTGTGACACTCACACTCTGTCCAATGGGGTTTGTGACACACACGATGTCCAATGCGGTTCGTGACCCACACACGCTGACCAATAGTGTTTGTGACACAGACACGCTATCCATTGAGGTTTTTGACACATACACTTTCCAATGGGGTTTGTGACACACACACACTGTCCAAAGGGGTTTGTGACACACACTCTGTCTAATGGGTTTTGTGACACACACACACTGTCCAGTGGGGATTGTGACACACACACGCTGTCCAATGGGGTTTATTACACACACGCTGTCCAGTGGGGTTTGTGACACACATACTTTCTAATGGGGTTTTTGACACACACACACTATCCAATGGGATTTGTGAAACACACTTTCCAATCGGGTTTGTGAGACACACACGCTGTCCAGTGGTGTTTGTGACACACATGCTGTCCAATGGATTTTGAAACACACACACTGTCCAATGGGGTTTGTGACAAACACAGTGTCCACGGGGGTTGGTGACACAAACTCTGTCCAATGGGGTTTGTGACACACACAGTGTCCACGGGGGTTCTGACACAGACGCTGTCCAATGGGGTTTGTGACAAGCACACTGTCCATGGGTGTTTATGACACACACGCTGTCCAGTGGGGTTTGTGACACACACACTTTTCAAAAGGGTTTGTGACGCACACACTGTCCAATGGGGTTTGTGACAAACACAGTGTCCACGGGGGTTGGTGACACAAACTCTGTCCAATGGGTTTTGTGACACACACACTGTCCAATGGCTATTGTGACACACACACACTGTCCAAGGGGGTTGGTGACACACACTCTGTCCAAGGGGGCTCGTGACACACACGCTGTCCAATGGGGTTTGTGACACGTACACTCTGTCCAATGGGGATTGTGAAACACACACGATCTCCAATGGGGTTTATGACATACACACTGTCCAATAGGGTTTGTGACACACACACCCAGTCCAATGGTGTTTGTGACACACACCTGTCCAATGGGCATTGTGACACACACGCTGTCCAATGGGTTTGTGACACAAATACTCTGTCCAATAGGTCTTGTGACACACAAGCTGTCCAATGGGGTTCCCGACACACACGCTGTCCAGTGGGGTTTGTGACACACACAGTGTCCAATATGGTTTGTGACATCACACACGCCATCCAATGGGGTTTGTGACAGACACGCTGTCCAATGGGGCTTGTGAAACACACGCTGTCCAATGGAGTTTGTGACACACACGCTGTCCAAAAGCGTTTGTGACACACACGGTGTCCAATGGGGTTTCTGACACGCACACTTTCCATGGGTGTTTGTGACACACACGCTGTCCAATGGGGCTTGTGTCACACACACTGTCCAGTGGAGTTTGTGACACACACGCTGTCCAAAGGGGATTGTGACACACACGCTGTCCAATGAGCTTTGTGACACACACACTCTGTCCAATGGGTCTTGTGAAAAACACGCTGTCCAATGGGGTTTGTGAACACACACGCTGTCCAATGGGGTTCGTGACACACACTCTGTCCAATAAGCTTGTGACACTCACGCTGTCCAATGGTGTTTGTGACACACACACACATTGTCCAATGGGAATTTTGACACACACACGCTGTCCAGTGTTGTTTGTGACACACACGCTATCCAATGGGGTTTGTGACACATACGCTGTCCAATGGGCATTGTGCCCTACACTCTGTCCAGTAGGGTTTGTGACACACACATGCCATCCAGTGGGGTTTGTGACACACATACTTTCTAATGGGGTTTTTGACACACACACGCTATCCAATGGGGTTTTTGACACATACACTTTCCAATGGGGTTAGTGACACACACACTCTGTCAATGGCGCTTGTGACACAGACGCTGTCCAATGGGGTTCGTGACACAGACTCAGTCCCATGGGGTTTGTGACACACACACTGTCCAATGGGGATTGTGACACACACACGATGTCCAATGGGGTTTGTGATGCGCAAACTTTATAATGGGGTTTGTGACACACACACGCTATCCAATGGGGTTTGTGACACACACTTTCCAATGGCGTTTGTGACACACACACGCTGTCCCATGGGGTTTGTGACACACACACTATCCAATGGGGATTGTGACACACACACTCTGTCCAATATTTCTTGTGACACACAAGGTGTCCAAAGGAGTTCGTGACACACACGCTGTCCAGTGGAGTTTGTGACACACACACTGTCCAATAGGGTTTGTGACATCACGCAAACTATCCATGGGGTTTCTAACGAAAAACGCTATCCAATGGGTTTTGTGACACACACACTGTCTAATGGGGATTGTGACACACACACGTTGTCCAATGTGGTTTGTGACACACACGCTGTCCAATGGGGTTTGTGACACACTCTTTCAAAAGGGGTTTGTGACACACACGCTATCCAATGGGGTTTGTGACACACACACTTTCCAATTGGGTCTGTGACACACACACTCTGTCCAATGGCACTTGTGACACACACGCTGTCCAATGGGGTTCGTGACACACACTCTGTCCATGGGTGTTTTTGACACACACGCTGTCCAGTGGGGATTGTGACACACACACTGTCCAAAAGTGTTTGTGACACACACGATGTACAATGGGGTTTGTGACACGCACACTGTCCAATAGGGTTTGTGCCACACAGACTCTATCCAATGGGGTTTGTGAAACATACACTGTCCAATGGGTATTGTTACACACACACGCTGTCCAATGGTGTTTGTGGCACACACGCGGTCCAATAGGGTTTGTGCCACACAGACTCTACCCAATGGGGTTTGTGAAACATACACTGTCCAATGGGTATTGTTACACACACACGCTGTGCAATGGTGTTTGTGACACACACGCGGTCCTATGGGAATTCTGACACACACGCTGTCCAATGGGCTTTGTGACACACACACTCTATCTAATGGGTCTTGTGAAAAACACGCTGTCCAGTGGGGTTTGTGAACACACACGCTGTCCAGTGGGTTTTGTGACACACACACTGTCCAATAGGGTTTGTGACACACACACACAATCCAATGGGGTTTGTGACACATACACTTTCCAATGGGGTTTGTGACACACACACTGTACAGTGGGGATTGTGACACACACTCGCTGTACAATGGGGTTTGTGACACACACACTGTCCAATGGGTTTTGTAACACACACACTCTGTCCAATGGGCTTCTGACACACACGCTGTCCAATGGGGTTGTGACACACACACACTGTCCAATGGGGTTTGTGACACACACGCTGTCCAATGGGAATTGTGACATACACACGCTGTCCAATGTGGTTTGTGACACACACACTGTCAAATGCGTATCGTGACACACACACGCTGTCCAATGGGGTTTGTGACACACACGCCGTCTAATGGCGTTTGTAACACAAACTCTGTCCAATCCAGTTTCTGACACAGACATTTTCCAATGGGTATTGTGACACACACACGCTGTCCAATGGGGTTTGCGAAACACACGCTGTCCAATGGGGTTTGTGAACACACACGCTGTCCAGTGGATTTTATGACACACACACTGTCCAATAGGGTTTGTGACACACAGACGCAATCCAATGGGGTATATGACACATACGCTTTCCAATGGGGATTGTGACACACACACTCTGTCCAATGGTGCTTGTGACACACACATCTGTCCAATGGTGTTCGTGAACACACACGCTGTCCAATGGGGTTTGTGACACAGACTCAGTCCCATGGGGTTTGTGACACACACACTGTCCAATGGGGATTGTGACACACACACGATGTCCAATGGGGTTTGTGATGCGCAAACTTTATAATGGGGTTTGTGACACACACACACTATCCAATGGGGTTTGTGACACACACTTTCCAATGGCGTTTGTGACACACACACGCTGTCCCATGGGGTTTGTGACACACACACTATCCAATGGGGATTGTGACACACACACTCTGTCCAATATTTCTTGTGACACACAAGGTGTCCAAAGGAGTTCGTGACACACACGCTGTCCAGTGGAGTTTGTGACACACACGCTGTCCAAAGGGGATTGTGACACACACGCTGTCCAATGAGCTTTGTGACACACACACTCTGTCCAATGGGTTTTGTGAAAAACACGCAGTCCAATGGGGTTTGTGAACACACACGCTGTCCAATGGGGTTCGTGACATACACTCTGTCCAATAAGCTTGTGACGCTCACGCTGTCCAATGGTGTTTGTGACACACACACACATTGTCCAATGGGAATTTTGACACACACACGCTGTCCAGTGTTGTTTGTGACACACACGCTCTCCAATGGGGTTTGTGACACATACGCTGTCAAATGGGCATTGTGCCCTACACTCTGTCCAGTAGGGTTTGTGACACACACACGCTGTCCAATGGGGTTTGTGACACACACACTGTCCAAAGGGGTTTGTGACACACATCATGTCCAATGGGGTTTGTGACACGTACACTGTCCATGGGTGTTTGTGACACACACGCTCTACAATGGGGTTTGTGAAACACACACTTTCCAAAGGGGTTTGTGACACAAACGATGTCCAATGGGGATTGTGACAAACACACGCTGTCCAATGGGGTTTGTGACACACACACTGTCCAATGGGGATTGTGACACACACACGCTGTCCAATGGGGTTTGTGACGCACACACTGTCCAATGGGGTTTGTGACAAACACAGTGTCCACGGGGGTTGGTGACACAAACTCTGTCCAATGGGTTTTGTGACACACACACTGTCCAATGGCTATTGTGGCACACACACACTGTCCAATGGGGTTTGTGACACACGCTCTGTCCAACTGGGCTCGTGACACACACGCTGTCCAATGGGGTTTGTGACACGTACACTCTGTCCAATGGGGATTGTGAAACACACACGCTCTCCAATGGGGTTTATGACATACACACTGTCCAATAGGGTTTGTGACACACACACCCAGTCCAATGGTGTTTGTGACACACACCTGTCCAATGGGGATTGTGACACACACGCTGTCCAATGGGTTTGTGACACAAATACTCTGTCCAATAGGTCTTGTGACACACAAGCTGTCCAATGGGGTTCCCGACACACACGCTGTCCAGTGGGGTTTGTGACACACACAGTGTCCAATATGGTTTGTGACATCACACACGCTGTCCAATGGAGTTTGTGACACACACGCTGTCCAAAAGGGTTTGTGAAACACACGGTGTCCAATGGGGTTTCTGACACGCACACTTTCCATGGGTGTTTGTGACACACACGCTGTCCAATGGGGCTTGTGTCACACACACTGTCCAGTGGAGTTTGTGACACACACGCTGTCCAAAGGGGATTGTGACACACACGCTGTCCAATGAGCTTTGTGACACACACATTCTGTCCAATGGGTCTTCTGAAAAACACGCTGTCCAATGGGGTTTGTGAACACACACGCTGTCCAATGGGGTTCGTGACACACACTCTGTCCAATAAGCTTGTGACACTCACGCTGTCCAATGGTGTTTGTGACACACACACACATTGTCCAATGGGAATTTTGACACACACACGCTGTCCAGTGTTGTTTGTGACACACACGCTCTCCAATGGGGTTTGTGACACATACGCTGTCCAATGGGCATTGTGCCCTACACTCTGTCCAGTAGGGTTTGTGACACACACACGCTGTCCAATGGGGTTTGTGACACACACACTGTCCAAAGGGGTTTGTGACACACATCATGTCCAATGGGGTTTGTGACACGTACACTGTCCATGGGTGTTTGTGACACACACGCTCTACAATGGGGTTTGTGAAACACACACTTTCCAAAGGGGTTTGTGACACACACGATGTCCAATGGGGATTGTGACACACACACGATGTCCAATGGGGTTTGTGAACACGAACACTGTCCATGGGTGTTTGTGACACACAAGCTGTCCGATGGGGTTTGTGACACACACACTGTCCAAAGGGGTTTGTGAACACACACGATGTCCAATGGGGTTCCTGAACATGCACGCTGTCCGTGGGTGTTTGTAAAACACACGGTGTCCACTGAGGATTGTGACATACACAGTGTCCACGGGGGTTTATGACACACACGCTGGCCAAAGTTGTTTTTCACATGCATACTGTCCATGGCTGTTTGTGACACACATGCTGTCCAATGGGATTTTGACACACATGCTGTCCAATGTGCTTTGTGACACACACACTCTGTCCAATGGGTCTTGTGAAAAACACACTGCCCAATGGGGTTTGTGGACACACACGATGTCCAGTGGGTTTTGTGACACACACACTATCCAATAGGGTTTGTGACACACACACGCTATCCAATGGGTTTTGTGACACATACACTTTCCAATGGGGTTTTTGACACACACAGACTGTCCAATAGTGCTTGAGAAACACACGCTTTCCAATGGGGTTCGTGACACACACGCTGTCCAGTGGTTTTCGTGACACACACACTCTATCCAATAGGCTTGTGACACACATGCTGTCCAATGGTTTTTGTGACACACACTCTGTCCCATGGGGATTGTGACACACACACTGTCCAAAGCAGTTTGAGACACACACTCTATCCAATGGGCTTGTGACACTCACACTGTCCATGGGAGTTTGTGACACACATGCTGTCCAGTGGGTTTTCTCACACACACACTGTCCAATGGGGTTTTGACACAGGCGCTGCCCACTGGGGATAGTGACACACACACTGTCCAGGGGGGTTTGTGACACACACACTGTCCAGTGGGGTTTGTGACACACACAGTGTCCACGGGAGTTTGTGACACACACGCTGTACAATGGGTTTTGTGACACACACACTGTCCAATGGGTATTGTTACACACACACGCTGTGCAATGGTGTTTGTGACACACACGCTGTACAATGGGTTTTGTGACACACAAACTGTCCAATGGGTATTGTTACACACACACGCTGTGCAATGGTGTTTGTGACACACATGCTGTCCAATGGGGCTTGTGACACACACGCTGTCCAATGGGCTTTGTGACACACTCACTCTGTACAATGGTGCTTGTGACACACACGCTGTCCAGTGGGGTTTGTGACACACACATTCTTCAATAGGGTTTGTGACATCACACACGCTACACAATGGGGTTTGTAACACACACTCTTTCTAATGGGGTTTGTGACACACATGCTATCCAATGGGTTTTATGAAACACACACTGTACAATGGGGATTGTGACACACACACGCTGTCCATTGGTGTTTGTGACACACACACTTTCCTATGGGGTTTGTGACATGCACACTTTCTAATGGGGTTTGTGACACCCACACGCTTTCCAATGGGGTTTGTGACACGGCCACTTTCTAATGGGGTTTGTGACACACACACTTTCAATGGGGTTTGTGACACGCAAACTGTCCAAAGGGTTTGTGACACACACGATGTCCAATGGGGTTAGTGACACGCAAACTGTCCATGGGTGATTGTGACACACATGCTGTCCAATGGGGTTCGTGAAACGCACGCTCTCCAGTGGGTTTTGTGACACACACACTCTGTCCAATCTGCTTGTGACACAATTGCTGTCCAATGATGTTTGTGACACACACACTGTCCAATGCGTTTTGTGACACACACGCTGTCCTATGGGGCTGGTGACACACACACTGTCCAAAGGGGTGTGTGACACACACGATGTCCAATAGGTATTCTGCAACAACACACGCTGTCAAATGGTGTTTGTGATACACACGCTGTCCAATGGGGATTGTGACCTACACACTGTCCAATAGGGTTTGTGACACATACACGCTATCAAATGGGGTTTGTGACAATCATACTTTCTAATGGGGTTTTTGACACACACACGCTATCAAATGGGTTTCGTGACACACACTTTCCAATGGGGTTTGTGACACCCACACGCTGGCCCATGGGGTTTGTGACACACACGCTGTCCAATGGTGTGTGTGACATGCATGCTCTCCAATGGGTTTTGTGACACACACACTGACCAGGAGGGTTTGTGAGACACACACGCTAGCCAATGTGGTTTGTGACACACACACTTTACAATTGGGTTTGTGACACACACAATCTTTCCAATGGCTCTTGTGACACGCACGCTGTCCAATGGGGTTCGTGACACACACTCTGTCCAATGGGGTTTGTGACAAACACACTATCCAATGGGGATTGTGACACTCACACGCTGTCCAATGGGGTTTGTGACTCGCACACTGTCCGTGGCTGTTTGTGACACACACACTGTCCAAAGGGGTTTGTGACACACACAATGTCAAATGGGGATTGTGACACGCACACTGTCCATGGGTGTTTGTGACACACATGCTGTCCAGTGGAGTTTGTGACACACACAGTGCCCAATGGGTATTGTGACACAGACACACTGTTCAATGCGGTTTGTGACACACACGCTGTCCAATGGGGATTGTGACACACACGCTGCCAGTAGGTTTTGTGACACACACACTCTATCCAATGAACTTGGACACACACGCTGTCCAATGGACTTTGTGACACACACGCTGTAAAATAGGGATCGTGACACATACACGCAATCCAAAGCGGTTTTTGACACACACACTGTCCAATGGATATTGTGACACACACACGCTGTCCAATGTGGTTTGTGACACACACGCTGTCCAATGGGGTTTGTGACACAAACTCTGTCCAAAGGGTTTTGTGGCACACACACTGTCCAATGGGTATTGTGACACACACACGCTGTCCAATGCGGTATGTGACACACACGCTGTCCAATGCGGTTTGTTTCACAAACTCTGTCCAATGGGGATTGTGACACACACACTACCTAATGGGGTTTGTGACACACACACACTGTCCAATGGGGTTTGTGACACACACACACTGTCCAATGGGGATTGTGAAATACACACGCTGTCCAGTGGGTTTTTTGACACACACACTGTCGAATGGGTTTTTATGACACACACACTCTTTCCAATGGGGTTTGTGAAACACACGTTGTCCAATGGGGATTGTGACACACACACTGTCCAATGGGGTTAGTGACACACACGCTATCCAATGGGGTTTGTGACACACACTCTTTCTAATGGGGTTTGTGACACATACACTTTCCAATGGGGTTTGTTACACACACACTCTGTCCAATGGTGCCTGTGACACACACGCTGTCCAATGGGGTTCGTTTCACACACGGTGTCCAGTGGGTTTTGTGACACACACACTGTCCAACAGGGTTTGTGCAACAACACACTTTATCCAATGGGGTTTGTGACACACACACTTTCCAATGGGGTTTGTGACACACACACACTGTCCAAAGGGGATTTCGAAACACACACGCTGTCCAGTGGTGCTTGTGACACACACACGGTACAATAGGGATTGTGACACAGACACGCTGTAATGGGGTTTGTGACACACACACTGTCCAATGGGTATTGTGACACACACACGCTGTCCAATGGGATATGTGACACACACACTTTCCAATGGGGCTTGTGACGCAAACTCTGTCCAATGGGGTTTGTGACACGCACACTGTCCATGGGTGTTTGTGACTACACAAGCTGTCCAGCGGAGTTTGTAACACACACACACTGTCCAATAGGGATTGTGACACACACGCTGTCGAATGGGGTTTGTGACACACACTCTTTCTAATGGGGTTTGTGACACACACGCTATCCAATGGGTTTTGTGGCACACACACTGTCCAATGGGGATTGTGAAACACACACGCTATCCAATGGTGTTTGTGGCACACACACTTTCCAATGGGGTTTGTGACACACACATGCTGTCCCATGGGGTTTGTGACACACACACTGACCAATTGGGTTTGTTACACACAAACTGTCCAATGGTGGTTGTGAGACGCATGCTTTTCAATGGGTTTTGTGACACACACTCTGACCAGAAGGGTTTGTGACACACACACGCTATCCAATGGGGTTTGTGACACACACACTCTGTCCAATGGCGCTCGTGAAACACACGCTGTCCAATGGGGTTCATGGCACACACTCTGTCCCATTTGGTTTGTGACATACACGCTGTCCAATGGGGATTGTGACACACTCACGCTGTCCAATGGGGTTTGTGACACACACACTGTCCAAAGGGGTTTGTGACACACAGGATGTCCAACGGTGTTTGTGACACGCACACTGTCCATGGGTGTTTGTGAAACACACGCTGTCCAATGGGGTTTGTGACACACATGCTGTCCAATGGGATTTTGACACACACGCTGTCCAGTGGGTTTTGTGACACACATACTGTCCAATAGGGTTTGTGACACACACACGCTATCCAATGGGGTTTGTGACACATACACTTTCCAATGGGGTTTGTGGCACACACGCTGTCCAATGGGGTTAGTGACACACACGCTGTGCAATGGGGTTTGTGACACACACTCTTTCTAATGCGGTTTGTGACACACATGCTATCCAATGGGTTTTGTGACACACACACTGTCCAATGGGGATTGTCACACAAACACGCTGTCCAATGGTGTTTGTGACACATACACTTTCCAATGGGGTTTGCGACACACACACTCTGTCCAATGGGCTTGTGACACACACGCTGTCCAATGGAGTTTTTGACATACACACTGTACAATTGTGACACACACGCTATAATGGGGTTTTTGACACACACACTGTCCAATGGGTATTGTGACACACAAACGCTGTCCAATGGGGTATGTGACACACACGCTGTCCAATGGGGTTCATGACACACACGGTGTCCAGTGGGTTTTTTGACACACACACTCTGTTCAATGGGCTTGTGACACACATGCTGTCCAATGCTTTTTGTGACACACACACTGTCCAATGCGTTTTGTGACACACACGCTGTCCCATGGGGCTGGTGACACACTATCCAAAGGGGTTTGAGACACACACACTGTCCAATGGGTATTGTGACATACACACGCTGTACAATGGGGTTTCTGACACACACACTTACCAATGGGGCTTGTGACACAAACTCTGTCCAATGGGGTTTGTGACATGCACACTGTCCAATGGGTATTGTGACATACACACACTGTCCAATGGGATTTCTGACACACACACTTACCAATGGGGCTTGTGACACAAACTCTGTCCAATCGGGTTTGTGACACGCACACTGTCCATGGGTGTTTGTGACTACACACGCTGTCGACTTGAGTTTGTGACACACACACTGTCCAATGGGGATTGTGACACACACACGTTGTCCAATGGTGTTTGTGACACATACGCTGTCCAGTGGGTTTTGTGACACAGACGCTGTCCAATGTGGATTGTGACACACACGCTGTCCAATGAGGTTTGTGACACGCACACTGTCCATGGGTGTTTGTGACACACACGCTGTCCAGTGGGGTTTTTGACACACACACGCTATCCAATGGTGTTTGTGACACACACACTTTCCAGTGGGGTTTGTGACACACATACTTTCTAATGGGGTTTGTGACACACGCACTCTATCCAAAAGGTTTTGTGACACACACGCTTTCCAATGGGTTTTGTGAAACACACACGCTGTCCCATGGGGTTTGTGACACACACTGACCAACTGCGTTTGTTACATACACACTGTCCAATGGTGTTTGCGACACGCATGCTGTCCAATGGGTTTTGTGACACACACACTGACCAGGAGGGTTTGTGACACACACACACTATCCAATGGGCTTTGTGACACATACAATTTCCAATGGGGTTTGTGACACACACACTCTGTCCACTGGTGCTTGTGACACACATTCTGTCCATTGGGTTTTGTAACACAGACACTGTCCAAAGAGCTTTGTGACACACACGCTGTCCAATGGGGTTGATGACACACAAACACTGTCCAATGGGGATTGTGACACACACACGCTGTCCAATGCGGTTTATGACACACACGCTGTCCAATAGGGTTTGTGACACACAAACACTGTACAATGCGGACTGTGGCACACACACGCTGTCCAATGGGGTTTATGACACACACGCTGTCCGAAGGGTACAATGGAGATTGTGACACACACACGTTGTCCAATGGGGTTTGTGACACACACACTCTGTCCAATGGGGTTTCTGACACACACGCTGTCCAATGGGGATTGTGACACACACGCTGTGCAAAGGGTTTTGTGATACACACGCTCTCCAATGGGGATTGTGACACACACACTGTCCAAAGCCGCTTGTGACACACACGATGTCCAAAGGGGTTAGTGACGCACATGATGTCTAATGGGATTTGTGACACACAATCTCTCCAATGGGTTTTGTGACACACACAGTGTCCATGGGGGTTGTTGACACACACGATGTCCAATGCGGTTTGTGACACACACACTGTCCAATGGATATTGTTACACACACACCATGTCCAATGGTGTTTGTGACACACAAGCTGTCCCATGCGGATTGTGACACACACGCTGTGTCCAATGGTGCTTGGGACACACACGCTGTCTAATGGCGTTCGTGACACACACTCTGTCCAGTGGGTTTTGTGACACACACACTCTGTCCAATGGGCTTGTGACACACACGTTGTCCAGTGGCGTTTGTGACACACAGACGCTGTCCATTGGGTTTTTCTACACACACACTGTCTACTGGGGATTGTGACACACACACTGTCCAGTGGGGTTTCTAACACACACACTGTCCAATGGCGTTGGTGACACACACAGCGTCCACGGGGGTTTGTGACACACACGTTGTCCAATGGGGTTTGTGACACACACACTTTATAATGGGGTTAGTGACACAAACACGCTGTCCCATGGGGTTTGTGACACACACACTCTGTCCAAAGGGCTTGTGAGACACACGCTGTCCAATAGTGTTTGTCACACACACTCTGTCCAATGGGGATTGTGACACACACACGCTGTCCAATTTGGTTTGTGACACACACACACTGTCCAATGGGGATTGTGACACACACACGCAGTCCAATGGGGTTTGTGACACACACACTGTCCAAAGGTGTTTGTGACACACACGATGTCCAATGGGGTTAGTGACACACACACTGTCCAAAGGGGTTTGTGACACACACGCTGTACAGTGGGGTTTGTGACACTCACACTGGCCAAACGGGTGTGTGACACACACGATGTCCAATAGGGTTTGTGACACGCACACTGTACATGGGTGTTTGTGACACACACACTGTCCAGTGGGGTTTGAGACACACACACTGTCCCATGGGGTTTGTGACACACACAGTGTATACGCGGGTTTGTGAAACACACGCTGTCCAATGGGGTTTGTGACACACAGGCTGTCCAATGGGGTTCGTTGCACACACGCTGTACAATGGGGTTTGTGACACACACACTTCCCAATAGGGTTTGTGACACACACACGCTCTCCAATGGGGTTTGTGTCACACACACTTTCATATGGGGTTTGTGACACACACGCTATCCAATGGGTTTTATGACACACACACTGTTCAATGGGGATTGTGACACACACACGCTGTCCCATGGGGTCTTTGACACACATGCTGAACTATTGGGTTTGTTACACACTCACTGTCCAATGGGGTTTGTGACACACACGCTATAAAATGGGGTTTGTGACACACACACTGACCAAGAGGGTTTGTGACACACACTCACTGTCCAATGGGGTTTGTGACACTCACACTGTCCAATGGTGTTTGTGAAACACACGCTGTACAATAGGGTTTGTGACACAAACTCTGTCCAATGGGGTTTGTGAGACACACACTGTCCAATGCGGTTTGTGACACACACACTGTCCAATGGGTATTGTGACACACAGACTGTGCAAAGGAGATTGTGTCACACACACGCTGTCGAATGGGGTTTTTGACTACACACGCTGTCCAATAGGGCTTGTGATACACACGCTGTTCAATGGGGTTTTTGTTACACACACGCTGTCCAATGGGTTTTGTGACACACACGCTCTCCAACGGGGTTTCTGACACACACACTCTGTCTAATGGGTCTTGTCACACACAAGCTGTCCAATGGGGTTTGTGAAACACACGCTGTCCAATATGGGTTTGTGACACAAATACACTGTCCAATGGGGTTTGTGACACACACACTTTCCAATTGAATTTGTGATACGCACACTTTCTAATGGGGTTTGTGACACACACACGCTATCCAATGGGGTTTGTGACACACACACTTTCCTATGGGGTTTGTGACACACACACTTTCCAATGGGGTTTGTGACACACACACACTGTCCCATGGGGTTTGTGAAACACACGCTGACCAATTGGGTGTCTTACACACACACTATCCATGGGTGTTTGTGACACACACGCAGTCCAGCGGTGTTTGTGACACACACACTGTCCAATGGGGCTTGTGACACACACGCTGTTCGATGTGTTTTGTGACACACACGCTGTCCAGTGGGTTTTGTGACACACACACTATCCAGTCGGGATTGTGACACACACGCTGTCCAATGGGTTTTGTGAAACACACACTCTGTCCAATGGGGTTTGTGACACACACGCTGTCCAATGTGGTTTGAGACACAAACACTCTGTCCAATGGGTCTTGTGACACACAAGCTGTCCAATGGGGTTCGGAAAACACGCTGTCCAATGGGGTTTGTGACATGCACACTTTCAAATGAGATTTTTAACACGCACTCGTTCTAATGGGGTTTGTGACACACACATTCTATTCAATGGCGCTTGTGAAACACACACGCTGTACGATGGGGCTTGTGACACAAACGCTGTCCAATGGGGTTTCTGAACACACACTCTGTCCAGTGGGTTTTGTGACACACACACGCTATCCAATGGGGTTTGTGACCCGTACACTTACCAAAGTGGTTTGTGACACCACACTCTCTCCAATTGTGCTTGTGACACACACGCTGCCCAATGGTATTCGTGACACACACGCTGTCCAGTGGGTTTTGTGACACACAAACTCTGTCCAATGGGCTTGTGACACACACGCTGCCCAATAGTGTTTCTGACAAACAGTCTGTCCCATGGGGTTTGTGACACACACACTGTCTAGTGGGGATTGTGACACACACACGCTGTCCAATGGGGTATGTGACACACACGATGTCAAATGGGGTTTGTCACACGCACACTGTACTTCGGTGTTTGTGACGCAAACGCTATCCAATGGGGTTAGTGACACATACACTTTCCAATGGGGTTTGTGACACACATAACCTGTCCAATGGGGATTGTGACACACACACGCTGTCCAATGGGGTTTGTGACACACATAAACTGTCCAATGGGGATTGTGACACACACGCCGTCCAAAGGGGATTGTGACACAGACGCTGTCCAATGGGGATTGTGACAAACGCACTGTCCAATAGGTTTTGTGACACACACATGCTATCCAATGGGATTTCTGACACGCACACTTTCTAATGGGGTTTGTGACACACACACGCTATCCAAATGGGTTTGTGACGCACACAGTTTCCAATGGGGTTTGTGACACACACGCTCTCCAATGGGGTTTGTGACACACACCCTGTCCAATGGGGTTTCTGACACACACACTTTCCAATGGTGTTTGTGACACGCACACTTTCTAATGCGGTTTGTGACACACATGATGTCCAATGGGGTTTGTGACACACAAACACTGTCCAATGGGGATTGTGACACACACGGTGTCCAGTGGGGTTTGTGACACACACACTGTCCAATGGGGTTTGTGACACACACAGTGTCTACGGGGGTTTGTGACAGACACGCTGTCCAATGGGGTTTGTGACACACACACTGTCCAATGGTGTTTGTGACACACACAGTGTCTACGGGGGTTTGTGACACACACGCTGTACAATGGGGTTTGTGACACACACACTGTCCAATGGGTATTGTTACACACACACGATGTCCTATGGTGCTTGTGACACACACGCTGTCCAATGGGGCTTGTGACACACACGCTGTCCAATGCGGATTGTGACATCACACACACTCTCCAATGGGGTTTGTGACACACACACTGTCCAATAGGGTTTGTGACACACACACGCTGTCCAATGGGGTTTATGACACACATTCTGTCCAATGGGGTTCGTGACACACAGACTGTCTAAAGGGGATTGTGTCACACACACGCAGTCCAATGGGGTTTTTGCCAAAAACACTGTCCAAAGTGGTTTGTGACACACACGCTGTCCAATGGGATTTGTGACACACACACTCTGTCCAATGGGGTTTGTGACAAACACTCTGTCCATTGGGGATTGTGACACACACGCTGCCCAATGGGGTTTGTGACACACACACTGTCCAAAGGGGTTTGTGGCACAGACGCTGTCCAATGGGGTTTGTGACACACAAAAACTGTCCAATGGGGTTTGTGACACACACACGCTGTCCAATGGGGTTTGTGACACGCACACTGTCCATGGGTGTTTGTGACACACACGCACACTGTCCAATGGGGATTGTGACACACACTCGCTGTCCAATGGGGTTTATGACACACACGCTGTTCAATGGGGTTCGTGACACACACACTGTACAAAGGGGATTGTGTCACACACACACTCTCCAAAGGGGTTTGTGAAACACACGATGACCAATGGGGTTTGTGACACACACACACTGTCCAATGGGGTTTGTAACACACACGCTGTCCAATGGGTTTTGCGACACACACAGGCTATCCAATGGGTCTTGTGACACACAAGCTGTCCAATGGGGTTCGTGACACACACGCTGTCCAGTGGGGTTTGTGACACACACACGCTATCCAATGGCGTATGTGACACACACACGTTCCAAAGGGGTTTGTAACATGCACATGCTATCCAATAGGTTTTGTGACACATACACTTTCCATTGGGGTTTGTGACACACACACTCTGTCCAATATCGCTTGTTACACAAACGCTGTCCCATGGGTTTTGTGACACACACACTCTCCAGTGGGTATTGTGACACACACACGCTGTCCAAGTGGGTTTGTGACACACACACTGTCTAAAGAGGTTTGTGACACAGACGATGTCCAATGGGGTTTGTGACACACAAACACTGTCCAATGGGGATTGTGACACACACACGCTGTCCAATGGGGTTTGTGACACACACACTTTATAATGTGGTTAGTGACACAAACACGCTGTCCCATGGGGTTTGTGACACACACACTCTGTCCAAAGGGCTTGTGAGACACACGCTGTCCAATAGTGTTTGTCACACACACTCTGTCCAATGGGGATTGTGACACACACACGCTGTCCAATTTGGTTTGTGACACACACACACTGTCCAATGGGGATTGTGACACACACACGCAGTCCAATGGGGTTTGTGACACACACACTGTCCAAAGGTGTTTGTGACACACACGATGTCCAATGGGGTTAGTGACACACACACTGTCCAAAGGGGTTTGTGACACACACGCTGTACAGTGGGGTTTGTGACACTCACACTGGCCAAACGGGTGTGTGACACACACGATGTCCAATAGGGTTTGTGACACGCACACTGTACATGGGTGTTTGTGACACACACACTGTCCAGTGGGGTTTGAGACACACACACTGTCCCATGGGGTTTGTGACACACACAGTGTATACGCGGGTTTGTGAAACACACGCTGTCCAATGGGGTTTGTGACACACAGGCTGTCCAATGGGGTTCGTTGCACACACGCTGTACAATGGGGTTTGTGACACACACACTTCCCAATAGGGTTTGTGACACACACACGCTCTCCAATGGGGTTTGTGTCACACACACTTTCATATGGGGTTTGTGACACACACGCTATCCAATGGGTTTTATGACACACACACTGTTCAATGGGGATTGTGACACACACACGCTGTCCCATGGGGTCTTTGACACACATGCTGAACTATTGGGTTTGTTACACACTCACTGTCCAATGGGGTTTGTGACACACACGCTATAAAATGGGGTTTGTGACACACACACTGACCAAGAGGGTTTGTGACACACACTCACTGTCCAATGGGGTTTGTGACACTCACACTGTCCAATGGTGTTTGTGAAACACACGCTGTACAATAGGGTTTGTGACACAAACTCTGTCCAATGGGGTTTGTGAGACACACACTGTCCAATGCGGTTTGTGACACACACACTGTCCAATGGGTATTGTGACACACAGACTGTGCAAAGGAGATTGTGTCACACACACGCTGTCGAATGGGGTTTTTGACTACACACGCTGTCCAATAGGGCTTGTGATACACACGCTGTTCAATGGGGTTTTTGTTACACACACGCTGTCCAATGGGTTTTGTGACACACACGCTCTCCAACGGGGTTTCTGACACACACACTCTGTCTAATGGGTCTTGTCACACACAAGCTGTCCAATGGGGTTTGTGAAACACACGCTGTCCAATATGGGTTTGTGACACAAATACACTGTCCAATGGGGTTTGTGACACACACACTTTCCAATTGAATTTGTGATACGCACACTTTCTAATGGGGTTTGTGACACACACACGCTATCCAATGGGGTTTGTGACACACACACTTTCCTATGGGGTTTGTGACACACACACTTTCCAATGGGGTTTGTGACACACACACACTGTCCCATGGGGTTTGTGAAACACACGCTGACCAATTGGGTGTCTTACACACACACTATCCATGGGTGTTTGTGACACACACGCAGTCCAGCGGTGTTTGTGACACACACACTGTCCAATGGGGCTTGTGACACACACGCTGTTCGATGTGTTTTGTGACACACACGCTGTCCAGTGGGTTTTGTGACACACACACTATCCAGTCGGGATTGTGACACACACGCTGTCCAATGGGTTTTGTGAAACACACACTCTGTCCAATGGGGTTTGTGACACACACGCTGTCCAATGTGGTTTGAGACACAAACACTCTGTCCAATGGGTCTTGTGACACACAAGCTGTCCAATGGGGTTCGGAAAACACGCTGTCCAATGGGGTTTGTGACATGCACACTTTCAAATGAGATTTTTAACACGCACTCGTTCTAATGGGGTTTGTGACACACACATTCTATTCAATGGCGCTTGTGAAACACACACGCTGTACGATGGGGCTTGTGACACAAACGCTGTCCAATGGGGTTTCTGAACACACACTCTGTCCAGTGGGTTTTGTGACACACACACGCTATCCAATGGGGTTTGTGACCCGTACACTTACCAAAGTGGTTTGTGACACCACACTCTCTCCAATTGTGCTTGTGACACACACGCTGCCCAATGGTATTCGTGACACACACGCTGTCCAGTGGGTTTTGTGACACACAAACTCTGTCCAATGGGCTTGTGACACACACGCTGCCCAATAGTGTTTCTGACAAACAGTCTGTCCCATGGGGTTTGTGACACACACACTGTCTAGTGGGGATTGTGACACACACACGCTGTCCAATGGGGTATGTGACACACACGATGTCAAATGGGGTTTGTCACACGCACACTGTACTTCGGTGTTTGTGACGCAAACGCTATCCAATGGGGTTAGTGACACATACACTTTCCAATGGGGTTTGTGACACACATAACCTGTCCAATGGGGATTGTGACACACACACGCTGTCCAATGGGGTTTGTGACACACATAAACTGTCCAATGGGGATTGTGACACACACGCCGTCCAAAGGGGATTGTGACACAGACGCTGTCCAATGGGGATTGTGACAAACGCACTGTCCAATAGGTTTTGTGACACACACATGCTATCCAATGGGATTTCTGACACGCACACTTTCTAATGGGGTTTGTGACACACACACGCTATCCAAATGGGTTTGTGACGCACACAGTTTCCAATGGGGTTTGTGACACACACGCTCTCCAATGGGGTTTGTGACACACACCCTGTCCAATGGGGTTTCTGACACACACACTTTCCAATGGTGTTTGTGACACGCACACTTTCTAATGCGGTTTGTGACACACATGATGTCCAATGGGGTTTGTGACACACAAACACTGTCCAATGGGGATTGTGACACACACGGTGTCCAGTGGGGTTTGTGACACACACACTGTCCAATGGGGTTTGTGACACACACAGTGTCTACGGGGGTTTGTGACAGACACGCTGTCCAATGGGGTTTGTGACACACACACTGTCCAATGGTGTTTGTGACACACACAGTGTCTACGGGGGTTTGTGACACACACGCTGTACAATGGGGTTTGTGACACACACACTGTCCAATGGGTATTGTTACACACACACGATGTCCTATGGTGCTTGTGACACACACGCTGTCCAATGGGGCTTGTGACACACACGCTGTCCAATGCGGATTGTGACATCACACACACTCTCCAATGGGGTTTGTGACACACACACTGTCCAATAGGGTTTGTGACACACACACGCTGTCCAATGGGGTTTATGACACACATTCTGTCCAATGGGGTTCGTGACACACAGACTGTCTAAAGGGGATTGTGTCACACACACGCAGTCCAATGGGGTTTTTGCCAAAAACACTGTCCAAAGTGGTTTGTGACACACACGCTGTCCAATGGGATTTGTGACACACACACTCTGTCCAATGGGGTTTGTGACAAACACTCTGTCCATTGGGGATTGTGACACACACGCTGCCCAATGGGGTTTGTGACACACACACTGTCCAAAGGGGTTTGTGGCACAGACGCTGTCCAATGGGGTTTGTGACACACAAAAACTGTCCAATGGGGTTTGTGACACACACACGCTGTCCAATGGGGTTTGTGACACGCACACTGTCCATGGGTGTTTGTGACACACACGCACACTGTCCAATGGGGATTGTGACACACACTCGCTGTCCAATGGGGTTTATGACACACACGCTGTTCAATGGGGTTCGTGACACACACACTGTACAAAGGGGATTGTGTCACACACACACTCTCCAAAGGGGTTTGTGAAACACACGATGACCAATGGGGTTTGTGACACACACACACTGTCCAATGGGGTTTGTAACACACACGCTGTCCAATGGGTTTTGCGACACACACAGGCTATCCAATGGGTCTTGTGACACACAAGCTGTCCAATGGGGTTCGTGACACACACGCTGTCCAGTGGGGTTTGTGACACACACACGCTATCCAATGGCGTATGTGACACACACACGTTCCAAAGGGGTTTGTAACATGCACATGCTATCCAATAGGTTTTGTGACACATACACTTTCCATTGGGGTTTGTGACACACACACTCTGTCCAATATCGCTTGTTACACAAACGCTGTCCCATGGGTTTTGTGACACACACACTGTCCAGTGGGTATTGTGACACACACACGCTGTCCAAGTGGGTTTGTGACACACACACTGTCTAAAGAGGTTTGTGACACAGACGATGTCCAATGGGGTTTGTGACACACAAACACTGTCCAATGGGGATTGTGACACACACACGCTGTCCAATGGGGTTTGTGACACACACACTTTCCAAAGGGGTTTGTGACACACATGATGTCCAATGGGGTTTGTGATACGCACACTGTAAATGGGTGTTTGTGACACACACGCTCTCCAGTGGGGTTTGTGAGACACACACTGTCCAAAAGGGTTTGTGACACACACGATGTCCAATGGGGTTTGTGACACACTCACTGTCCAATGGGTTTTGTGACACACACACTTTCCAATGGGGTTTGCGGTACAAACTTTGTCCAATGGGGTTTCTTACACGTAGAATGTCCACGGGTGTTTGTGACTACACACGCTGTCCAGTGGAGTTTGTGACACACACTGTCCAATGGGTATTGTTACACACACACGATGTCCAGTGGTGTTTGTGACAAAAAACGCTGTCCAATGGGGTTTGTGACACAGACGCTGTCCAATGGGGATTATGACCTACACAATGTCCAATGGGGTTTGTGACACACACAGGCTATCCAATGGGGTTTGTGACACGCACACTTTATAATGTTGTTTGTGACACACACACTCTGTCCCATGGGGTTTGTAACACACACGCTCTCCAATGGGGTTTGTGACAAACACATTGTCCAATGGGGTTTGTGACACACACACTAACCAGGAGGGTTTGTGACACACACACGCTGTCCAAAGGGGTTTGTGACACACACACTGTCCAATGGTGTTTGTGACACATACTCCGTCAAGTGGGTTTTGTGACACACACACTCTGTCCAATGGGTTTGTGACATAAAATCTGTCTAATAGTGTTTGTGACACACAGTCTGTCCAAAGGGTTTTGTGACACACACAAACTGTCCAATGGGGATTGTGACACACACACTCTATCAAATGGGGTTAGTGACACACACGCTATCCAATGGGTTTTGTGACACATACACTCTCTCCAATGGGTATTGTGACACACACGCTGTCCAATGGGGTTCGTGACACACACGCTGTCCAGTGGGGTTTGTGACACACACACTGTTCAATGGGGTTTGTGACACACATACTTTCTAATGGGGTTTGTAACACACACGCTATCCAATGGGTTTTGTGACACACGCACTGTCCAATGGGTATTGTAACGCACAAACGCTGTCTAATGGTGTTTGTGACACACACGCTGTCCAATAGGGTTTTTGACACAGACTCTGTCCAATGGGGTTTTTGAAACACACACTTCGTCCAAAGGGTCTTGTGACACACAAGGTGTCCAATGGGGTTCATGACACATTGCGCTGTCACGTGGGGTTTGTGACACACACGCTATCCAGTGGGGTTTGTGACACAAACGCTGTCCAATGGGGAATGTAACACACACGCGCTGTCCAATGGGGTTTGTGACACACACACTGGCCAAAGGGGTTTGTGAGGCACACGCTGTGAAATGGGGGTTATGACACACACGCTGTCCAATGGGGTTTTTCACACACACACTCTGTCCAATGGAGTTTGTGACACATACCCTGTCCAATGGGTATTGTGACACACACACACTGTCCAATGGGGTTTGTGACACACACGCTGTCCAATGGGGTTTAAGACACATATACTCTGTCCAATGCGGCTTGTGACACACACGCTGTCCAATGGGGTTCATGACACACATACTGTCCAGTGGGTTTTCTGACACACACACTCTGTCCAATGGGCTTGTGGCACAAACGCGGTCCAATAGTGTTTGTGACACACAGTCTGCCCCATGGGGTTTGTGACACACACTCTGTCCAATGGGAATTGTGACACACACACGCTGTCCAATGGGGTATATGACACACACGCTGTCCAATGGGGTTTGTGACACACACACTTTCCAATGTGGTTTGTGACACACGCACTTTCCAATGATGTTTGAGACACACACTCGGCCAAAATTGGCTTTGTGACACACACACGGTGTCCAATGGGGTTTGTGACACACACGCTGTCCAATAGTACTTGTGACACACACTGTCCAGTGGGGTTTCTGACACTACACGCTGTCAAATGGGGTTTGTGACACACACATGCTATCCAATGGGGTTTGTGACACACACACGCTGTCCGATGGGGTTTATAACACACACACTGTCCAATGGTATTTGTGACATACACACTGTTCAATAGGTTTTGTGACACGCACATTCTATCCGAAGGGGTTTGTGACACGCACACTTTCTAATGGGGTTTGTGACACACACACGCTATCCAATGGGGTTTGTGACACACACACTTTCCAATGGGGTTTGAGACACGCACACTCTCTAATGGGGTTTGTGAGACACACACGCTATCCAATTGGGTTTGTGACACACACACTTTCCAGTGGGGTTTTTGATACACACACTTTCTAATGGCACTTGTGACAAACACGCTGTCCAATGGGGTCCGTGACACACACGCTGTCCAGTGGGTTTTGTGACACACACGCTCTGTCCAATGGTCTTGTGACACACACGCTGCCAATGGTGTTTGCGACACACACTCTGTCCCATGGGGTTTGTGACACACACACTGTTTGAAGTAGTTTGTGACACAAACGTTATACAGTGGGGTTTGTGAAACACACACTGTCCAATGGTGTTTGTGAGACATACAGTGTCCACAGGGGTTTGTGATACACACGCTGTCCAATGGAGATTGTGTCATACACACTGCCCGATGGGTTTTGTGACACACACGTTATCCAATGGGGTTTGTGACACACACACTTTCAAATTGGGTTTCTGAAAACCACGCTATCTAATGGGGTTTGTGACACACACGCTGTCCAATGGGGATTGTTACCTACACACTGTCCAATATATTTGTGACACACACACGCTATTCAATGGGGATTGCGACACGCACACATTCTAATGGGGTTTGTGACACACACGCTATCCTATAGGGTTTGTTATACACACACGCTACCCAATGGGGTTTGTGACACACACGCTGTCCAGTGGGGTTTTTGGCACATACACTCTGTCCAGCGGGGTTTGTGACACACACGCTGTCCAATGGGGTTTGTGACACACAGGCGGTCCAGTGGGTTATGCGACACACACACTTTTCAATAGGGTTTGTGACACACACGCGCTATACAATGGTGTTTGTGACGCATACACTTTCCAATGGGGTTTGTGACACAACACTCTGTCCAATGGTGCTAGTGACACACACGCTGTTCAATGGGGTTCGTGACACACACACTGTCCAGTGGGTTATGTGACACACACACTCTGTCCAATGGGCTTTTGACATAAACGCTGTCCAATTGTGTTGGTGACACACAGTCTGTCTCATGGGGTTTCTGACACACACACTGTCCAATGGGGATTGTGACACACACTCGCTGTCCAATGGGGTTTATGACAGACACGCTGTGCAAAGGGGTTTGTGACACACACACTCTGTCCAATGGGGTTTGTGACACACACGCTGTCAAATGGGGATTGTGACACACACACTGTCCAAAGGGGTTTGTGACACACACACTCTGTCCAATGGGGCTTGTGACACACAAGCTGTCCAAAGGGGTTCGTGACAGACACGCTGTCCAGTGGGGTTTGTGACACAAACACTGTCCAGGAGGGTTTGTGACACACACACTTTGTCCAAAGGTGTTTGTGACACACACGCTGTCCAATGGGGTTAGTGACACAGACGCTGTCCAATGGGGATTGTGTCATACACACTGTCCAATAGGGTTTGTGACACACACATTCTATCCAATGGGGTTTGTGACACGCACACTTTCTAATGGGGTTTGTGACACACACATGCTATGAAGTGGGGTTTGTGACACGCACATTTTCTAATGGGGTTTGTGACACACACACGCTATCCAATGGGGTTTTTGAAACACACACTTTCAAATGGGATTTGTGACATGCACACTTTCTAATGGGGTTTGTGACACACACACGATGTCCAATGGGGTTTGTGACATGCACACTGTCCATGGGTATTTGTGACACACACACTGTCCAAAAGGGTTTGTGACATACACGATGTCCAATGGGGTTTGTGACATGCACACTGTCCATAGGTGTTTGTGACACACACGCTGATCAAAGGGGTTTGTGACACACACGCTGTCCAATGGGGATGGTGATACACACGATGTCCAATAGGGTTTGTGACACACACACACTGTCCAATGAGGATTGTGACATACACACTCTGTAAAATGGGGGTTATGACACACACACTTTCCAATGGGGTTTGTGACACACACACTTTCCAATGGCGCTTGTGACACACACGCTGTCCAATGGGGTTCCTGACACACACGCTGTCCAATGGGGTCTGTGACACAAACTCTGTCCAATGGGATTTGTGACACACCTTCTATCCAATAGGGATTGTGACACACACGCTATCCAATGGGGTTTGTGACACACACACTTTCCAATGGCGCTTGTGACACACACGCTGTCCAATGGGGTTCCTGACACACACACGCTATCCAATGGGTTTTGTGACACACAAGCTGTCCAATGGGGTTTGTGACACACACGCTTTCTAATGGGGATTGTGACACACACACTATCCAATGCGTTTTGTGACACACACACTGTTCAATGGGGATTGTGACACACACACGCTGTCCAATGGTGAATGTGACACACACGCTGTCCAATGGGGTTTGTGACACACACGCTGTCCAATGGGGTTTGTGACACACACACTCTGTCCAATGGGGCTTGTGACACACAAGCTGTCCAAAGGGGTTCGTGACAGACACGCTGTCCAGTGGGGTTTGTGATACAAACAATGTCCAAGAGGGTTTGTGACACACACACGTTGTCCAATGGTGTTTGTGACACACACGCTGGCAATGGGGTTAGTGACACAGACGCTGTCCAATGGGGATGTTGTCATACACACTGTCCGATTGGGTTTGTGACACACACATGCTATCCGTTGGGGTTTGTGACACACACACTTTCAACTGGGGTTTGTGAAACACACGCTATCCAATGGGGTTTGTGACACACAAACTGTCCAATGGGGATTGTGACACACACACGCTGTGCAATGGTGTTAGTGATACACACGCTGTCCAATGGTGTTTGTGACACAGACGCTGTCCAATGGGGATTGTGACCTACACACTGTCCAATAGGGTTGGTGACACACACACGCTATCCAGTGGGGTTTGTGAACACGCACTACTTTATAATGGAGTTTGTGACACACGCACGCTAAGCAATGGGATTTGTGGCACACACACTTTCCAATGGGGTTTGTGAAATACACACTGACCAGGAGGGTTTGTGACACACACACGCTGTCCAGTGGGGTTTGTGACACACACACTGTCCAAAGGTCTTTGTGAAGCACACTCTGTCAACTGGGCTTTGTGACACACACAAGCTCTCCAATTGGATTTGTGACACACACTGTCCAATGGGCTTTCTTACACTACACGCTGTCCAATGGGGATTGTGACACACTCACATGCTATCCAGTGGGGTTTGTGACACGCTGTCCAGTATTGTTTGTGAGACACACACTCTCCAATAGGTTTTGTGACACACACACATGATATCCAATGGGGTTTGTGACACACCCACTTTCAAAGGGGATTTTGACATGCACACTTTCTAACGGGGTTTGTGACACACACAGTTTCTAAAGGGGTTTGTGACACATACGCTGACAAATTGGTTTTGTTACACACACACTGTCCCATGTTGTATGTGACGAGCATGCTATCCAATGGGTTTTGTGACACACACACTGACCAGGAGGGTTTGCAACACACACAAGCTATCCAGTGGGGTTTGTGACACATACACTTTCCAATGGGGTTTGTGACACACACACTGTCCAATGGGTATTAATACACACACACGCTGTCCTATGGTGTTTGTGACACACACGCTGTTCTATGTGGCTTGTGACACACACGCTGTCTTTGGAGTTTGTGACACACACACGCTATCCAACGGGGTTTGTGACACATACGCTTTCCAATGGGGTTTGTGACACACACACCCTGTCCAATGGTGCTTATGGCACACACGCTGTCTAATGGGATTCGTGACACACACGCTGTCCAGTGGGTTTTGTGACACAAACACTCTGTCCAATGGGTATTGTGACATACACGCTGTCCAATGGGGAATGTGACACACACACACTGTCCAATGGGGATTGTGACACACACATGCTGTAAAGTGGGGGTTATGACACACACGCTGTCCAATGGGGTATGCCACACACACACTCTGTCCAATGGGTCTTGTGACACACACGCTATCCAATAGGCTTTGTGACACACACACGCTATTCAATGGGGTTTGTGACACACACTATATCAAATAGGTTTTGTGACACAAACACTGTCCAATGGGGATTGTGACACACACACGCTGTCCAATGGTGTTTGTGACACACACACTGTCCAATGGGGTTTGTGACACACACACTGTCCAAAGGAGTTTGTGACACACACGCTGTCCAGTGGGGTTTATGACACACACAGTGTCCACGGGGGTTTGTGACACACACACTGTCCAATGGGGTTTGTGACACACACTCTGTCCGGTGGGGTTTGTCACACACAGTCTGTCTAAAGGGGTTTGTGACACACACACACTGTCCAAAACGGTTTGTGACACACACGCTGTCCAATGGGGTTTGTGACACGCACAGTGTCCATGGGTGTTTGTGACACAGACGCTGTCCAATGGGGATTGTGACACACAAGCTGTCCAATGGGGTTTGTGATACACACACTGTCCAATAGTGTTTGTGACACACACGCTATCCAATGGGGTTTGTGAGACACACAGTTTCTAATGGGGTTTGTGACACACACGCTATCCAATGGGTTTTGTGACACATACACTGTCCAATGGGGATTTTGACACACACACTTTCAAATGTGATCTGTGACACTCACACTTTCTAATGGGGTTTGTGGCACACACACGCTATCCAATGTTTAATGGCTTTTGTGAAACACACACGCTTTCCAATGGGGTTTGTGACACACACAGTGTCCACGGGGGTTAGTGAAACACACGCTGTCCAATGGGGTTTGTGACACACACACTGTGCAATGAGTATTGATACACACACAGATTGTCCAATGGTGTTTGTGACACACACACTGTCCAATGGGTCTTGTGACACACACGCTGTCCAATGGGGTGTGTCACACACACACTCTGTCCAATGGGGTTTGTGACACACACGCTGTCCAATGGGGATTGTTACACACGCTGTCCAATGGGGTTTGTGACATACACACTCTGTCCAATGGGTCTTGTGACACACACTGTCCAATAAGGTTTGTGACACACACACACTATCCAATGGGGTTTGTGACACGCACACTTTCTAATGGGGTTTGTGACACTCACGCTATCCAATAGGTTTTGTGACACACACACTGTCCAATGGGGATTGTGACACACACACGCTGTCCAATGGTGTTTGTGACACAGACGCTGTCCAATGGGGATTGTGAAATATACACTGTCCAATAGGGTTTGTGACACACACACACTATCCAATGGGCTTTGTGAGACACACACTTTCCTATGGGGTTTATGACACATACGCTCTGTCCAACGGGATTTGTGACACACACACTGCCCAATGGGGTTTGTGACACACACGATGTCCAATGGGGTTTGTGACACGCACACTGTCCATGGGTGTTTGTGACACACACGCTGTCCAGTGGGGTTTCTGACACACACACTGTCCAAAAGGTTTTGAGACACACACACACGGTATCCAATGGGTTTTGTGACACATACACTTTCCAATGGGGATTGTGGCACACACACGCTGTCCAATGGGTTTGTGTCACAGACGCTGTGCAACGGGGATTGTGACATACATACTGTCCAATAGGGTTCGTGACACACACATTCTATCCAATGGGGTTTGTGACACGCACACTTTCTAATGGGGTTTGTGACACACACACGCTATACAATGGGGTTTGTGACACACACACGGTCCAATGGGGATTGTGACACACACACTCTGTCCAGTGGGTTTTGCGACACACACACTGTCCATTTGGGTTTTGACACACAGGCTGTCCAATGGGGATTGTGACACACGCGCTGTTCAATGGGGTTCGTGACACACGTACTGTTCAATGGGGTTTGTGACACACAAATGCTATCCAATGGAGTTTGTGACACACACAATTTCTAATGGGGTTTGTGACACACACACTATCCAGTGGGGTTTGTGACATTCACACTGTCCAATGGGGATTATGACACACACTCTGTCGCATGGGGTTTGTGACACACACACTGTCCAATAGGATTGTGACACACACACGCTGTCCAATTGTGTTTGTGACACACACCCGCTGTCTAATGGTGTTTGTGACAAACACGGTCTCTAATGGGGATTGTGACACACACACGCTGTCAAATGCGGTTTGTGACACACACGATGTCCAATGGGGATGGTGATACACACGATGTCCAATGGGGTTTTTGACTCACAAACTCTGTCCAATGGGTCTTGTGAGACACACTCTTACCAATGGGGTTCGTTGCACACACACTGTCCAATAGGGTTTGTGACATAAACTCTGTCCAATAGGGTTTGTTACATAAACTCTGTCCAATGGGGTTAGTGACAAACACGCTGTCCAATGGGTATTGTGACAAACACGCTGTCCAATGGTGTTTTTGACACACACGCTGTCCAATGGGGTTTGTGACACACACACTGTCCAATGGGGATTGTGACACACAGACGCTATCCAATGGGGTTTGTGACACACGTATTTTCTAATGAGGTTTTGACACACAGACGCTATCCAATGGCGTTTGTGACACACACTTTCCAATGGTGTTTGTGACACACACACGCTGTCCTATGGATTTTGTGAAACACACACTGTCCAATGGGGATTGTGACACACACACGCTGTCCAATAGTGTTTGTGACACACACGCTGTCCAATGGGGTTTGTGACACACACACACTGTACAATGGGGATTGTGACACACACACCCTTTCCAATGGGGTTTATGACACGCTGTCCAATGAGGTTTGTGACACACGCTCTGTGCCATGGGGGTTGTGACACACACACGCTATTCATTGGGGTTTGTGACACATACACTTTCTAATGGGGTTTGTGACACACACGCTATCCAATGGGTTTTGTGACACACTCACTGTCCAATGGGTATTGTGACACACACACACTGTCCAATGGTGTTTGTGACACACACTCTGTCCAGTGGGGTTTGTGAAAAAGATGCTGTCCAATGGTGATTGTGACATACATACTGTCTAATAGGGCTTGTGACACACACATGCTATCCAATGGGTTTTGTGACACACATACTTTCTAATGGGGTTTTTGACACACACGCTATCCAATGGGGTTTGTGAAACACACTTTCCAATGTGGTTTGTGACACGCACACGCTGTCCCATGGGGTTTGTGACACACAGGCTGACCAATTGGGTTTGTTACACACACACTGTCCAATGGTGTTTGAGACTCGCATGCTGTCCAATCGGTTTTCTGGCAAACACAGTGACCAGGAGAGTTTGTGACACACACACGCTATCCAATGGGGATTGTGGCACATACAATTTCGAATGGGGTTTGTGTAAAACAAACTCTGTCCAATGGCGCTTGTCACACAAACGCTGTCCAATGTGGTTCATGACACACACTCTGTCCCATCGGGTTTGTGACACACACACTGTCCAATGGGGACTGTGACGCACACACGCTGTCCAATGGGGTTTGTGACACACACACTGTCCAAAGAGGTTTGTAACACACGATGTCCAATGGGGTTTGTGACACACACAATGTCCAACGGGGTTTGTGACACACACAGTGTCCACAGGGGTTGGTGAAACAAACTCTGTCCAATGGGGTTTGTGAACACACGCGGTCCAATGGGCTTTGTGACACACGCACTCTGTCCAATGGGGTTTTTGACACACACGCTGTCCATGAGTATTGTGGCATACACGCTGTTTAGTGGAGTTTGTGACACACACACTGTCCAATGGGATGTGTGACACACACACTCTGTCCAATGGGGTTTGTGACACACACGCTGTCCAATGGGGATTGTGATACACACACTCTGTCTAATAGGTCTTGTGACACACAAGCTGTCCAATGGGGTTCGTGACACACACGCTGTCCAATAGGGTTTGTGACATCACACACGCTATCCAATGGTGTTTGTGACACACACACTTTCCAATGGGGTTTGCGACACGCACACTTTCTAATGTTTTTTGTGACACACACACGCTATCCAATGGGGTTTGTGACACACACGCTGACCAATTGGGTTTGTTACACACACATGCTATCCAATGGGGTTTGAAACACGCACACTTTCTAATTGGGTTTGTGACACGCACACGATATCCAATGGGGTTTGTGACACGCATACTATTTAAGGGGTTTTGTGACACACACACGCTGTCCAATGGGGTTTGTCACACAAACACTCTGTCCAATGGGGTTTGTGACACACACATGCTATCCAATGTGTTGTGCGACACACCCACTTTCAAATGGGGTTTGTCACACGCACACTTTCTAATGGGGTTTGTGACACACACACTGTCCAATTGGGTTTGTGACACACACGCTGTCCAAAGGGGTTTGCGACACACACACTCTGTCCAATGGGTCTTTTGACTCACAAGCTGTCCAATGGGGTTCATGACACACACATGCTATCCAATGGGTTTTGCGGCACACACACACTGTACAATGGGGTTTGTGACACACACAGTTTCAAATGGGGTTTGTGACCAACATGCTATCCAATGGGTTTAGTGACACAGATGCTGTCCAATGGGGATTGTGACACACACACTGTCCAATGGGTATTGTGGCACAGACACACTGTCCAATGGGATTCGTGACACACACGCTGTCCAATGGGGATTGTGACACACACGCTCTGACCAATGGGTATTGCGACACACACACTGTCCAATGGGGATTGTGACACACACGCACTGTAGAATGGGGTTTGTGACACACACGCTGTCCAGTGGGGATGGTGATACACACGATGTCCAATGGGGTTTGTGACACACACTCACTGTCCAATGAGGATTGTGACACACACACGCTGTAAAATGGGGGTTATGTCACACACACTTTCCAATGGGGTTTGTGACACACACACTTTCCAATGGCGCTTGTGACACACATGCTGTCCAATGGGATTTGTGACACACACGGTGTCCAATGGGGATTGCGACCCACACGATGTCCAATGGGGTTTGTGACACGCACACTGTCCATGGGTGTTTGCGACACACACGCTGTCCATTGGGGTTTCTGACACACACACTGTCCAAAAGGGTTTGTGACACACTAACGCTATCCAATGGGGTTTGTGACACACACACGCTATCCAATTGGGTTTGTGACACACACACTTTCCAATGGGGTTTGTGACACACACACTTTGCAATGGCGCTTGTGACACACACGCTGTTCAATGGGGTCCGACACACACGCTGTCCAGTGGGTTTTGTGACACACACACTCTGTAAAATGGGCTTGTGACACACACGCTGTCCAATGGGGTTTGTTACACACACTCTATCCCATGGGGTTTGTGACACACACGCTCTCCAAAGGGGCTTGTGACAAACACGCTGTCCAATGGGGTTTGTGACACACACACTCTGTCCAAAGGTGCTTGTGACACACACGCTGTCCAATGGGATTCGTGATACACACGCTGTCTAATGGGGAATGTGACACACACGCACTGTATAATGGGGTTTCTGACACACACACTGTCCAAAGGGGTTTGTGATACACACGCTGCCCAATGGGGTTTGTGACACACGCACTCTGTCCAATGGGGTTTGTGACACACACATGCTATCCAATGGGTTTTGTGACACACACAGACTGTCCAATGCCTTTTGTGAAACACACACTGTCCAATGGGTTTGTGACACAAACTCTTTCCAATGGGGTTTGTGACTCACACACTATCCAATGGGTATTGTGACACACACAAACTGTCCAATAGCTTTTGTGACACACACGCTGTCCAATGTGGATTGTGACACTCACACGTTGTCCCATGGTGATTGTGACACACACGCTATCCAACCGGGTTTGTGACACACACTCTGTCAACTGGGCTTTGTGACACACACAAGCTGCCCTGTGGGATTTGTGACACACACTGTCCAATAAGGTTTCTGACACTACACGCTGTCCAATGGGGTTTGTGACACAAACACTTTGTCCAAAGGGGTTTGTGACACACACACTGTCCAATGGTGTTTGTGACACACACGTTGTCCAATGGGGTTTGTGACACACACGCTGTCTAATGGGATTTGTGACACACACTGTCCAATGGGGATTCTGACACTACACGCTGTCCAATGGGGTTTGTGACACACACACTGTCCAATGGGGATTGTGACACACACGCTCTCCAATGGGGATTGTGAAACACACAAACTGTCCAATGGGGTTTTTGACACACACGCTGTCCAATGGGGATTGTGACACACACGCTATCCAATGCGTTTTGTGACACACACACTGTCCAATGGTGTTTGTGACACACACTCTGTCCAATGGGTTTGTGACACACACGCTGTCCAATGGTGTTTGTGACACGCACACTGTCCATGGGTTTTTGTGACACATACGCTGGCCACTGGGGATTGTTGCACACACACTCTCCAGTGGGGTTTGTGACACACACGCTGTCCAATAGGGTTTGTGACATACACACTGTCCAATAGGTTTGTGACACAGACACACTGACCAATGGGGATTGTGACACACACACGCTGTCCAATGGGGTTTGTGACACACACACTGTCCAAAGGGGTTTGTGAAACACACGCTGTCCAATGGGGTTTGTGACTACACACGCTGTCCAATGGGATTTTTGACACACAATGTCCAATGGGGTATCTGACACACCCACTCTCCTATGGGCTTTGTGACACACACGCTGACCAATGGTGTTTGTGACACACACACTTTCCAATGGGGTTTGTGATACAAACTTTGTCCAATGGGGTTTGTGACACACACTGTCCAATGGGTATTGTGACACACACACGCTGTCCAATGGGGTTTGTGACACACATGCTGTCCAATGAGATTTGTGACACAAACTCTGTCCAATGGGGTTTGTGACACAGACACTGTCCAATGGGAACTGTTAAACACACACCCGCTGTCTAGTGGGGTTTCTGACACACACGCTGTCCAATAGGGTTTGTGACACACACACTGTCCAATAGGGTTTGTGACACTCATGCTGTCCAATGAGGTTTGTGACACAAACTCTGTCCAATGGGGTTTGTGACACAGACACTGTCCAATGGGGATTGTGACACACACACGCTGTCCAATGGGGTTTGTGACACACACACGATCCAATGGGGCTTGTGACACATACACTCTGTCCAATGGGGTTTATGACACACACGCGGTCCAATGGGGATTGTGACACACGCGGTGTCCAATGGGGTTCGTCACAGAAACGCTGTCCCATGGGGTTTCAGACACACACGCAGACCAATTGGGTTTGTTACACACACACACTGCCCAATGGAGTGTGTGACCCGCATGCTGTCCAATGGGTTTTCTGACACACACACTGACCAGGAGGGTTTGTGACACATTCACGGTACCCGATGGGGTTTCTGACACATACACTTTCCAATGGGGTTTGTGACACACACACTCTGTTCAATGGCGCTTGTGACACACACGCTGTTCAATGGGGTTCGTGACACACACGCTGTCCAGTGGGGTTTGTGGCACTCACACTGTCCAATGGGGTTTGTGACACACACAGTGTCCACGGGGGTTTGTAGACACACACGGTGTCCAATGGGGTTTGTGACACACACAATGTCCAATGGATATTTTTACACACACACTCTTTCCAATAGGGTTTGTGACACACATACGCTATCCAATGGGGTTTGTGACACACACACTTTCTAATGTGGTTCGTGACACACACGCTATACAATGGGGTTTGTGACACACACGCTGTCAAATGGAGTTTTTTACACACACGCTGTACAATGAGGATTGTGACACACACGCTGTCCAATGGGGTTTGTGACACATACACTGTCCAATGGGGTTTGTGACAAACACGTTGTCCAATGGGGATAGTGACACACGCACTGTCCAATGGGGTTCGTCACACACACTGTCCCATGGGGTTTGTGACACACACACTCTGTCCAATGGTGCTTGTGACACACACACTTTGTCCAATGGGCTTGTGACACACACGATATCCAATGGTGTTTTTGACACACACGCTGTCCAATGGGGCTGGTGACACGCACACTGTCCATGGGTGTTTGTGACGCACACGCTCTCCAGTGGGGTTTGTGACACACAAACTTTCCAATGGGGTTTGTGACACGCATCCTGTCCATGGGTGTTTGTGACACACACGCTGTCCAGGGGGGTTTGTGACACACACACAGTCCAATGATTATTGTTACACACACACGCTGTCCAATGGGGGTTGTGACACACACACTGACCAATAGAGTTTGTGACACACACACGCTATCCAATGGGGTTTGTGACACACACACTTTCCAATGGGGTTTGTGACACGCACACTCTGTGCAATGGGGTTTCTGACACACACGCTGTCCAATAGGGATTGTGACACACACGCTGTCCAATGGGGTTTGTGAAACACACACCCTGTCCAGTGGGGTTTGAGACACACACGCTGTCCAATGGGGTTTGTGACACACACACTTTCCAATGGGGTTTGTGACACGCACACTCTGTGCAATGGGGTTTCTGACACACACGCTGTCCAATAGGGATTGTGACACACACGCTGTCCAATGGGGTTTGTGAAACACACACCCTGTCCAGTGGGGTTTGAGACACCCACGCTGTCCACTGGGGTTTGTGACAGACACACTCTGTCCAATGGGTTATGTGACACGCACACTGTCAAGTGGGGTTTGTGATACACACACTGTCCAAAAGGGTTTGTGACACACACGCTGTCCAATGGGGATTGTCACACACACGCTGTCCAGAGCGGTTTGTGACACGGACACTGTCCAATGTGTTTGTGACACATACAGTGTCTGGAAGGGTTTGTGACACACACGCTGTCCAATGGGGTTTGTGACACACACACTGTCCAATGGGTATTGTTACACACACACACTGTCGAATGGTGTTTGTGACACACACACGCTGTTGAATGGTGTTTGTGAAACACAGGCTGTCCAATGGGGCTTGTTACACACATTCTGTCCAATGGGGTTTGTGAAACACACACTGTCCAATAGGGTTTGTGACACACACACGCTATCCAGTGGGGTTTGTGACACATACACTTTCCAATGGGGTTTGTGATACACACACTGTCCAAAGGGGTTTTTGACACACACTCTGTCCAGTGGGGTTTGTGACACACAAACAGTGTACAATGGGGATTGTGACACGCACACGCTGTCCAATGGGATTTATGACACACACGCTGTCCAATGGGGTTTGTGACACAAAAACACTGTACAATGGGGATTGTGACACACACGATGTCCAAAGGGGTTTGTGACAAACACGATGTCCAATGGGGTTTGTGACACGCACACTGTCCAAAGGGGTATGTGACAAACACGATGTCCAATGGGGTTTGTGAAACGCACACTGTCCAGTGGGGTTTGTGAGACACACACTGTCCGAAAGGGTTTGTAACACTCACTATGTCCAAAGGGGTTTGTGACACACACGATGTCCAATGGGGTTTGTGACACATACACACTGTACAACTGGGATTGTGACACACACGCTGTCCAATGGGATTTGTGACACACACACTGTCCAAAGGGGTTTGTGACACACACGATGACCAACGGGTTATGTGACACGCACACTGTCCAGTGGGGTTTGTGATACACACGCTGTCCAAAAGGGTTTGTGACACACACAGTGTCTAATGGGGTTTGTGAAACACACACTCTGTCCAATGGGTTTTGATACACACACACTGTCCAATAGTATTGTTACACACACACGCTGTCCAATGGGGTTTGTGACTCACACACTGTCCAATGGGGTTTGTGACACACACACTGTCCAATAGGGTTTGTGACACACACACGCTATCCAATAGGGTTTATGACACACATACTTTCAAAAGGATTTTGTGACACACACGCTATCCAATGGTTTTTGTGACACACACACTGTCTAGTGGGGATTGTGACACACACACGCTGTAAAATGGTGTTTGAGATAAACACGATGTCCAATTAGGTTTGTGACACAGACACTTTCCAATGGGGATTGTAACCTACACAATGTCCAATAGGGTTTGTGACACACACACGCTGTCCAATGGGGTTTGTGACACACACGCTGTCCAATGGGTGTTGTTACAAACACACGCTGTCCAATGGGGTTTGTGACACACACACTGTCCAATGGGGTTTGTTACACTCAGACGCTGTCCAATGGTGTTTGTGACACACACGCTGTCCAATTGGGCTTGTGACACACACGCTGTCCAATGGGGTTTGTGACACACACACTGTCCAAATGGGATTGGGACACACACACGCTGTCCAATGGGGTTTGTGACACACACGCTGTCCAAAGGGGTTTGTGACACACACTCTGTCCAATGGGGTTTGTGACACACAAACACTGTACAATGGGGATTGTGACACACACACGGTGTCCAATGGGGTTTATGACACACACGCTGTCCAAAGAGGTTTGTTACACACAAACACTGTACAAAGGGGATTATGACACACACACGCTGTCCAATGGGGTTTATGAAACACATGCTGTCCAATGGTGTTTGTCACACCAACACTGTACAATGGCGATTGTGACACACACTATGACCAGTGGGGATTGTGACACACACGCTGTCCAGAGGGGTTTTTGACACGCACACTCTTCAATGGGTTTTGTGACACATACAGTGTCTACGGGGGTTTGTGACACACATGCTGTCCAATGATTTTTGTGACACACACACAGTCCAATGGTGATTGTTACACACACATGCTGTCCAATGGTGTTTGTGACACACACGCTGTCCAATGGGGCTTGTGACACACACGCTGTCCAAGAGGATTTGTGATACACACGCCTTCCAGTGGGTTTTGTGACACACACGCTGTGCAATAGGGTTTCAGACACACACACGCTATCCAATGGGGTTTGTGACACACACACATTCCAATGCGGTTTGTGACACACACACGCTTTCCAATGGGGTTTGTGACACACACACTGACGGGGAGGGGTTGTGACACACACACCCTATCCAATTCGTTTGTGACACATACACTTACCAATTAGGTTTGTGACACACACACTCTGTCCAATGGGATTTCTGACACATACGCTGTCCAATGGGATTTGTGACGCACACTGTCCAATGGGGTTTGTGACACACACACTGACCGGGAGAGTTTGTGACACACACACGCTGTACAATGAGCTTTGTGACACACACACTGTCCAATTGGTATTGTTACACACTCATGGTGTCCAATGGGGATTGTGACCTACACACTGCCCAATAGGATTTGTGACACACACACGTTATCCAATGGGGTTTGTGACGCACACACTTTCCAATAGGGTTTGTGACACACACACTGACCAGGAGGTTTTGTGACATACACACGCTGTCCATTGGGGTTTTTGACACACACACTGTCCAATGGGGATTGTGACACACACATTGTCCAATGGCATTCGTGGCACACACGCTGTTCAATGGGGTTTGTGACACACACGCTGTGAAATGGGATTTGTGACACACACTGTCCAAAGGGGTTTCTGAAACTACACGCTGTCCAATGGGGTTTGTGACACACACACTGACCAGGAGGGTTTGTGACACACACACTGTCCAATGGGTACTGTTACACACAGACGCTGTCCAATGGGGTTTGTGACACACATACTGTCCAATGGGGTTTGTGACACACAAACTGTAATGGGGTTTATGACACAAATACTCTGTCCATGGGTCTTGTGAGACACACTCTGTCCAATGAGGATCGTTGCACACACGCTGTACAGTGGGGTTTGTGACACACACACTTTCAAATGGGGTTTGTGACACAAATACTCTGTCCAATGGGTTTTGTGACACTCAAACTGTCCAATGGGGATTGTGACAAACACACTGTCCCACGGGGATTGTGACACACACTATGACCAGGAGAGTTTGTGACACACACACACTGTCCATTGGGGTTTTTCACACACGCTGTCCAATGAGATTTGTGACACACACTGTACAATGGGGTTTCTGAAACTACACGCTGTCCAATGGGATTTGTGACACACACACTGACCAGGAGAGTTTGTGACACAGACGCACTGTCCAGTGGGGTTTGTGACACACACACTTTCCAATGGGTATTGTGACACACACACTCTGTACAATGGGGCTTGTGACACACACGCTGTCCAATGGGTTCGTGACACACACGCGGTCCAGTGAGTTTTGTGACACACACACTCTGTCCAATGGGCTTTTGACACACAAATTGTCAAATGGGGATTGTGACACACACACGCTGTCCAATGGTTTTTGTGACAAATGACTGTCGAAAGGGGTTTGTGACACACACGCTGTCCAATGGGGTTTGTGACACTCACACTCTCCATGGGTGTTTGTGACACACACTCTGTCCAGTGGGTTTTGTGACACACACACTGTCCAATGGGGTATTGACACACACACTGTACACTGGGGATTGTGACACACACACTGTCCAGGGGGATTTGTGACACACACGCTGTCCAATGGGGTTTGTGACACACACACTGCCCAATGGTTATTGTTACACACACACGCTGTCCAAGAGGTTTGTGACATACACAATGTTCAGTGGGGTTTGTGACACACACGCTCTCCAATGGGGTTTGTGACACACACACTCTGTCCAATGGGTCTTGTGACACACACTCTATCCAATGGGGTTCGTTGCACTCACACTGTCCAATAGGGTTTGTGACATAAACTCTGTCCAATGGGATTTGTGAAACACACGCTGTCCAATAGGGATTGTGACACACACGCTGTCCAATGGGGTTTGTGACACACAGGATATCCAATGGGGTTTGTGACACGCACACTGATCATGGGTGTTTGTGACAAACACGCTGTCCAATGGTGTTATTGACACAAACGCTGTGCAATGGGGCTTGTGACAAAAACGCTGTCCAGTTGGTTTAGTGACACACACACTGTCCAATAGGGTTTGTGACACACACATCCTATCCAATGGGGTTCGTGACACATACAAATTCCAATGGTGTTTGTGACACACACTCTCTGTAAAATGGTGCTTGTGACACACACGCTTTCAAATTGCGTTCATGACACACATGCTGTCCAATGGGTTTTTTGACACACACACTGTCCAAAGGAGATTGTGACACACACACGCTTTCCAATGGTGTTTGTGACACACACACTGTCCAAAGGGGATTGTGACACACAAACGCTTTCCAATGGTGTTTGTGACACACACACTGTCCAAAGGGGTTTGTGACACACACGCTGTCCATTGCTGTCTGTGACACACACACTCTGTTCAATGCGGTTTGTGACACACAGTGTCCAATGGGGATTGTGACACACACGCTGTCCAATGGGGTTCATGACACGTACGCGGTCCAGTGGGTTTTGTGACACGCACACTGTCCAATAGGGTTTGTGACACACACACGCTCTCCAATGGCATTCGTGACACATACAGTGTCCACGGGGGTTTATGACACACACGCTGTCCAATGGGGTTTGTGACACACGCACTGTCCAGTGGGTATTGTTACACACAGACGCTGTCGAATGGGGTTTGTGACACACACACTGTCCAAAGGGGATTGTGACACACACACGCTTTCCAATGGGGTTTGTGACACACATGCTGTCCAAACAGGATTGTGACACACACGCTCTCCAGTGGGTTTTGTGACACACACTATCTGTCCAATGGGCTTGTCACACACGCTGTCCAATAGTGTTTGTGACAAACACTCTGTCCCATGGGGTTTGTGACACACACACTGTCCAATGGGGATTTTGACACACACACGCTGTCCAATGGTGTTTGTGACACACACGCTGTCCAATGGGGATTCTGACACACACGCTGTCCAATGGGCTTTGTGACACACACACTCTATCCAATGGGTCTTGTGAAAAACACGCTGTCCAGTGGGGTATGTGAACACACACGCTGTCCAGTGGATTTTTTGACACACAAACTGTCCAATAGGGTTTGTGACACACACACGCTATCCAATGGGGTTTGTGACACATACACTTTCCAATGGGGATTGTGACAGACACACTCTGTGCAATGGGCTTGTGACACACACGCTGTCCAATGATGTTTGTGACACACACACTGTCCAATGTGGATTGTGACACTCACAGTCTGTCCAATGGGGTTTGTGACACTCACACTGTCCACGGGTTGTTGTGACACACAGACTGTCCAATGGGGTTTTGACACACACGCTGTCCACTGGAGATTGTGACATACACACTGTCCAGGGGGGTTTGTGACACACACACTGTCCAATGGGTTTTGTGACACACGCACTGTCCAAAGGGTATTTTTACAAAAACATGCTGTCCAATGGTGTTTGTGACACACACACTGTCCAATGGGGTTTATGACACACACTTTCCAATGGGGTTTGTGACACACACACGTTGTCCCGTGGGGTTTCTGACACACACACTGTGCAAAGGGGTTTGTGACACAGACGCTGTCCAGTGGGGATTGTGTCAAACACACTGTCCAATGGGGTTTGTGAACACACACGGTGTCCAGTGGGTTTTGTGACAAACACTGTCCTAAAGGGTTTGTGACAGACACACTCTATCCAATGGGGTTTGTGAAACATACACTTTCCAATGGGGTTTGTGACACAGACTCTCTGTCCAATTGTGCTTGTGAAGCACACCCTGTCCAATGGGGTTCGTGACACACATGCTTTCCAGTGGGTTTTGTGACACACACACTCTATCCAATGATGTTTTTGACACATACACTGTCCAATAGGGATTGTGACAGACACACGCTGTCCAATGGGGTTTGTGATACTCACGCTGTCAAATGGGGATTGTGACACACACGCTGTCCAATGGGGTTTGGGACACACACACTGTCCAAAGGGGTTTGTGACATACACGATGTAAAATGGGGTTTGTGACATGCACACTGTCCATCGGTGTTTGTGACACACACGCTGTCTAGTCAAGTTTATACACACACACTGTCCAATGGGGTTTGTGACACAAACAGTGTGCACGGGGTTTGTAAACACACGCTGTCCAGTGGGGTTTGTGACACACACACTGTCCAATGGGTATTGTTCCACACACACACTGTCCAACGGGGTTCGTGACACACACTGTGTCCACGGGGGTTTGTGACACACACACTGTCCCATAGGGTTTGTCACACACGCATGCTATCCAATGGGTTTTGTGACACACACACTCTCCAATGGGGATTGTGACACACACACGCTGTCCAATGGTGTTTGTGACACACACGCTGTCCAGTGGGGTTTGTGACACACACGCTGTCCAATGGGGATTGTGACACAGACGCTGTCCAATGGGGACTGTGACCTACACACTGTCCAAATGGTTTGTGACACACACACGCTATCCAATGGGGTTTGTGACACACACGATGTCCAATGGGGTTTGTGACACGAACACTGTCCATGGGTATTTGTGACACACACGATGTCTAGTGGGGTTTATGACACACACACTGTCCAATGGGGTTTGAGACACAGACACTCTGTCCAGTGGCGCTTGTGACACACACGCTGTCCAATGGGGTTGGTGACACACACGATGTCCAATGGGGAGTGTGACACAAACGCTGTCCAATGGGGTTCGTGACACACACGATGTCCAATGGGGTTTGTGACACGCACACTGTCCACGGGTGTTTCTGACACACACGCTGTCCAATGGGGTTTGTGACACACACACTGTCCAAAGGGGTTTGTGACACACACGATGTAAAACGGGGTTTGTGACACGCACACTGTCCATCGGTGTTTGTGACACACGCTTTCCAGTAGAATTTATGACACACACACTGTCCAGTGGGGTTTGTAACACACACAGTGTGCACGGGGTTAGTGACACACACGCTGTCCAATGGGGATTGTGACACACAAACTGTCCAATGGGGATTGTGACACACACAAGCTGTCCAATGGGGCTTCTGACACACAGATTGTCCAAAGGTGTTTGTGACACAGACCCTATCCAATGGGGTTTGTGACACTCACACTGTCCATGGGTGTTTGTGACACACCCTCTGTCCAGTGGGTTTTGTCACACATACACTGTTAAATGGGGTTTTGAAACACACGCTGTCCACTGGGGATTGTGACACACACACTGTCCAGGGGGGTTTGTGACACACACACTGTCCAATGGCGTTCGTGACACACACAGTGTCCACAGTGGTTTGTGACACACACTCTGTCCAATGGGGTTTGTGACACACACACTGTCCAATGGGTATTGTTAAACACAGACACTGTCCAATGGGGTTTGTGACACACACACTATCCAACGGGGTTTGTGACACACACGCTATCCAATGGGGTTTGTCACACACACACTGCCCAATGGGGATTGTGACACACACACGCTGTCCAATGGTGTTTTTGACACACACGCTGTCCAATGCGATTTGTGACACAGATGCTGTGCAATGGGGATTGTGACCTACACACTGTCCAAAAGGGTTTGTGACACACACACTGTCCAATGGGGTTTGTGACACACACAGTGTGCACAGGGTTTGTGACACACACGCTGTCCAATGGGGTTTGTGACACTCCACACCGTCTAATGGGTATTGTTACACACACGCACTGTCCAATGTGGTTTGTGACACACAGTGTGTCCACGGGGGTTTGTGACACACACTCTGTCCTATGGGGATTGTGACACACACACTGTCCAATGGGGTTTCTGACACGCACACTGTCCAAAGTGGTTTGTGACACAGACGCTGTTTAATAGGGTTTGTGACACACACACGCTATCCAATGGGGTTTGTGACACACACACTGTCCAATGGACATTGTGACACACACACGCTGTCCAATGGTGTTTGTCAGACACACGATGTCCAATGGGGTTTGTGACACACACGCTGTCCATTGGGTTTTGTCACACACAAACTGTCCAATGGGGTTTTGACACACACACTGTCTACTGGGGATAGTGACACACACACTGTCCAATGGGGTTTGTGACACAAACACGCTCTTCCAATGGGGTTCGTGACACACACACTGTCCAATAAGGATTGTGACACACACGCTGTCCAATAGGGTTTATGACACACACGCTGTCCAGTGGGTTTTGTGACACACACACTGTCCAATGGGGTTTGTGACACACACACTGTCCATACGGGTTTGTGGTACACACGATGTCCAATGGTGTTTGTGACACACACGCTGTCCCATGCGGTTTGTGACACACACACTTTTCAATGGGGCTTGTGACACACACACGTTGTCCCATGGGGTTTTTGACACACACACGCTATCCAATGGGGTTTGTGACACATACACTTTCCAATGGGGTTTGTGACACAAACACTCTGTCCAACGGAGCTTGTCACACACGGTGTCCAATGGGGTTCGTGACACACACACTGTCGAAAGGGGTTTGTGACAAACAGGATGTCCAACGGGGTTTGTAACACGCACACTGTCCATGGGTTTTAGTGACACACAGGCTGACCAATGGGGTTTGTGACACACACACGCTATACAGCGGGGTTTGTGACGCATATACTTTCCAATGGATTTTGTGACACACACACTCTGTCCAATGGTGCTTGTGATACACACGCTGTCCAATGGGGTTCATGACACACACGCTGTGCAGTGGGTTTGGTGACACATACACTCTGTCCAATGCGCTTGTGACACACATACTGTCCAATGGGGATTATGACGCACACACTGTCCAATGGGGTTTGTGACGCACATGCTGTCCAATGGGGGTTTGTGACACACACACTGTCCAAAGGGGTTTGTGACACACACGATGTCCAATGGGGTTTGTGACACACACATTGTCCACGGGGTTTTGTGACACACACACTATACCCAATGGGATTCTGACAGACACTCTGTCCAATGGGTCTTGTGACACACAGGCTGTCCAATGGGGTTTGTGACACACAGACGCTATCCAATGCGGTTTGTGACACATACACTTTCCAATGGGGTTTGTGACACACACGCAGTCCAATGGGGCTTTGTGACACACACACTGTCCAAAGGGGTTTGTGAAACACACGATGTCCAATAGGGTTTGTGACACAAACAGTGTCCACGGGGTTTTGTGACACACACACTATGTCCAATGGGCTTCTGACACACACGCTGTCCAATGGGTCTTGTGACAAACACTCTTTAAAATGGGGTTTGTGACACACACTCTGTCCAATGGGTCTTGTGACACACACGCTGTCCAATGGGGTTTGTGACACACACACGCGATACAATGGGGTTTGTCACACACACACTGTCCAATAGGGTTTGTCACACACATATGCTATCCCACGGGTTTTGTGACACACACACTGTCCAATGGGGATTGTGACACACACACGCTGTCCAATGGGGTTTGTGACACAGATGCTGTGCAATGGGATTTGTGACACACACTGTCCAATTGTGTTTCTGACACACACGCTGTCCAATAGGGTTTGTGACACACACGCTTTCCAATGGGGTCAGTGACACACACACTTTCCAATGGGGTTTGTGACACACACACGCTATCCAATGGGGTTTGTGACACATACACTTTCCAATGGGGTTTGTGACACACACTCTCTGTTCAATGGTGCTTGTGACAAACACGCTGTCCAATGGGGTCCGTGACACACACTCTGTCCCCTGGGGTTTGTGACACACACACTGTCCAAAGGGGTCTGTGATACACAGGGTGTCCAGTGGGTTTTGTGACACGTACACTGTCCATGGGTGTTTGTGACACACACGCTGTGGAATGGGGATTGTGACATATACAGTCTGTCCAAAGGGTTTTGTGACACACACGCTGTCCAATGGGGTTTGTGACACACACGCTGTCCAATGGTTATTGTGACACACACACTCTGTCCAATGGAGGTTGTGACACACACGCTGTCAAATGGTGATTGTAACACACACGCTGTCCAATGAGGTTTGTGACACACACGCTGTCCAATGGGGTTGATGACACACACGCTGTCCAGTGGGGTTTATGACACACACGCTGTCCAATGGGGTTTGTGACACACACAATCTGTCCAATAGGGTTTGTGACACACACACGCTGTCCAGTGGGGTTTATGACACACACACTGTCCAATGGGGTTTTTGACACACACACTCTGTCCAATGGGTCTTGTGACACACACGCTGTCCAATTGGGTTTCTGACACACATGCTGTCCAATGGGGTTTGTGACACACACACTGACCAGGAGGGTTTGTGACACGCTCACTGTCCAGTGTGTATTGTGACACACACTCGGTGTCCCATGGGGTTTGTGACACACTCGTTGACCAATTGGGTTTGTTACACACACACTGTCCAATGGTGTTTGTGGCACGCATGCTGACCAGTTGGTTTTGTGACACAAACACTGACCAGGAGGGTTTGTGAAACACACCCGCTATCCAATGGGATTTGTGACACATACACTTTCCAATGGGGTTTGTGACACACACACTCTGTCAAATGGTGCTTGTGACACACACGCTGTCCAATGGGGTTCGTGACACACACTCTGTCCCATGGGCTTTGTGACACACAAACTGTCCAATGGGGATTGTGACACACACACGCTGTCCAATGGGGTTTGTGACACACACACTGTCCAAAGGGGTCTGTGATACACAGGGTTTCCAATGGGTTTTGTGACACGTACACTGTCCATGGGTGTTTGTGACACACACGCTGTGGAATGGGGATTGTGACATATACAGTGTGTCCAAAGGGTTTTGTGACACACACGCTGTCCAGTGGGGTTTGTGACACACACGCTGTCCAATGGTTATTGTGACACACACACTCTGTCCAATGGAGCTTGTGACACACACGCTGTCCAATGGGGTTTGTGACACACACAATCTGTCCAATAGGGTTTGTAACACACACACGCTATCCAATGGTTTTTGTGACACACACACTGTCCAATGGGGATTGTGACACACACACACTGTCCAATAGGGTTTGTGACACACACATGCTATCCAGTTGGGTTTGTGACCCACACACTTTCCAAACGGGTTTGTGACACATACGATGTCCAATGGGGTTTGTGACACGCACGCTGTCCATGGGTGTTTGTGACAGACACAATGTCTAGTGGGGTTTGTGACACACACACTGTCTAATGGGGTTTGTGACACACACATTGTCCACGGGGGTTTGAGACACACACATTGTCCAGTGACGTTCGTGACACACACAGTGTCCATGGGGTTTTGTGACACACATATTCTGTCCAATGGGCTTGTACCACACACGCTGTCCAATGAGCTTTTGACAAACACTCTGTACAATGGGGTTTGTGACACACACACGCTATCCAATGGGGTTTGTGACACACACACTGTCGAAAGGGGTTTGTGACACACAGGATGTCCAATGGTGTTTGTGACACGCACGCTGTCCGTGGGTGTTTGTGACACACACGCTGTCTAGTGGGGTTTGTGACAGACACACTGTCCAATATTGTTTGTCACACACACTCTCTCCAATGGGGTCTGCGACACACACACTGTGCAGTGAGGATTATGACAAAGACGCTGTACAATGGGGTTTGTGACACACACACACTGTCCAAAGGGCTTGTGACAAAGACGCTGTACAAAGGGGTTTGTGACTCACACACGCCATTTAATGCGGTTTATGACACAGACACTTTCCAATGGGGTTTGTGACACAGACGCTGTCCAATGGGGTTTGTGACACAAACTTTGTCCAATATTGTTTGTGATACTCACACTGTCCAATGAGTTTGTGACACATACACTTTAAAATGGGGTTTGTGACACACACACACTGTCCCATGGTGCTTGTGACACTCACGCTGTCCAATGCGGTCTGTGAAACAATTCTGTCCCGTGGGGTTTGTGACACACACACACTGTCCAGTGGAGATTGTGACACACACACGCTATCCATTGGGGTTTGTGACTCACACACACTGTCCAATGGGGATTCTGACACACACACACTGTCCAATGGGGTTTGTGACACACACACTGTCCAAAGGGGTTTGTGACACACACGCTGTCCAGTGGGGTTTGAGACACACACACTGTCCTCCTGGGTTTTGACACACACAGTATACACGGGGGTTTGTGAAACACACGCTGTCCAATGGGGTTTGTGACACACACACTGTCCAATGCGTATTGTTACACACACACGCTCTCCAATGGTGTTTGAGACGCACACGCTGTCCAATGGGTATTGTTACACACACACGCTCTGCAATGGTGTTTGTGACACACACGCTGTCCAATGGGGTTCGTGAACACACACTCTGTTCCGTGGGTTTTGTGACACACACACTCTGTCCAATGGCCTTGTGACACACACACTGTTCAATAGGGTTTGTGACACACACACTGTTCAATGGGGATTGTGACACACACACGCTGTCCCATGGGGTTTGTGACACACACGCTGACCAATTGGGTTTGTTACACACTCACTGTCCAATGGGGTTTGTGACACACACGCTGTCCAATGGGTTTTGTGACACACACACTGACCAGGAGGGTTTGTGACATAGACTCGCTGTCAATGGGGTTTGTGACACACACACTTTCCAATGGTGTTTGTGACACACACTCTGTCAAATGGGGTTTGTGACACACACACGCTCTCCAATGGGATTTGTGACACACACGCTGTCGAATGGGGTTCGTGACACACACGCTGTCCAGTGGGTTTTGTCAAAAACACTCTGGCCAATGGGCTTGCGACACACATGCTATCCAATGGGGTTTGTGACACTCACACTCTCTATGGGTGTTTGTGACACAGACGCTGTCCAGTGGGTTTTGTGACACACACACTCTCCAATGGGTTTTTGACACACTCGCTGTCCAATGGCGCTCGTGACACCCAGAGTATCCACGCGGGTTTGTGACACACACGCTGTCCAATGTGGTGTGTGACACACACATTCTGTCCAATAGGGTTTGTGAAACACTTACGCTATCCAATGGGGTTTGTGACACACAGACTTTCTAATGGGGTTTGTGACACACACGCTATCCAATAGGTTTTGTGACACACACACTGTCCAATGGGGATTGTGACACACACACGCTGTCCATGGGTGTTTGTGACACACACGCTGTCCAGTGGAGTTTGTGACACACACACACTCCAATGGGGTTTGTGAGACACACACTGTCCAATGGGTATTGTGACACACACAGTCTCCAATAGGGTTTGTCACACACACACGCTATCCAATGGTGTTTGTGACACATAGACTTTCCAATGGGGTTTGTGACACACACACTCTGTCCAATGGTTCTTGTGACACACACGCTGTCCAGTGGGATTTGTGACACACACTGTCCAATGGGGTTTCTGACACACACGCTCTCCAATGGACTTTGTGACACACAGGCTGACCAATATGGGTTTGTTACACACACATGCTGTCCAATGGGGTTTGTGACACAAACTCTGTCCAATGGTGTTTGTGACACACACACTGTCCAATGGGTATTGTGAAACACACACGCTGTCCAATGGGGTTTGTGACACACATGCTGTCCAATGAGGTTTGTGAAACAAACTCTGTCCAATGGGGTTTGTGACACACACACTGTCCAATGGGTATTGTGACACACACACTCTGTCCAAAGGGGTTTGTGACACACACGCTGTCCAGCGGGTTTTGTGACACAAACAGTCTCCAATAGGGTTTATCACACACACACGCTATCCAATGGTGTTTGTGACACACAGACGTTATCCAATGGGGTTTGTGACACATACACTTGCCAATGGGGTTTGTGACACACACACTGTCCAATGCTGCTTGTGACACACACGCTGTGCAATGGGGTTCGTGACACACACACTATCCAGTGGGTTTTGTGACATACACACTCTGTCCAATGGGCTTGTGACACACACGCTATCCAATAGTGTTTGTGACACACACTCTGTCCCATGGGGTTTGTTACACTCACACTGTCAATGGGGATTGTGACACACACACTCTGTCCAATGGGGTTTGTGACACACACGCTGTCCAATAGTGTTTGTGACACACATTCTGTCCCATGGGGTTTGTGAGACACACACTTTCTAACGGGGTTTGTGACACACACACGCTATCCAATGGGCTTTGTGACACACAATCGCTGTCCCATGGGGTTTGTGACACACACGCTGTAAAAAGGTGTTTGTGAAACGCATGCTGTCCAATGCGTTTTGTGACACGCACACTGAGCAGGAGGGTTTGTGACACACACACGGTATCCAATGGGGTTTGTGACACACACGCTATCCAATGGTGTTTGTCACACACACAGTGTCCAATGGCGCTTGTGACACACACAATGTACAATGGGGTTCGTGACACACACTCTGTCCCATGGGGTTTTTGACACACACACTGTCCAAATGGGATTGTGACACACACACGCTGTCCAAAGGGGTTTGTGACACACACGCTGTCCAGCGGGTTTTGTGACACAAACAGTCTCCAATAGGGTTTATCACACACACACGCTATCCAATGGTGTTTGTGACACACAGACGTTATCCAATGGGGTTTGTGACACATACACTTGCCAATGGGGTTTGTGACACACACACTGTCCAATGCTGCTTGTGACACACACGCTGTGCAATGGGGTTCGTGACACACAAACTATCCAGTGGGTTTTGTGACATACACACTCTGTCCAATGGGCTTGTGACACACACGCTATCCAATAGTGTTTGTGACACACACTCTGTCCCATGGGGTTTGTGACACTCACACTGTCAATGGGGATTGTGACACACACATTCTGTCCAATGGGGTTTGTGACACACACGCTGTCCAATAGTGTTTGTGACACACATTCTGTCCCATGGGGTTTGTGACACACACACTTTCTAACGGGGTTTGTGACACACACACGCTATCCAATGGGCTTTGTGACACACACTCGCTGTCCCATGGGGTTTGTGACACACACGCTGTAAAAAGGTGTTTGTGAAACGCATGCTGTCCAATGCGTTTTGTGACACGCACACTGAGCAGGAGGGTTTGTGACACACACACGGTATCCAGTGGGGTTTGTGACACACACGCTATCCAATGGTGTTTGTCACACACACAGTGTCCAATGGCGCTTGTGACACACACACTGTACAATGGGGTTCGTGACACACACTCTGTCCCATGGGGTTTTTGACACACACACTGTCCAAATGGGATTGTGACACACACACGCTGTCCCATGGGGTTTGTGACACTCACGCTGTCAAATGGGGATTGTGACACACACGCTGTCCAATGGGGTTTGGGACACACACACTGTCCAAAGGGATTTGTGACATACACGATGTAAAATGGGGTTTGTGACATGCACACTGTCCATCGGTGTTTGTGACACACACGCTGTCTAGTCAAGTTTATACACACACACTGTCCAATGGGGTTTGTGACACAAACAGTGTGCACGGGGTTTGTAAACACACGCTGTCCAGTGGGGTTTGTGACACACACACTGTCCAATGGGTATTGTTCCACACACACACTGTCCAACGGGGTTCGTGACACACACTGTGTCCACGGGGGTTTGTGACACACACACTGTCCAATAGGGTTTGTCACACACACATGCTATCCAATGGGTTTTGTGACACACACACTCTCCAATGGGGATTGTGACACACACACGCTGTCCAATGGTGTTTGTGACACACACGCTGTCCAGTGGGGTTTGTGACACACACGCTGTCCAATGGGGATTGTGACACAGATGCTGTCCAATGGGGACTGTGACCTACACACTGTCCAAATGGTTTGTGACACACACACGCTATCCAATGGGGTTTGTGACACACACGATGTCCAATGGGGTTGGTGACACACACGATGTCCAATGGGGAGTGTGACACAAACGCTGTCCAATGGGGTTCGTGACACACACGATGTCCAATGGGGTTTGTGACACGCACACTGTCCACGGGTGTTTCTGACACACACGCTGTCCAATGGGGATTGTGACACACAAACTGTCCAATGGGGATTGTGACACACACAAGCTGTCCAATGGGGTTTCTGACACACAGATTGTCCAAAGGTGTTTGTGACACAGACCCTATTCAATGGGGTTTGTGACACTCACACTGTACATGGGTGTTTGTGACACACCCTCTGTCCAGTGGGTTTTGTCACACATACACTGTTAAATGGGGTTTTGAAACACACGCTGTCCACTGGGGATTGTGACACACACACTGTCCAGGGGGTTTTGTGACACACACACTGTCCAATGGCGTTCGTGACACACACAGTGTCCACAGTGGTTTGTGACACACACTCTGTCCAATGGGGTTTGTGACACACACACTGTCCAATGGGTATTGTTAAACACAGACGCTGTCCAATGGGGTTTGTGACACACACACTATCCAACGGGGTTTGTGACACACACGCTATCCAATGGGGTTTGTCACACACACATTGCCCAATGGGGATTGTGACACACACACGCTGTCCAATGGTGTTTTTGACACACACGCTGTCCAATGCGATTTGTGACACAGATGCTGTGCAATGGGGATTGTGACCTACACACTGTCCAAAAGGGTTTGTGACACACACACTGTCCAATGGGGTTTGTGACACACACAGTGTGCACAGGGTTTGTGACACACACGCTGTCCAATGGGGTTTGTGACACTCCACACCGTCTAATGGGTATTGTTACACACACGCACTGTCCAATGTGGTTTGTGACACACAGTGTGTCCACGGGGGTTTGTGACACACACTCTGTCCTATGGGGATTGTGACACACACACTGTCCAATGGGGTTTCTGACACGCACACTGTCCAAAGTGGTTTGTGACACAGACGCTGTTTAATAGGGTTTGTGACACACACACGCTATCCAATGGGGTTTGTGACAAACACACTGTCCAATGGACATTGTGACACACACACGCTGTCCAATGGGGTTTGTGACACACACGCTGTCCAATAGTGTTTGTGACACACATTCTGTCCCATGGGGTTTGTGACACACACACTTTCTAACGGGGTTTGTGACACACACACGCTATCCAATGGGCTTTGTGACACACACTCGCTGTCCCATGGGGTTTGTGACACACACGCTGTAAAAAGGTGTTTGTGAAACGCATGCTGTCCAATGCGTTTTGTGACACGCACACTGAGCAGGAGGGTTTGTGACACACACACGGTATCCAGTGGGGTTTGTGACACACACGCTATCCAATGGTGTTTGTCACACACACAGTGTCCAATGGCGCTTGTGACACACACACTGTACAATGGGGTTCGTGACACACACTCTGTCCCATGGGGTTTTTGACACACACACTGTCCAAATGGGATTGTGACACACACACGCTGTCCCATGGGGTTTGTGACACTCACGCTGTCAAATGGGGATTGTGACACACACGCTGTCCAATGGGGTTTGGGACACACACACTGTCCAAAGGGATTTGTGACATACACGATGTAAAATGGGGTTTGTGACATGCACACTGTCCATCGGTGTTTGTGACACACACGCTGTCTAGTCAAGTTTATACACACACACTGTCCAATGGGGTTTGTGACACAAACAGTGTGCACGGGGTTTGTAAACACACGCTGTCCAGTGGGGTTTGTGACACACACACTGTCCAATGGGTATTGTTCCACACACACACTGTCCAACGGGGTTCGTGACACACACTGTGTCCACGGGGGTTTGTGACACACACACTGTCCAATAGGGTTTGTCACACACACATGCTATCCAATGGGTTTTGTGACACACACACTCTCCAATGGGGATTGTGACACACACACGCTGTCCAATGGTGTTTGTGACACACACGCTGTCCAGTGGGGTTTGTGACACACACGCTGTCCAATGGGGATTGTGACACAGATGCTGTCCAATGGGGACTGTGACCTACACACTGTCCAAATGGTTTGTGACACACACACGCTATCCAATGGGGTTTGTGACACACACGATGTCCAATGGGGTTGGTGACACACACGATGTCCAATGGGGAGTGTGACACAAACGCTGTCCAATGGGGTTCGTGACACACACGATGTCCAATGGGGTTTGTGACACGCACACTGTCCACGGGTGTTTCTGACACACACGCTGTCCAATGGGGATTGTGACACACAAACTGTCCAATGGGGATTGTGACACACACAAGCTGTCCAATGGGGTTTCTGACACACAGATTGTCCAAAGGTGTTTGTGACACAGACCCTATTCAATGGGGTTTGTGACACTCACACTGTACATGGGTGTTTGTGACACACCCTCTGTCCAGTGGGTTTTGTCACACATACACTGTTAAATGGGGTTTTGAAACACACGCTGTCCACTGGGGATTGTGACACACACACTGTCCAGGGGGTTTTGTGACACACACACTGTCCAATGGCGTTCGTGACACACACAGTGTCCACAGTGGTTTGTGACACACACTCTGTCCAATGGGGTTTGTGACACACACACTGTCCAATGGGTATTGTTAAACACAGACGCTGTCCAATGGGGTTTGTGACACACACACTATCCAACGGGGTTTGTGACACACACGCTATCCAATGGGGTTTGTCACACACACATTGCCCAATGGGGATTGTGACACACACACGCTGTCCAATGGTGTTTTTGACACACACGCTGTCCAATGCGATTTGTGACACAGATGCTGTGCAATGGGGATTGTGACCTACACACTGTCCAAAAGGGTTTGTGACACACACACTGTCCAATGGGGTTTGTGACACACACAGTGTGCACAGGGTTTGTGACACACACGCTGTCCAATGGGGTTTGTGACACTCCACACCGTCTAATGGGTATTGTTACACACACGCACTGTCCAATGTGGTTTGTGACACACAGTGTGTCCACGGGGGTTTGTGACACACACTCTGTCCTATGGGGATTGTGACACACACACTGTCCAATGGGGTTTCTGACACGCACACTGTCCAAAGTGGTTTGTGACACAGACGCTGTTTAATAGGGTTTGTGACACACACACGCTATCCAATGGGGTTTGTGACAAACACACTGTCCAATGGACATTGTGACACACACACGCTGTCCAATGGTGTTTGTCAGACACACGATGTCCAATGGGGTTTGTGACACACACGCTGTCCATTGGGTTTTGTCACACACAAACTGTCCAATGGGGTTTTGACACACACACTGTCTACTGGGGATAGTGACACACACACTGTCCAATGGGGTTTGTGACACAAACACGCTCTTCCAATGGGGTTCGTGACACACACACTGTCCAATAAGGATTGTGACACACACGCTGTCCAATAGGGTTTATGACACACACGCTGTCCAGTGGGTTTTGTGACACACACACTGTCCAATGGGGATTGTGACACACACACTGTCCATAGGGGTTTGTGGTACACACGATGTCCAATGGTGTTTGTGACACACACGCTGTCCCATGCGGTTTGTGACACACACACTTTTCAATGGGGCTTGTGACACACACACGCTGTCCCATGGGGTTTGTGACACACACACGCTATCCAATGGGGTTTGTGACACATACACTTTCCAATGGGGTTTGTGACACAAACACTCTGTCCAACGGAGCTTGTCACACACGGTGTCCAATGGGGTTCGTGACACACACACTGTCCAAAGGGGTTTGTGACAAACAGGATGTCCAACGGGGTTTGTAACACGCACACTGTCCATGGGTTTTAGTGACACACAGGCTGACCAATGGGGTTTGTGACACACACACGCTATACAGCGGGGTTTGTGACGCATATACTTTCCAATGGGTTTTGTGACACACACACTCTGTCCAATGGTGCTTGTGATACACACGCTGTCCAATGGGGTTCATGACACACACGCTGTGCAGTGGGTTTGGTGACACATACACTCTGTCCAATGCGCTTGTGACACACATACTGTCCAATGGGGATTATGACGCACACACTGTCCAATGGGGTTTGTGACACACACATGCTATCCAATGGGGTTTGTGACACACACACTGTCGAAAGGGGTTTGTGACACACAGGATGTCCAATGGTGTTTGTGACACGCACGCTGTCCGTGGGTGTTTGTGACACACACGCTGTCCAGTGGGGTTTGTGACAGACACACTGTCCAATATTGTTTGTCACACACACTCTCTCCAATGGGGTCTGCGACACACACGCTGTGCAGTGAGGATTATGACAAAGACGCTGTACAATGGGGTTTGTGACACACACACACTGTCCAAAGGGCTTGTGACAAAGACGCTGTACAAAGGGGTTTGTGACTCACACACAACATTTAATGCGGTTTATGACACAGACACTTTCCAATGGGGTTTGTGACACAGACGATGTCCAATGGGGTTTGTGACACAAACTTTGTCCAATAGGGTTTGTGATACTCACACTGTCCAATGGGGTTTGTGACACATACACTTTAAAATGGGGTTTGTGACACACACACACTGTCCCATGGTGCTTGTGACACACACGCTGTCCAATGCGGTTTGTGAAACAATTCTGTCCCGTGGGTTTTGTGACACACACACACTGTCCAGTGGAGATTGTGACACACACACGCTATCCATTGGGGTTTGTGACACACACACACTGTCCAATGGGGGTTCTGACACACACACGCTGTCCCATGGGGTTTGTGACACACACACGCTATCCAATGGGGTTTGTGACACATACACTTTCCAATGGGGTTTGTGACACAAACACTCTGTCCAACGGAGCTTGTCACACACGGTGTCCAATGGGGTTCGTGACACACACACTGTCCAAAGGGGTTTGTGAAAAACAGGATGTCCAACGGGGTTTGTAACACGCACACTGTCCATGGGTTTTAGTGACACACAGGCTGACCAATGGGGTTTGTGACACACACACGCTATACAGCGGGGTTTGTGACGCATATACTTTCCAATGGGTTTTGTGACACACACACTCTGTCCAATGGTGCTTGTGATACACACGCTGTCCAATGGGGTTCATGACACACACGCTGTGCAGTGGGTTTGGTGACACATACACTCTGTCCAATGCGCTTGTGACACACATACTGTCCAATGGGGATTATGACGCACACACTGTCCAATGGGGTTTGTGACACACACATGCTATCCAATGGGGTTTGTGACACACACACTGTCGAAAGGGGTTTGTGACACACAGGATGTCCAATGGTGTTTGTGACACGCACGCTGTCCGTGGGTGTTTGTGACACACACGCTGTCCAGTGGGGTTTGTGACAGACACACTGTCCAATATTGTTTGTCACACACACTCTCTCCAATGGGGTCTGCGACACACACGCTGTGCAGTGAGGATTATGACAAAGACGCTGTACAATGGGGTTTGTGACACACACACACTGTCCAAAGGGCTTGTGACAAAGACGCTGTACAAAGGGGTTTGTGACTCACACACAACATTTAATGCGGTTTATGACACAGACACTTTCCAATGGGGTTTGTGACACAGACGCTGTCCAATGGGGTTTGTGACACAAACTTTGTCCAATAGGGTTTGTGATACTCACACTGTCCAATGGGGTTTGTGACACATACACTTTAAAATGGGGTTTGTGACACACACACACTGTCCCATGGTGCTTGTGACACACACGCTGTCCAATGCGGTTTGTGAAACAATTCTGTCCCGTGGGGTTTGTGACACACACACACTGTCCAGTGGAGATTGTGACACACACACGCTATCCATTGGGGTTTGTGACTCACACACACTGTCCAATGGGGATTCTGACACACACACACTGTCCAATGGGGTTTGTGACACACACACTGTCCAAAGGGGTTTGTGACACACACGCTGTCCAGTGGGGTTTGAGACACACACACTGTCCTCCTGGGTTTTGACACACACAGTATACACGGGGGTTTGTGAAACACACGCTGTCCAATGGGGTTTGTGACACACACACTGTCCAATGCGTATTGTTACACACACACGCTCTCCAATGGTGTTTGAGACGCACACGCTGTCCAATGGGTATTGTTACACACACACGCTCTGCAATGGTGTTTGTGACACACACGCTGTCCAATGGGGTTCGTGAACACACACGCTGTTCCGTGGGTTTTGTGACACACACTCTGTCCAATGGCCTTGTGACACACACACTGTTCAATAGGGTTTGTGACACACACACTGTTCAATGGGGATTGTGACACACACACGCTGTCCCATGGGGTTTGTGACACACACGCTGACCAATTGGGTTTGTTACACACTCACTGTCCAATGGTTTTTGTGACACACACGCTGTCCAATGGGTTTTGTGACTCACACACTGACCAGGAGGGTTTGTGACATAGACTCGCTGTCAATGGGGTTTGTGACACACACACTTTCCAATGGTGTTTGTGACACACACTCTGTCAAATGGGGTTTGTGACACACACACGCTCTCCAATGGGATTTGTGACACACATGCTGTCCAATGAGGTTCGTGACACACACACTGTCCAACGGGTATTGTTACACACACACGCTGTCCAATGGTGTTTGTCACACACACGCTGTCGAATGGGGCTTGTGACACACATGCTGTCCAGTGGGTTTTGTGATATACACACTGTCCAATAGGGTTTGTGACACACACACACTATCCAATGGGGTTTGTGACAGACACACTTTCTAATGGGCTTTATGACACACACGCTATACAACGGTTTTTTGACACACACACTGTCCAATGGGGATTGTGACATACACACTGGGCAATAGGGTTTGTGACACACACATGCTATCCAATGGGGTATGCGACACGCACACTTTCTAATGGGGTTTGTGACACACACACGATATCCAATGGGGTTTGTGACACACACACTTTCCAATGGGCTTTGTGACACAGACACATTCTAATGGGGTTTGTGACACACACACGGTATCCAATAGGGTTTGTGACACACACACTTTCCAATGGGGTTTGTGGCACACACGCTGACCAATTGGGTTTCTTACACACACACTGTCCAATGGTCTTTGCGACACGCATGCTGTCCAATGGGTTTTGTGACACACACTCTGACCAGGAGGGTTTGTGACACACACACGCTATCCAATGGGGTTTGTGACACATACACTTTGCAATGGGGTTTGTGACACACACACTCTGTCCAATGGGTTTTTTGACTACACACACTGTCCAATGGTGTTTGGGACTACACAGACTGTCCAATGGGGTTTGTGACACTCACGCTGTTCAATGGGGTTTGTGACACACAGGCTGTCCAGTGGGTTTTGTGACACACACACTCTGTCCAATGGTGTTTGTGACACACACACTCTCCAATGGGGTTTGTGACACACACACTCTGTCTAATGGGTCTTGTAACACACAAGCTGTCCAATGGGGTTTGTGAAACACACGCTGTCCAATATGGGTTTGTGACACAAATACACTGTCCAAAGGGGTTTGTCACACACACACTTTCCAATGGGGTTTTTGATACGCACACTTTCTAATGGGGTTTGTGACACACACACGCTATCCAATGGAGTTTGTGACACACAAGCTATCCAGTGGGTTTTGTGACACACACACTGTGCATTGGTTATTGTTACACACACACGCTGACCAATGGTGTTTGTGACCACACACGCTGTCCAATGTGGTTTGTGACACACACGCTGTCCAGTGGGTTTTGTGACACACACACTATCAAGTCGGGATTGTGACATACACGCTGTCCAATGGGTTTTGTGAAACACACACTCTGTCCAATGGGGTTTGTGACACACACGCTGTCCAATGGGGTTTGAGACACACACACTCTGTCCAATGAGTCTTGTGACACACAAGCTGTCCAATGGGGTTCGGAAAACACACGCTGTCCAGTGGGGTTTGTGACACAAACACTCTGTCCAATGGAGTCTGCGACACACACGCTGTCCAGTGATGATTGTGACAAAGACGGTGTACAACGGGGTTTGTAACACACACACTCTGTCCAAAGGGCTTGTGACAAACACGCTGTGCAATGGGGTTTGTGACACACACGCGCTATCCAATGAGGTTTGTGACACACACACTGTCCAATGGTGTTTGTGACACACACGCTGTCCAATGGGGTTTTGACACACACACGCTGTCCAATGACGTTTGTGATACGCTCACTGTCCAGGGGGGGTTGTGAACCACACACTGTCCAATGGCGTTCGTGACACACACAGTGTCCATGGGGGTTGGTGACACACACACGCTGTCCAATGGGGTTTGTGACACACACGCTGTCCAATGGGGTTTGTGACACACACACTGTCCAATGGGGTTTGTGACACACACGCTGTCCAATGGGGTTTGTGACACACACACTCTGTCCAATGGGTCTTGTGACACTCATGCTGTCCAATGGCGTTTGTGACACACACACTCTGTCTAATGGGTCTTGTGAAACACACGCTATCCAGTGTGTTTTGTGACACACACACTTTCAAATAGGGTTTGTGACACAAACGCTATCCAGTGGGTTTTGTGACAAACACGCTGTCCAATAGGGATTGTGACAAACACACTTTCCAATGGGTTTTCTGACACACACACCCTGTCCAATGGTGCTTGTGACACACACGCTGCCAATAGGGTTCGTGACACACACGCTGTCCAATGGGGATTGTGACACAAACGCTGTCCAATAGGGTTTGTGACACACACACGCTATCCAATGGGGTTTGTAACACGCACACTTTCTAATGGGGTTTGTGACACAGACACGCTATCCAACGGCGTTTGTTACACACACACTGTCCAATGGGGTTTGTGACACATACACTCTATCCAATGGGGCTTGTGACACACACGCTCTCCAGTGGGTTTTATGACACACACACTCTGCCCAATGGGCTTGTGACACACATGATGTATAATAGTGTTTGTGACAAACACTCTGTCCCATGGGGTTTGTGACACACACGCTGTCCAATGGTGTTTGTAACACAGACACTCTACATTGGGGATTGTGACACACACACGCTGTCCAATGATGATTGTGACACACACAGTGTCCAATGGGTATTGTGACACAAACTTTGTCCAATGGGGTTTGTTAAACGTAGACTGTCCATGGGTGTTTGCGACTACACACGCTGTTCATTGGAGTTTCTGACACACACACAGTCCAATGGGGATTGTGACACACACACGCTGTACAACGGGGTTTGTGACACACACACTGTCCAATGGGTTTTGTAACACACACACTCTGTCCAATGGGCTTGTGACACGCTCTCTGTCCAATGGTGTTTGTGGCACACACACTGTACAAAGGGGTTGTGACACACACACACTGTCCAATGGGGTTTTTGACACACACACCGTCCAATGGGAATTGTGACACACACACGCTGTCCAATGCGTATTGTGACACACACACGCTGTCCAATGGGGTTTGTGACACACACGCCGTCCAATGGCGTTTGTGACACAAACTCTGTCCAATCCAGTTTGTGACACAAACACTTTCCAATGGGTATTGTGACACACACACGCTGTCCAATGGGGGTTGTGAAACACACGCTGTTCAGTGGAGTTTCTGACACACACACTGTCCAATGGGGTTTGTGACATACACACTGTCCACGAGGGTTTGTGACACACACACTGTCCAATGGTTATTGTTACACACGCACGCTGTCCAATGATATTTGCGACACACTCGCTGTCCAATGGGGACTGTGACACACACGCTGTCCAAAGTGGAGTGTGACACACACACGCTGTTGAAAGGGTCTTTTGAAAAACACACTGTCCAATGGGGTTTGTGAACACACACGCTGTCCAGTGGATTTTATGACAGACACACTGTCCAATAGGGTTTTTGACACACACACGCAATCCAATGGGGTTTGTGACACATACACTTTCCAATGGGGATTGTGACACACACACTCTGTCCAATGGTGCTTGTGACACACACACTCTGTCCAATGGGCTTGAGACACACACGCTGTCCAATGATGTTTCTGACACACACGCTGTCCAATGGGGATTGTGACACTCACACTCTGTCCAATGAGGTTTGTGACACTCACACTGTCCACGGGTTTTTGTGACACACAGAGTGTCCAATATTGTTTTTGACACGCATGCTGTACAATGGGTTTTGTGACACACACACTTACCAGGAGGCTTTGTCACACACAGGCTATCCAATGGGTTTTGTGACACATACACTTTCCAAAGGGGTTCGTGACACACACTCTGTCCCATTGGGTTTGTGACACACACACTGTCCAGTGGGGTTTGTGACACACACATTATCCGAAGAGGTTTCTGACACACACGCTGACCAATGGGGCTTTTGACACACCCACTATCCAATGGGGTTTGTGACACACACGCTGCCAATGGTGTATGTGACACACACACTCTGTCCAATAGGGTTTGTGACACACAGAATTTCTGATTTTGTTCATGACACATGCACTATCCAATGGGTTTTGTGACACACACACTGTCCCATGGGGTTTGTGACACACACACTGTCCAATGCGGAATGCGACACACACGCTGTCCAATGGGGATTGTGACATACACACTGTCCAATAGGGTTTATGACACACACATTCTATCCAATGGGGTTTGTCTCACACATACTTTCTAAAGGGGGTTTTGACACACAGAGGTTATCCAATGGGGTTTGTGATACACAGTTTCCAATTGGGTTTGTGACACACACACTGTCGAATGGTGTTTGTGACACACAAAAGCTGTCCAATGGGTATTGTGACATAAACACGCTGTCCACTGGGTTTTTTGACACACACGCTGTCCAATGTGTATTGTTACACACAAACGCTGTCCAGTGGATTTTTTGACAAACACACTGTCCAATAGGGCCAGTGACACACACACGCTATCCAATGGGGTTTGTGTCACACACTCTCCAATGGGGTTTGTGAGACACTCGCTCTGCCCAGTGGTGCTTGTGACACACACACTCTGTCCAATGGGCTTGTGACACACACGCTGCCCAATGATGTTTGTGACTCACACACTGTCCAATGGGGATTGTGACACACACGCTATCCAGTGGATTTTGTGAAGTACACGCTGTCCAATGGGGTTTTGACACACACGCTGTCCCCTGGGGATTGTGACACACACATTGACCAGGAGGGTTTGTGACACACACACGCTATCCAATGGGGTTTGTGACACACACAGTGTCCAATGGGTACTGTGACACACACACACTGTCCAATGGGGTTTGTGACACACACGCTGCCCAATGGGGTTTGTGACACACACGCCGTCCAATGGAGATTGTGACACACAAGCTGTCCAATGGGGCTTGTGACACACACACTGTCTAATGGGGTTTGTGACACACACACTGACCAATGGGGTTTGTGGCACACACGCTGACCAATTGGGTTTCTTACACACACACTGTCCATTGGTGTTTGTGACACGCATGCTGTCCAGTGGGTTTTGTGACACATACACTGACCAGGAGGGTTTTTGACACACACACGCTATTCAGTGGGGTTTGTGACACATACACTTTCCTATGGGGATTGTGACACACACAGTGTCCAATGGGTATTGTTACACACACACGCTGTCCAACGGCGCTTGTGACACACACGCTGTCCAATGGAGTTCGTGACACACACTGTGTCCCATTGGGTTTGTGACACACACACCGTCCAATGGGGATTGTGACACACACACGCTGTCCAGTGGGTTTTGTGACACACAAACGCTATCCAAAGGGTTTTGTGACACACACGATGTCCAATGGGGTTTGCGACACGCACACTGTCCATGGGTGTTTGTGACACACACACTGTCCAATGGCTTTTGTGACACACACATGCTGTCCAATGGGGTTTGTGAAACACACGTTGTCCAGTGGGGTTTGTGACACAAACTCTGTCCAATGGGGTTTGTGACACACACACTGTCCAATGGGTAGTGTTACACACACACGCTGTCCAATGGTGTTCGTGACACACACGCTGTCCAATGGGGATTGTGACACACACGCTGTCCAATGGGCTTTGTGACACACACACTCTGTCCAATGAGTCTTGTGAAAAACACGCTGTCCAATGGTGGTTCTGAACACACACGCTGTCCAGTGGATTTTGTGACACACACACTGTCCAATAGGGCTTGTGACACACACACGCAATCCAATGGGGTTTGTGACACATACACTTTCCAAAGGGTTTTGTGACACACACACTTTGTCCAATGGTGCTTGTGACACACACACTCTGTCCAATGGGCTTATGACACACACGCTGTCCAATGATGTTTGTGACTCACACACTGTCCAATGGGGATTTTGACACACACACGCTGTCCAACGGGGTTTGTGACACACACGCTATCCAATGGGGTTTATGAAACTCACACTCTCCATGGGTTTTTGTGACATACACACTGTCCAATGGGGTTTTGACCGACACACTGTCCAATGGGGTTCGTGACACACACGCTATCCAATGGGTTTTGTGACACACACACTGTCCAATGGGGTTTGTGACACACACACGCTGTCGAATGGTGTTTGTGACACACACACTTTCCAATGGGGTCTGTGAAACACACACGCTGTAAGATGGGGTTCGTGACACACACGCTGACCAATTGGGTTTGTTACACACACAGTGCGCAATGGTGTTTGTGACACGCATGCTGTCCAGTGGGTTTTATGACACACACACTCACCAGGAGGGTTTGTGACACACACACGCTTTCCAATAGGTTTTGTGACACATACACTTTACAATGCGTTTGTGACACGTACACTCTGTCCAATGGGGCCTGTGACACACACGCTCTCCAATGGGGTCCGTGAAACACACACTGTCCAAAGGGGTTTGTGACACACACGATGTCCAATGGGGTTTGTGACACGCAAACTGTCCATGGGTGTTTGTGACACACACGCTGTCCAGTGGTTTTTGTGACACACACAATCTGTCCAATGGGTCTTGTGAAAAACACGCTGTCCAATGGGGTTTGTGAACACACACGCTGTCCAATGGATATTGTTACACACATACGCTGTCTAATGGGGTTTGTTACACACTCACTGTCCAATGGGATTTGTTAAACACTAACTCTGTCCAATATAGTTTGTGACACACACACTGTCCAATGGGGCTTGTGGTACACACACTGTCCAATGGGTATTGTTAAACACAAACTCTGTCCAGTGGGGTTTATGACACACACACTGTCCAATGGGGTGTGTGACACACACACATTCTAATGGGATTTGTGACACACACTCTATCCAATGGGTTTTGTGACAAACACCCTGTCCAATGGGGATTGTGAAATACAGACTGTCCAATAGGGTTTGTGACACACACATGCTATCCAATGGGGTTTGTGACAAACATACTTTCTAATGGATTTTTTGACACACAGACGCTATCCCATGGGGTTTGTGACACACACGCTGACCAACTGGGTTTGTTACACACACACTGTCCAATGCTGTGTGTGACACGCATGCTGTCAAATGGGTTTTGTGACACACACACTGACCAGGAGGGTTTGTGACACACACACGCTATCCAATTGCGTTTGTGACACATACACTTTCCAATGGGGTTTGTGACACGCATACTTTCTAATGGAGTTTGTGACACACACACGCTATCCAATGGGGTTTGTGACACACAGGTTGACCAATTGATTGTGTTACACACACACTGTCTAATGGTGTTTGTGATACGCATGCTGTCCAATGGGTTTTGTGACACACACACTAACGAGGAGGGTTTGTGACACACACACGGAATGCAATGGGGTTTGTGTCACATACACTTTCCAATTGGGTTTGTGACACACACACTCTGTCCAATGGCGCTATTGACACACACGCTGTCCAATGGGATTCATGACACACACTCTGTCCCATAGGTTTTGTGACACACACACTGTCCAATGGGGATTGTGACGCACACACTCTGTCCAGTGGGGTTTGTGACACACACACTTTCCAAAAGGGTTTGTGGCAAGCACGATGTCCAATGAGGATTGTGACGCACGCTGTCCAATGGGGTTTGTGACATATACACTCTGTCCAATGGGGATTGTGAAACACACACGCTGTCCAATGGGGTTTATGACACACACACTGTCCGAAAGGGTTTGTGACACACACACTCAGTCCAATGCTGTTTGTGACACACACCTGTCCAATGGGGATTGTTACACACACACTCTGTGCAATGGGTCTTGTGAAAAACACGCTGTGCAGTGGGCTTTGTGACACACATACTATCCAATAGGGTTTGTGACACACACACGCTATCCAATGGGTTTTGTGACACATACACTTTCCAATGGGTTTTGTGACACACACACACTGTCCAATAGGCTTGTGACACACACGCTGTCCAAAGGGGTTTGTGACACACACGCTATCCAATGGGACTTGTGACACTCACACTGTCCATGGGTGTTTGTGACACACACGCTGTCCATTGGGTTTTGGCACACACACACTGTCCAATGGGGTTTTGACACACACGATGTCCACTGGAGTTTGTGACACACACACTATCCAGTGGGGATTGTGACACACACACGCTGTCTAATGGTGTTTGTGACACACACTCTTACCAATGGCGTTTGTGACACGCAAACTTTTTAATGGGGTTTGTGACACACACACGCTATCCAATGGGGTTTGTGACACACACACTTTCCAATGGGGTTTGTGACACACACACGCTGTCCCATGGAGTTTGTGACACACACTCTGACCAAATGGGTTTTTTAAACCCACACTCTCCAAAGGTGACAGGCATGCTGTCCAGTGGGGTTTGTGTCACACACACTGACCAGGAGAGTTTGTGACACATACACTTTCTAATGGGGTTTGTGAAACACACACTTTGTCCAATTGCGCTTGCAACAAACACTCTGTCCAATGGGGTTCGTGACACACACTCTGTCCCATGGGGTTAGTGACACAAACACTGTCCAATGGGGTTTGTGACACACACATTGTCCGAAGAGGTTTGTGACACACACGATGTCCAATGGGGTTTGCGACACGCACACTGTCCATGGGTGTTTGTGACACACACGCTGTCCAATGGGGCTTGTGACACACACGCTATCTAATGGGGTTTGTGACACACACGCTGTCCAGTGGGTTTTGTGACACACAAACTCTGTCCAATGGGGTTTGTGACACACACAGTGTCCACGGGGGTTTGTGACACAGAAGCTGTCCAATGGCTTTTGTGACACACGCACTGTCCAATGGGTATTTTGACACACACGCTGTCCAGTGGATTGTTACACACACACGCTTTCCAATGGTGTTTGTGACACACACGCTGTCCAATGGGGATTGTGACACACACGCTGTCCAATGGGCTTTGTGACACACACACTTTGTTTAATGGGTCTTGTGCAAAACACACTGTCCAATGGAGTTTGTGACATACACGTAGTCCAAAGGGGTTTGTAACACACACGCTACCCAATGGGGTTGGTGACACACACACTGTACAGTGGGGATTGTGACACACACACGCTGTCCAAAGGGGTTTGTGATACACACCCTGTCCAATGGGTATTGTGACACACACACGCTGTCCAATGATGTTTGTGACCCACACGTTGTCCAATGGGTATTTTGACACACACACTGTCCAGTGGATTGTTACACACACACGCTGTCCAATGGGGTTTGTGACACACACACTTTCCAAAGGGGTTTGTGACACACACGATGTCCAATGTGGTTTGTGACACGCACAATGTCCATGGGTGTTTGTGACACACATGCTGTCCAGTGGGGTTTGTGACATACACACTGTCCAAAAGGGTTTGTGACACGCACGATGTGCAATGGGTTTTCTGACACGCACACTGTCCATGGGTTTTTGCGACACAGACGCTGTCCAATGGGGTTTGTGACACACACACTGTCCAATGGGTATTGTTACACACACACGCTGTCCAATGGTGTTTGTGACAAACACGCTGTCCAATGGGATTTGCAACACACACGCTATCCAATTGGGTTTGTGACACACACACTTTCCAAGGGTATTGTTACACACACACGCTGTCCAATGGGGATTATGACACACACACGCTGTCCAGTGGAGTTTGTGACACACACACTGTCCAATGGGGTTTGTGACATACACTATGTCCATGGGGGTTTGTGACACAGACACTGTCCAATGGGTTTTGTGACAGGCACACTGTCCGTGGGTGTTTGTGACACACATGCTGTCCAGTGGGGTTTGTTACACGGACGCTGTCCAATGGGCTTTGTGACATACACAATGTCTAATAGGGTTTATGACATACACATGCTGTCCAAAGGGGCTTGTGAGACAAATACTTTCTAATGGGGTTTTTGACACACACACGCTGTCCAATGGGGTTTGTGACACACACATGCTGCCCAAAGAGGTTTGTGACACACACGCTGTCCAATGGGGTTTTTGACACACACACACTGTCCAATGGGGATTGTGACACACACACTGTCCAATTGGGTTTATGACTACACACGCTGTCCAGGGGGGTTTGTGACACACACACTGTCCAATGCCATTCGTGACTCACACAGAGTCCACGGGGGTTTGTGACACACACTCTGTACAATGGGGTTTTGTGACACACACACGCTGTCCAATTGTGTTTGTGACACAAACGCTGTCCAATGGGGTTTGTGACACAGACGCTGTCCAAAGGGGATTGTGACCTACACGCTGTCCCATAGGGTTTCTGACACACACATGCTATCCAATGGGGTTTGTGACGCACACTTTCCAATGGGGTTTGTGACACACACACTCTATCCAATTGGGTTTGTGACACACACTTTTCAATGGCGTTTGTGACACACACACGCTGTCCCATGGGGTTTGTGACACACACGCTGTCCAATGGGGATTGTGATACACACGCTCTCCAATGGGGTTTGTGACACATACACTCTGTCCAGTGGAGTTTGTGACACACACGCTGTCCAATGGTGTTTATGACACACACACTGTCCAATGGGTATTGTTAAACACAAACTCTGTCCAATGGGGTTTGTGACACACACGCTGTCCAATGGGGTTTGTGACACGCACACTTTATAATGGGGTTTGTGACACACACACGGTATCCAATGGGGTTTATGACACAAACGCTGTCCAATAGGGTTTGTGACACACATGCACTATCCAATGGGGTTTGTGATACACACACTTTCTAATGGGATTCGTGACACACACGCTATCCAGTAGGTTTTCTGAACACACACACTGTCCAATGGGGATTGTGACACACACACTCTGTCCAATGGGACTTGTGAGAACACGCTGTCCAATGCGGTTCGTGACACACTCGCTGTCCTGTGGGTTTTGTGACACATACACTGTCCACTAGGGTTTGTGATACACACACGCTATTCAATGGTGTTTATGACACACACACTTTCCAATGTGGTTTGTCACACACAAACTGTCCAATGGGAATTGTGACACAAACACGCTGTCCAGAGGTCTTTGTGACACACACGCTGTCCAATGGTGTTCGTGACACACACGAAGTCCAGTGGGGTTTGCGACACACAAACTCTCCAATAGGGTTTGTGACACACACACTGTCCAATGGAGATTGTGACACACACACTGTACAGAGAGGACTGTGACACACACTCTGTCTAATGGGGTTTGTGACACACACACTGTCCAATGTGGTTTGTGACACACACGCTGTACAATGTAATTTGTTACACAGAGACTCTCCAGTGGTACTTGTGACACACGCGCTGTCCAGAGGGGTTTGTGACACACACTCTGTCCAATGGGGATTGTGACAATCACACTCTGTCCAATGGGGTTTGTGACACACACGCTGTCCAATGGGGTTTGTGACACACACACGCTGTCCAATGGGGTTCGTGACACACACGCAGTCCAGTGGGGTTTGTGACACACACACTGTCCAATGGGGATTGTGAGACACACGCTGTCCAATGGATTTAGTGACACACATGCTTTACAATGGAATTTGTTACACAGAGACTCTCCAGTGGTGTTTGTTGCACACACGCAGTCCAATGGTGTTTGTGACACACACACTGTCTAATGGGGTTTGTGACACACACACTGTTCAATGAGGTTTGTGACACACACGCTGTCCAATGGGGCTTGTGACACACATGCTGTCCAGTGGAATTTGTGACACACACACTCTCCAATAGGGTTTGTGACAGACACACTGTCCAATGGCGATTCTGACACACACTCTCTACAGGGGGGTTTCTCACACACACTCTGTTTAATGGGGATTGTGACACACACACACTATCCAATGGGGTTTGTGACACACACGCTGTCCAATGGGGTTTGTGACACATACACACTGTCCAATGGGGATTGTGACACACACGCTGTCCAATCGGGTTTGTGACACACACACTGTCCAATGGGGATTGTGACACACACGATGTCGAATGGGGATTGTGACACACACACTGTACAGGGGGGTTTGTCACACATACTCTGTCCAATGGTGATTGTGACACACATGCGGTACAATGTGGTTTGTGAAACACAGACTTTCCAATGGGCTTCTTGACACACACTGTCCAGAGGGTTTTGTGACACACACACTGTCCAAAGGGGTTTGTGACACACACGATGTTGAATGGGGTTCGTGATACACATGCTGTCCAGTGGGGATTGTGACACAGACACTGTCCAATAGGGTTTGTGACACACACTCTGTCCAATGGGGATTGTGACACACACACGCTGTCCAATGGGGATTGCGAGACACACAATGTACAGGGGGGTTTCTGACACAGACACTGTCCAATGGGGTTTGTGACACACACGATGTCGAATGTGGTTCGTGACACACATGCTGTCCAGTGGGGTTTGTGACACACACACTGACCACTAGGGTTTGTGACACACACACTCTATACAATGGGGTTTATGACATACACACTTTCCAATGGGGTTTCTGACACAAACACTCTGTCCAATGGTGTTTGTGAACACACACACTTTCCAATGGGGTATGTGACAAACACACTGTCCTGAGGTGTTTGTGACACACACGCTGTCCATTGGTGTTCGTGACACACACGCAGTCCAGTGGGGTTTCTGACACACACACTCTGTCCAAAGGGGATTGTGACAGACACGCTGTCCAGTGGGGTTTGTGATACACACACGCTGTCCAATGGGGATTGTGAGACACACACTGTAAAGGGGTTTTCTGACACACAGACTATCCAATGGGTTTTGTGACACTCACGATGTCGAATAGGGTTTGTCACACACACTCTGTCTAATCGGGTTTGTGACACACACACGCAGTCCAATGGGGCTTGAGACACAGACGCTGTCCAATGGGGATTGTGACAGAGACACTGTACAGGGGGGTTTGTCACACACACTCTGTCTAATGAGGATTGTGACACACACACGCAGTCCAAAGGGTTTTGTGACACACACACTGTCCAATGGGGTTTGTGACGCACTCGCTGTCCAATGGGGCTTGTGACACACACACTCTGTCCAATGGGGATTGTGACACACGCACTGTCCAAAGGGGTTTGTGACACACACGCTGTCCAATGGGGATTGTGACACACACGCTGTCAAATGGGGTTTGTGACACACACACTGCACAAAGGGGTTTGAGACACACACCCTTTCCAATGGGGTTTGTGACACTCACTCTGTCCACGGGTGTTTGTGAAACACACGCTGTCCAGTGGGGTTTGTGACAAACACGCTGTCCACTGGGGATTGTGACACACACACTGTCCAAAGGCGATTGTGATACACAAGCTGTCCAGTGGGGTTTGTGACATACACACTGTCCAATAGGGTTTGTGACACACACACACTATCCAATGGGGTTTGTGACACGCACAATTTCTAAAGGGGTTTGTGACACACACACTGTCCAATGGGTTTTGTGACACATACACTGTCCAATGGGGATTGTGACACACACACTCTCCAATGGGGATTGTGACACACACACACTGTCCAATGGTGTTTGTGACACACACGCTGTCCAATGGGGTTTGTGACACAGACGCTGCCTAATAAGGATTGTGACATACACACTGTCCAACAGGGTTTGTGACACACACATGCTATCCAATGGGGTTTGCGACACACACACTTTCTAATGGGGTTTGTGACACATACACTTTCCAATGGGGTTTGTGACTTACACACTCTGTACAATGGGGTTTGTGACACACACACTCTGTCCAAAGGGTCTTGTGACACAAACGCTGTCCAATGGGGTTCGTGACACACACGCCGTCCGGTGGGGTTTGTGAAACACACACTGTCCAATAGGGTTTGTCACACACACTCTGTCCAATGGGGTTTGTGTCACACACACTCTATCCAATGGGTCTTGTGAGACACACGCTGTCCAATGGGGTTTTTGACATACATGCTATCCAGTGGGATTTGTGACACACACATTGTCCAACAGGGTTTGTGACACGCACACGCTGTCCAATTTGGTTTGTGTCACGCACACTGTCCATGGCTTATTGTGACACACAGGCTCTCCAATGGGGATTGTGACACACACGTTTTCAAATGGGGTTTGTGACACACACACGCTCTCCAATTGGGTTTGTGACACACACTCTGTCCAATGGTGTTTGTGACACGCACTCTCTGCAATGGGGTTTGTGACACACACACGCTATGCAATGGGCTTTGTGACACGCACGCTTTCTAATGGGGTGTGTCACACATACGCTATCCAATGGGGATTGTGACAAACATGATGTCAAATAGAGTTTTGGACACACACACTGTACAATGGGTATTGTGACACACACACGCTGTCCAATAGGGTTTGTGACACACAGGCTCTCCAATGGGGATTGTGACACACACGTTTTCAAATGGGGTTTGTGACACACACACTCTGTCCAATGGGGTTTGTGACACACACGCTGTCCCATGGTGTTTGTGATACACACACTTTCCAATGTGAATTGTGACACACAAACTCTGTCCAATGGGGTTTGTGACACACACACAGTCCAAAGAGGTTTGTGACACACTCGCTGCCCAATGGGGTTTGTGACACACACAATCTGTCCAATGGGGTTTGTGACACACACGCTGTCCAATGGGGATTGTGACACACACGCTGTCAAATGGGTTTTGTGACACACACACTGTGCCATGGGGATTGTGACACACACACGCTGTTCAATGGTGTTTGTGACACGCATGCTGTCCAATTGGTTTTTTGACACACGCATTCGGTCAAATGGGTGTTGTGACACACACGCTTTCCAGTGGGGTTTGTTACACACACACTGTACAATGGGGATTGTGACAAACACGCTGTACAATGGAGTTTGTGATACACATGCTGTACAATGGGGTTTGTGACACACACACTCTGTCCATTGGGCTTGTGACACACACGCTGTCCAGTGGAGTTTGTGACACACAAAATCTGTCCAATAGGCTTAGTGAAACACACGCTGTCCAATTGGGTTCGTGACAGACACACTGTCCAGTGGGGTTTGTGACACACACACTGTCCAATAGGGTTGGTGACACACACACGCTATCCAATGGGGTTTGTGACACACATACTTTCTAATGCGGTTTGTGACACACACGCTATCAATGGGTTTTGTGACAAATACACTGTCCAATGAGGATTGTGACACACACACGCTGTCCAATGGGGTTCATGACACACACCCTGTCCAATGGGGTTCGTGACACACACGCTGTCCAGTGGGGTTTGTGACACACACATTGTCCCATAGGGTTTGTGAAACACACACGCTATGCAATGGGGTTTGTGACACAGATGCTGTCCAATGGGGTTTATGAGACACACACTGTCCAGTGGGGTTTGTGACACACACAATCTGTCCAACGGTGTTTGTGACACACACGCTGTCCAGTGGTGATTGTGACACACATGCTGTCAAATGGGGTTTGTGACACACACACTCTGTCCAATGGGGCTTGTGACACACACGCTCTCCAGTGGGTTTTGTGACACACACACTGTCCAGTAGCGTTTGTGACACACACAAGCTATCTAATGGGGTTTGTGACACATACACATTCCAATGGGGTTTGTGACACACACACGGTGTCCAATGGGGTTTGTTACACACATGCTGTCCGGTGGGTTTTGTGACACATACACTTTCCAATGGGTTTTGTGACACCACATTATCCCCAATGGTGCTTGTGACACACACGCTGTCCAACGGCGTTTGTGACACACACGCTGTCCAGTGGGTTTTGTGACACACACACGCTGTCCAATGGGCTTGTGACACACACGCTGTCCAATAGTGTCTGTGACAAACACTCTGTCCAATGGGGATTGTGACACAAACATGCTGTACAATGGGGTTAGTGACACACACGATGTCCAATGGGGTTTGTGACACACACACTGTCCAATGGTATTGTTAGACACACACGCTGTCCAATGGGTTTTTTGCCATACACACTGTCCACTGGGGTTTTGACACAAAAGCTTTGCAATGGGGTTTGTGACACACACACTGTCCAATAGGGTTTGTGACATACACACGCTATCCAATGGGCTTTGTGACACATAAACTTTCCAATGGGGTTTGTGACACCACACTCTGTCCAATGGTGCTTGTGACACACACGCTGTTCAGTGGGGTTCGTGACACACACGCTGTCCAGTGGGTTTTGTGACAGACACACTCTGTCCAACGGGCTTGTGACACACAAACGCTGTCCAATAGTGTTTGTGACACACACTCTGTCCCATGGTGTTTGTAAAACACACACTGTCTAATGGGGATTGTGACACACACACAATGTCCAATGGGATTTGTGACACACACGCTGTCCAACGGGGTTTTGACACACACGCTGTCCACTGGGGTTTGTGACACACACACTGTCCAATGGGGATTGTGAAACACACACGCTGTCCAATGGTGTCTGTGACACAGACGCTGTCCAATGGGGTTTGTGACACAGACGCTGTCCAATGGGGATTGTGACCTACACACTGTCCATAGGGTCTGTGACACACACACGCTATCAAATGGGGTTTGAGACACGCACACTTTGTAATGGGGTTTGTGACACACACACGCTATCCCATGTGGTTTGTGACACACACACTCTCCAATGGTGATTGTGACACAGACACGCTGTCCAATGGTGTTTGTGACACACACACTTTCCAATGGTGTTTGTGACACAGACGCTGTACAATGGGGATTGTGACCTACACAATGTCCAATAGGGTTTGTGACACACACACGCTATCAAATAGGTTTGTGACACGCATACTTTATAATGGGGTTTGTGACACTCACACGCTATCCAATTGGGTTTGTGACACACACTTTCCAATAGGTTTTGTGATACACACACCTTGTCCCATGGGGTTTGTGACACACACACTGTCCAATGGGGATTGTGACACACACACGCTGTCCAATGGGTTTTGTGACACACACACTGTCCAAAGGGGTTTGTGACACACACGATGTCCAATGGGGTTTGTGACACGCACATTGTCCATGGGTGTTTGTGACATAAAGGCTGTCCAGTGGAGTTTGTGACACACACACTGTCCAATGGGGTTTGTGACACACGCAGTGTCCACGGGGGTTTGTGGCACAGACGCTGTCCAATGCGGTTTGTGACACACACACTCTCCAATGGGTATTGTTACACACACACGCTCTCCAATGGTGTTTGTGACACACACGCTGTCCAATGGGGTATGTGACACACACTTTCCAATGGGGTTTGTGACACACACACTGTCCAATGGGGATTGTGACACACACACGCTGTCCAATGAGTTTTGTGACACACACACTGTCCAAAGGGTTTTGTGACACACACGATGTCCAATGGGTATTGTTACAAACACACGCTGTCCAATGGTTTTTGTGACACACACGCTGTCCAATGGGGATTGTGACAAGCACGCTGTCCAGTGGGGTTTGTGAACACACACGGTGTCCAGTGGGTTTTGTGACAAACACTGTCCAAAAGGGTTTGTGACAGACACACGCTATCCAATGGGGTTTGTGACACATACACTTTCCAATGGGGTTTGTGACACACACTCTCTGTCCAATGGTGCTTGTGACACACACGCTGTCCAATGGGGTTCGTGACACACACGCTGTCCAATGGGTTTTGTGACACACACTATCTGTCCAATGTCTTTTGACACACACGCTCTCCAATGGGTTTTTTGACACACACACTGTCCAAAGGGGATTGTGACACACACACGTTGTCCAATGGTGTTTGTGACACACTCGCTGTCCAATGGGGTTTGTGACACAGACGCTGTGCAATGGGGATTGTGACCTACACACTGTCCAATAGGGTTTCTGACACACACACGCTATCAAATGGGGTTTGTGACACGCACACTTTATAATGGGGTTTGTGAAAGACACAATGTCCAAAGAGGTTTGTGACACACACAATGTCCAATGGGGTTTGTGACACACACATTGTCCACGGGTGTTTGTGACACACACGCTGTCTAGTGGAGTTTGTGACACAAACTCTCCAATGGGGTTTGTGACACATGCACTGTCCAATGGGTATTGTTACAAACACATGCTGTCCAATCGTGTTTGTGACACACACACTGTCCAATGGGTATTGTTACAAACACATTGCTGTCCAATGGTGTTTGTGACACACACACGTTGTCCCATGGGGTTTGTGACACACACACTGTGCAATGGGGTTTGTGACACAGGCGCTGTCCAGTGGGGATTGTGACAAACACACTGTCCAATGGGGTTTGTGAACACACACGGTGTCCAGTGGGTTTTGTGACAAACACTGTCCTAAAGGGTTTGTGACACACACACGCTATCCAATGGGGTTTGTGACACACATACTTTCTAATGGGGTTTTTGACACACACACGCTATCCGATGGGGTTTGTGACACACACATTGTCCGAAGAGATTTGTGACACACACCATGTCCAATGGGGTTTGTGACACGCACACTGTCCAATGGGTGTTTGTGACATACACGCTGTCCAAAAGGGTTTGTAACACAGACACGCTGTCCAATGGGGCTTGAGACACTCACACAGTCCATGGGTTTTTGTGACACACACGCTGTCCACTGGGGATTGTGACACACACACTGTCCAGGGGGGTTTTTGACACACACACTGTCCAATGGCATTCGTGATACACACAGTTTCCACGGGGGATTGTGACACACACACTGTCCAAAAGGTTTTGTGACACACACACTCATTGTCCAATGGGGATTGTGACACACACACGCTGTCCAACGGTGTTTGTGACACACACGCTGCTCAATGTGGTTTGTGACACAGGCGCTGTCCAATGGGGTTTGTGACACAGACTCAGTCCCATGGGGTTTGTGACACACGCACTCTGTCCAATGGGGATTGTGACACACACACAATGTCCAATGGGGTTTGTGAACACTCACACTGTCCAAAGCGGTTTGAGACACACACGGTATCCAATGGGGCTTGTGACACTCACACTGTCCATGGGAGTTTTTGACACACATGCTGTCCAGTGGGTTTTGTCACAAACACACTGTCCAATGGGGTTTTGACACAGACGCGGTCCACTGGGGATATGACACACACACTGTCCATTGGTGTTTGTGACACACACACTTTCCAATGGGGTTTGTGAAACGCACACTTTCTAACGGGGCTTGTGACACCCACAGGCTTTCCAAAGGGGTTTGTGACACGGCTACTTTCTAATGGGGTTTGTGACACACACACTTTCCAATGGGGTTTGTGAAACACACACGCTGCCCCATGGGGTTTGTGACACACACACTGTCCAATGGGGATTGTGACACACACACAATGTCCAATGGGGTTTGTGAACACGCACACTGTCCAAAGCGGTTTTAGACACACACGGTATCCAATGGGGCTTGTGACACTCACACTTTCCATTGGAGTTTTTGACACACATGCTGTCCAGTGGGTTTTGTCACAAACACACTGTCCAATGGGGTTTTGACACAGACGCGGTCCACTGGGGATAGTGACACACACACTATCCATTGGTGTTTGTGACACACACAATTTCGAATGGGGTTTGTGACACACACACTTTCTAACGGGGCTTGTGACACCCACAGGCTTTCCAATGGGGTTTGTGACACGGCTACATTCTAATGGGGTTTGTGACACACACGCTGCCAATGGTGTTTGTGACACACACTCTGTCCCATGGGGTTTGTGACACACACACTGTCCGAAGTAGTTTGTGACACACACGCTATACAGTGGGTTTGTGAAACTCACACTGTCCAATGGCGTTCGTGAGACATAGAGTGTCCACAGGGGTTTGTGATACACACGCTGTCCAATGGAGATTGTGTCATACACACTGTCCGATGGGGTTTGTGACACACACACGCTATCCAATGGGGTTTGTGACACACACACTTTCAAATTGGGTTTCTGAAAACCACGCTATCTAATGGGGTTTGTAACACACACGCTGTCCCATGGCCTTTGTGACACAGACGCTGTCCAGTGGGGATTGTGACCTACACACTGTCCAATATATTTGTGACACACACACGCTATTCAATGGGGACTGCGACACGCAGACATTCTAATGGGGTTTGTGACACACACGCTATCCAACAGGGTTTGTTATACACACACGCTATCCAATGGGGTTTGTGACACACACGCTGTGCAGTGGGATTGTGACACACACGCTGTCTAGTGGGGTTTGTGGCACATACACTCTGTCCAGTGGGGTTTGTGACACACACGCTGTCCAATGGGGTTTGTGACACACAGGCGGTCCAGTGGGTTTTGTGACACACACACTTTCCAATAGGGTTTGTGACACACACGCGCTATACAATGGTGTTTGTGACACATACACTTTCCAATGGCGTTTGTGACACCACAATCAGTCCAATGGTGCTAGTGACACACACGCTGGTCAATGGGGTTCGTGACACACACACTGTCCAGTGGTTTTTGTGCCACACACACTCTGTCCAATGGGCTTTTGACAAAAACGCTGTCCAATAGTGTTGGTGACACACAGTCTGTCTAATGGGGTTTGTGACACACACGCTGTCAAATGGGGATTGTGACACACACGCTGTCCAATGGGGTTTGTGACACACACACTCTGTCCAATGGGGCTTGTGACACACAAGCTGTCCAAAGGGGATCGTGACAGACACGATGTCCAATGGAGTTTGTGACACACAAACTCTGTCCAATGGGTCTTGTGACACAAATGCTTTCCAATGGGGTTCGTAACACTCACAAGCTATCCAATGGGGTTTGCAACACGCACACTTTCTAATTGGGTTTGTGACACGCACACGCTATCCAATGGGGTTTGTGACACGCATACTATTTAAGGGGTTTTGTGACACACACACGCTGTCCAATGGGGTTTGTGACACGCACACTTTCTAATGGGGTTTGTGACACACACGCTATCCAATAGGTTTTGTGACACACACACTGTCCCATGGGGATTGTGGCACACACACGCTGTCCAATGTTGTTTGTGACACACACGCTGTCCAATGGGATTTGTGACACACACGCTGTCTAATGGGGATTGTGACATACACACTGTCCAATTGGGTTTGTGACACAAACACTTTCCAATGGCGCTTGTGACATGCACGCTGTCCAATGTGGTTTGTGACACACACACGCTGTCCAATGAGTATTGTGGCACACAAGCTGTCCAGTGGGGTTTGTGACACACACACTGTCCAATGGTATTTGTGACACACACACTCTGTCCAATGGTGTTTTTGACACACACGCTGTCCAATGGTGCTCGAGACACACACGCTGACAAATTGCTTTTGTTACACACACACTGTCCCATGGTATTTGTGACACGCATGCTATCCAAAGGGTATTGCGACACACACATGCTATACAATGGGGTTTGTGACTCACACACTTTCAAATGGGGTTTGTGACCCACATGCTATCCAATGGGTTTAGTGACACACATGCTGTCCAATGGGGATTGTGACACACACACTCTGTAAAATGGGGGTTATGACACACACACTTTCCAATGGGGTTTGTGACACACACACTTTCCAATGGCGTTTGTGACACACACGCTGTCCAATGGGGTTCCTGACACACATGCTGTCCACTGGGGATTGTGACACACACACTGACCAGGGGGGTTTGTGAAACACAGGCTGTCCAGTGCGTTTTGAGACACACGCACTGTCCAATTGGGTTTTGAAACACACGCTGTCCAATGGGTTTTGTGTCATACACACTGACCAATGTTGTTTTTGACACACGCAATATCCAATGGGGTTTGTGACACACACACTGTCCAAAGGGGTCTGTGACACACACGTTTTCCAATGGGTATTGTGACACACACACTGTCTAATGGGGTTTGTGACACATTCACTCTGTCCAATGGGACTTGTGATACACACGCTATCCAATGGAGTTTGTGACACAAACACTTTCCAATGGTGTTTGTGACACCACACTCTGTCCTACGGTGCTTGTGACACACACGCTGTTCAATGGGGTTCGTAACACACACGCTGTCCAGTGGGTTTTGTGACACACACACTCTGTCCAATGGGCTTGTGACACACACATGCTGTCCAATAGTGTTTGTGACACAACCTCTGTCCCATGGTGTTTGTGAAACACACACTGTCCAATGGGGATTGTGACACACACACGCTGTCCAATGGGGTTTGTGACACACAATCTGTCCAATGGGGTTTGTTACACACACACTCTGTCCAATGGGTCTTGAGACAAACACGCTGTCCAATGGTGTTTGTGACACACACGCTGTCCAATAGGATTGTGACACACACACGCTGTCCAATTGTGTTTGTGACACACACACGCTGTCTAATGGTGTTTGTGACAAACACGCTCTCTAATGGGGATTGTGACACACACACGCTGTCCAATGCGGTTTGTGACACACACGATGTCCAATGGGGTTTGTGACACACACAGTGTCCAATACGGTTTGTGACTCTCACACGCTATCAAATGGTTTTTGTGACACACACAATGTCCAAAGGGGTTTGTGACACACACACTATCTAATGGGGTTTGTGATACTCACACTCTGTCCAATGGTGCTTGTGACACACACGCTGTCCAATGGGGTTCGTGACACACAGGCTGTCCAGTGTGTTTTCTGACACACACACAGTCTGTCCAATGGGCTTGTGACTCACACGCTGTTCAATTGTGCTTGTGACACACACACTGTCCAATGGGGATTGTGACACACACACGCTGTCCAATGAGGTTTGTGACACACAGACTGTCCAAAGGGGTTTGTGACACACACGCTATCCAAAGGGGTTTGTGACACTCACACTGTCTATTGCTGTTTGTGACACACATGCTGTCCAGTGGGTTTTGTTACACACACACTGTCCAATGGGGTTTTGACAAACACGCTGTTCCCTGGGGACTGTGATACACACACTGTCCAATGGGTATTGTTACAAACACACGCTCTCCAATGGGGTTTGTGACACATATACTTTCCAATGGGGTTTGTGATACACACACTCTGTACAATGGTGCTTGTGACACACACGCTGTCCAATGGGGTTTGTGACACACACGCTGTCCAGTGGGTTTTGCGACACACACACTCTGTCCAATGGGCTTGTGACACACACGCTGTCCAATGGTGTTTGTGACACACACACTGTACAATGGGGATTGTGACACACACACGCTGTCCAATGGCGTTTGTGACACACACACTGTACAATGGGGATTGTGACACACACACGCTATCCAATGGGGTTTGCGACACAAACTCTGTCCAATGAGTTTTGTGACACACACACTGTCCAATGGGTATTGTGACACTCACACTGTCTATTGTTGTTTGTGACACACACGCTGTCCAGTGGGTTTTGTGACACACACACTGTCCAATGAGGTTTTGACACACACGCTGTCGCCTGGGGATTGTGACAAACACACTGACCAGGGGGGTTTGTTACACACACGCTGTCCAGTGGGTTTTGTGACACACGCACTGTCCAATTGGGTTTCGACACACACGCTGTCCACTGGGGATTGTGACACAAACGCTGTCCAATTCGGGTTTTTGACACACACACTGTCCAATGGGTACTGATACACACACACGCTGTCCAATGGTGTTTTTGACACACACGCTGTCCAAAGGGGCTTGTGACACACACGCTGTCCAATGTGGTTTGTGACACACACACGCTGTCCAATGAGTATTGTGGCACACAAGCTGTCCAGTGGGGTTTGTGACACACACACTGTCCAATGGTATTTGTGACACACACACTCTGTCCAATGAGTTTTTGACACACACGCTGTCCAATGGTGCTCGTGACACACACGCTGACAAATTGCTTTTGTTACACACACACTGTCCCATGGTATTTGTGACACGCATGCTATCCAAAGGGTTTTGCGACACACACATGCTATACAATGGGGTTTGTGACTCACACACTTTCAAATGGGGTTTGTGACCCACATGCTATCCAATGGGTTTAGTGACACACATGCTGTCCAATGGGGATTGTGACACACACACTGTCCAATGGGTATTGTGACAAAGACACACTGTCCAATGGGATTCGTGACACACATGCTGTCCAATGGGGATTGTGACACACACACTGTCCAATGGGGAATGTGACACACACGCACTGTAGAATGGGGTTTGTGACACACACAATTTCCAAAGGGGTTTGTAATACACACACTGTCCAATGGGGTTTGTGACAGACACACACAGTCCAATGAGGATTGTGACACACACACTCTGTAAAATGGGGGTTATGACACACACACTTTCCAATGGGGTTTGTGACACACACACTTTCCAATGGTGTTTGTGACACACACACTTTCCGATGGGGTTCCTGACACACACGCTGTCTACTGGGGATTGTGACACACACACTGACCAGGGGGGTTTGTGAAACACAGGCTGTCCAGTGCGTTTTGAGACACACGCACTGTCCAATTGGGTTTTGAAACACACGCTGTCCAATGGGTTTTGTGTCATACACACTGACCAATGTTGTTTTTGACACACGCAATGTCCAATGGGTATTGTGACACACACACTGTCTAATGGGGTTTGTGACACATTCACTCTGTCCAATGGGACTTGTGACACACACGCTATCCAATGGAGTTTGTGACACAAACACTTTCCAATGGTGTTTGTGACACTACACTCTGTCCTACGGTGCTTGTGACACACACGCTGTTCAATGGGGTGCGTAACACACACGCTGTCCAGTGGGTTTTGTGACACACACACTCTGTCCAATGGGCTTGTGACACACACATGCTGTCCAATAGTGTTTGTGACACACACTCTGTCCCATGGTGTTTGTGAAACACACACTGTCCAATGGGGATTGTGACACACCCACGCTGTCCAATGGGGTTTGTGATACACGCGCTGTCAAATGGGGTTTGTGACACACACACGCTGTCCAATGGGGTTTGTGACACACAATCTGTCCAATGGGGTTTGTGACACACACGCTGTCCAATAGGATTGTGACACACACACGCTGTCCAATTATGTTTGTGACACACACACGCTGTCTAATGGTGTTTGTGACAAACACGCTCTCTAATGGGGATTGTGACACACACACGCTGTCCAATGCGGTTTGTGACACACACGATGTCCAATGGGGTTTGTGACACACACAGTGTCCAATACGGTTTGTGACTCTCACACGCTATCAAATGGTTTTTGTGACACACACAATGTCCAAAGGGGTTTGTGACACACACACTATCTAATGGGGTTTGTGATACTCACACTCTGTCCAATGGTGCTTGTGACACACACGCTGTCCAATGGGGTTCGTGACACACAGGCTGTCCAGTGTGTTTTGTGACACACATACAGTCTGTCCAATGGGCTTGTGACTCACACGCTGTTCAATGGTGCTTGTGACACACACACTGTCCAATGGGGATTGTGACACACACACGCTGTCCAATGAGGTTTGTGACACACAGACTGTCCAAAGGGGTTTGTGACACACACGCTATCCAAAGGGGTTTGTGACACTCACACTGTCTATTGCTGTTTGTGACACACACGCTGTCCAGTGGGTTTTGTTACACACACACTGTCCAATGGGGTTTTGACAAACACGCTGTTCCCTGGGGATTGTGATACACACACTGTCCAATGGGTATTGTTACAAACACACGCTCTCCAATGGGGTTTGTGACACATATACTTTCCAATGGGGTTTGTGATACACACTCTCTGTACAATGGTGCTTGTGACACACACGCTGTCCAATGGGGTTTGTGACACACACGCTGTCCAGTGGGTTTTGTGACACACACACTCTGTCCAATGGGCTTGTGACACACACGCTGTCCAATGGTGTTTGTGACACACACACTGTACAATGGGGATTGTGACACACACACGCTGTCCAATGGCGTTTGTGACACACACACTGTACAACGGGGATTGTGACACACACTCGCTATCCAATGGGGTTTGCGACACAAACTCTGTCCAATGAGTTTTGTGACACACACACTGTCCAATGCGTATTGTGACACTCACACTGTCTATTGTTGTTTGTGACACACACGCTGTCCAGTGGGTTTTGTGACACACACACTGTCCAATGGGGTTTTGACACACACGCTGTCACCTGGGGATTGTGACAAACACACTGACCAGGGGGGTTTGTTACACACACGCTGTCCAGTGGGTTTTGTGACACACGCACTGTCCAATTGGGTTTCGACACACACGCTGTCCACTGGGGATTGTGACACAAACGCTGTCCAATTCGGGTTTTTGACACACACACTGTCCAATGGTGTTTCTGACACACACGCTGTCCAATGGGGTTTATGACACACACGCTGTCCAATGGGGTTTGTGACACACACGCTGTCCAATGGGGATTGGACTACAGACTCTGTCCAATGGGGTTCGTGACACACATGCTGTCCAATGGGGTTTGTGACACACACACTGTACAATGGGTATTGTGACACACAACACACTGTCCAATGGGGTTTGTGACACACACACTCTGTCCAATGGGGCATTTGACACACACGCTGTAATATGGGGTTAGTGACACACACGCTGTCCAGTGGGTTTTGTGACACACACACTGTCCAAAGGGGTTGGTGACACACACACTGTCCAATGGGGATTGTGACACACACAGTGTCTACGGGGGTTTGTGACACAAACGCTGTCCAAAGGGGTTTGTGATACACACGCTATTCAATGGAGATGGTGACACACACGCTGTCCAGTGGTTTTTGTGACACACACACTCTGTCAAAGGGCTTGTGACACATACACGCTGTCCAATAGTGTTCGTGACACACACTCTGTCCCAAGTGGTTTGTGACACACAAATTGTCTAATGGGGATTGTTACACACACACGCTGTACTATGGGGTTTGTCACACATACGCTGTCCAATGGGGTTTATGACACACATTCTGTCCAATGGGGTCTGTGACACACACGCTGTCCAATGGGGTTTCTGACACACAAACTCTGTCCAATGGGTCTTGTGACACACACTCTGTCCAATGGGGTTTGTGACACACACACTGTCCAATGGGTATTGTTACACACACACGCTGTACAATGGTGTTTGTGACACACACACTGTTCAGTGTGGTTTCTGACACACACTCTGTCCAATGGGGTTTGTGACACCACACTCTGTCCAATGGGTCTTGTGAGACACACTCTGTCCAATGGGGTTCGTTGCACACACACTGTCAAATAGGGTTTGAGACATACACTCTGTCCAATGGGGTTTGTGACACACACGCTGTCCAATGGGGCTTGTGACAAAAACGCTGTCCAGTGGGTTTAGTGACACACACACTGTCCAATAGGGTTTGTGACACACACATCCTATCCAATGGGGTTCGTGACACATACACATTCCAATGGTGTTTGTGACACACACTCTCTGTAAAATGGTGCTTGTGACACACACGCTTTCAAATTGCGTTCATGACACACACGCTGTCCAATGGTGTTTGTGACACACACACTGTCCAAAGGGGTTTGTGACACACACGCTGTCCATTGCTGTCTGTGACACACACACTCTGTTCAATGCGGTTTGTGACACACAGTGTCCAATGTGGATTGTGACACACACGCTGTCCAATGGTGTTCGTGACACATACGCGGTCCAGTGGATTTTGTGATACACACACTGTCCAATAGGGTTTGTGACACACACACACTATCCAATGGGGTTTCTGACACACACACTTTCTAATGGGGATTGTAACACACACACGCTATACAATGGGTTTTGTGACACACACACTGTCCAATGGCGACTGTGACTACTCACAGGCTGTCTAATGAGGCTTGTGACACACACACAGTCCAGTAGGGTTTGTGACACACCGACGCTATCCAATGGGGTTTGTGACAAACACACTTTCCAATGGGGTTTGTGACACACAAACTTTCCAATGGGGTTTGTGACACACACACGCTGTGCCATGGGGTTTGTGACACACACACTCTCCATGGGTGTTTGTGACACACACGCTGTCCATTGAGTTTTGTGACACACACAATGTCCAATGGGGTATTGACACACACACTGTCTAATTGGTATTGTGACACACACACTCTGTCCAATGGGTCTTGTGACACACAGGCTGTCCAAAGGGGTTTGTGACACACGCAGTGTCCAATGGGTATTGTTACACACAGATGCTGTCCAATGGGGTTTGTGACACACACACTGTTCAATGGGGTTTGAAACACACACGCTGTCCAATGGGGTTTGTGACACACATGCTGTCCAAATAGGATTGTGACACGCTGTCCAGTGGGTTTTGTGACACACACTCTCTGTCCAACGGGCTTGTCACACACGCTGACCAATAGTGTTTGTGACAAACACTCTGTCCAATGGTGCTTGTGACACACAAGTTTTCAAATGGGGTTCATGACACACACGCTGTCCAATGGGGTTTCTCACACACACTCTGTCCAATGGGGTTTGTGACACACACACGCTATCTAAAGGGGTTTATGACACATACACTTTCCAATGGGTATTGTGACACACGCTGTACAATGTGCTTTGTGACACACACACTGTCTAAAGGGGTTTTTGACATACACTCTGTACAACGGAGTTTGTGACAGACACACTCTGTCCAAAGGGCTTGTGACAAACACGCTGTACAATGGGGTTTGTGTCACACACACGCTATCCAATGCGGTTTGTGACACATACTATTTCCAATGGGGTTTGTGAAACACACGCTGTCCAATGGTGTTTGTGACACGAACTCTGTCCAAAGGGGTTTGTGACACACACACTGTAAAATGGCGTTTGTCACACACACTCTGTCCAATGGTGTGTGTGTCACACTCGCTGTTCAATGGGGTTTGTGACACATACACTGTAAAATGGGGTTTGTCACACACACTCTGTCCAATGTGGTTTGTGACACACACTCTATCCAATGGGGTTTGTGACACACACGCTGTCCAATGGGGATTATGACAAATAAGCTGAACAATGGGATTTGTTCCACACACACTCTGACCAAAGGGCTTGTGAAAAACATGCTGTACAATGGGGTTTGTGACACACACACTCTCTCACGTGCGGTTTGTGACACATACACTCTATACAATGCGCTTTGTGACACATTCACTTTCCAATGGGGTTTGTGAACACACGCTTTGTCCAATGGTGATTGTGACACACACGCTGTCCAATGGGGTTTGTGACACAAACTCTGTCCAATGGGGTTTGTGACACACACGCTGTCCAGTGGGTTTTGTGACACACACACTCCCCAATAGTCTTTGAGACACACACATTCTATCCAATGGGGTTTGTGAAACATACTCTTTCCATTGGGGTTTGTGACACACACACTCTGTCCAATAGGCTTGTGACACACACGCTGTCCAATGGTGTTTGTGACACTCACAGTGTCCATGGGTGTTTGTGACACACACGCTGTCCAGTGGGTTTTGTCACACACGCACTGTCAAATGGGGTTTTGACACACACGCTGTCCACTTGGGATTGTGACACACACACTGTGCAGGGGGGTTTGTGACACACACGCTCTCCAATGGGGTTTGTGACACACACTCTCTCCAATGGGGTTTGTCACACACACTCTGTCCAATGGGGTTTGTCACACACACTCTGTCCAATGGGGTTTGTGACACACACGCTGTAAAATGGGGATTGTGACCAACACGCTGTACAATGGATTTTGTGACACAAACTCTCTCCAAACGGGTTTGTGACACACACACTGTCCAATGGGTATTGTGACACACACGCTGTCCACTTGGGATTGTGACACACACACTGACCAGGAGGTTTGTGACACACACACGCTGTCCAATGGGGTTTGTGACACACACGCTGTCCAATGGGGTTTCTGACACACTTGCTGTCCAGTGGGTTTTGTACACACACTCTCCAATAGGCTTTGAGACACACACACATGTCCAATGGGGTTTGTGACACATACACTTTCCAAAGGGGTTTCTGAAACACACTCTGTCCAATAGGCTTGTGACACACACGCTGTCCAATGGTTTTTGTGACACACACACGCTATCCAATGCGGTTTGAGACACATACACTTTCCAATGGGGTTTATGACACACACACTGCCCAATGGGGTTTGTCACACAAACTCTGTCCAATAGTGTTTGTGACACACACACTCTCTCCAATGGTGCTTGTGACACACACGCTGTCCAATGGGATTCGTGACACACACACTGTGCAGTGGGTTTTGTGACACGCGCACTCTGTCCAATAGGCTTGTGTCACACGCGCTGTCCAATGGTGTTTGTGACACACACACTGTCCAATGGGGATTGTGACACACACACGCTGTCCAAGGGGGTTTGTGAAACACACACTGTCCAATGGGGTTCATGACACACATGCTGTCCAGTGGGTTTTGTGACACAAACACTCTGTCCAATGGGCTTGTGAGTCACACACGCTGTCCAATGGGGTTTGTGACACACACACTGACCAGGAGGTTTGTGACACATACACGCTGTCCAATGGGGTTTGTGACACACACACAGTCCAATGGTGTTTGTGAAACACACGCTGTCAATGGGGTTTGTGACACAAACTCTGTCCAATGGGTTTTGTGACACACACACTGTCGAATGGGGATTGTGACGCACACACGCAGTCCAAAGAGGTTTCTTACATACACGCTGTCCAATGGGGTTTGTTACACATACACTTTCCAATGGGGTTTGTGACACACACACTCTTTCCAATGGTGCTTGTGACACACATGCTGTCCAATGGGATTCGTGACACACATGCTGTGCTGTAAGTTTTGTGACACACACACTCTGTCCAATGGTCTTGTGACACACTTGCTGTCCAATGGGTATTGTGACACACACACGCGGTCCAATGGTGTTTGTGACACATACACTCTCCAATGGGGTTTGTCACACACACTCTGTCCAATGGGGTTTGTCGCACATACTCTGTCCAATGGGGTTTGTGACACATACACTTTCCAATGGGGTTTGTGACACACACACCTTGTCCAATGGTGCTTGTGACACACATGCTGTCCAATGGGATTCGTGACACACACGCTATGCAGTGGGTTTTGTGACACACAAACTGACCAGGAGGGTTTGTGACACACACACGCTGTCCAATGGGGTTTGTGAAAAACACGCTGTAAAATTGGGATTGTGACCAACACACTGTACAATGGGGTTTGTGACACACACACTCTGTCCAAAGGGCTTGTGACAAACACACTGTACAATATGGTTTGTGACACACACACTCTGTCCAATGGCGCTTGTGTCACACTCTCTGACCAATGGTGTTTGTGACACATACACTGTCCAATGGGGTTTGTCAAACACACTCTGTCCAATGGGGTTTGTGATACACACTCTGTCCAATGTGGTTTGACACACACACTCTGCCCAATGGGGTTTGTGACGCAAACGCTGTCCAATGGGGTTTGTGGCACACACTCTGTCCAATGGTGCTTGTGACACACACGCTGTCCAGTGGGTTTTGTGACACACACACGGTGTCCAATGGGGTTTTGACACACACACTGTCCAAAGGGGTTTGTGACACACACGATATCCAATGGAGTTTGTGACACACACAGTGTCCTGTGGGTATTGTGACACACACACACTGTCCAACGGGATTTGTAAAAACACACGCTGTCCAATGGGGATTGTGACACACACGATGTCCAATGGGGTTTGTGACATACACAGTGTCCACGAGGGTTTGTTGCACACACACTGTACAATGGATATTTTTGCACACACACGCTGTTCAATGGTATTTGCGACACACACACTGTGCAATGGGGATTGTGACACTCACACTCTGTCCAATGGGGTATGTGACACACACACTGTCCTAAGGGGTTTCTGACACACACGCTATCCAAAGGGATTTGTGAAACTCACACTGTCCACGGGTTTTTGTGACACACAGACTGTCTTACGGGGTTTTGACACACACGCTGTCCACTGGGGTTTGTGACACACACACTGTCCAATGGCGTTCGTGACACACACATATTCCACGGGGGTTTGTGACACACACGTTGTCCAATGGGGTTTGTGACACAAACTCTGTCCAATGGGGATAGTGAAACACACACTGTGCAATGGGTATTGTGACACACACGCTTTCCAATGTGGTTTGTGACACAAACTCTGTCCAATAGGTTTTGTGACACGCACAGTGTCCATGGGTGTTTGTGAATACACACGCTGTCCAGTGGAGTTTGTGACACACACACTGTCCAATGGGGATTGTGACACACACACGCTGTCCACTGGTGTTTGTAACACACACCCTGTCCAATGGGGTTTGTGACACACACATGCTATCCAATGGGGTTTGTGACAAACATACTTTCTAATGGGGTTTTTGATACACACACGCTGTCCAATGGGGTTTGTGACACACTCACTATCCAAAATGGTTTGTGACACACACGATGTCCAATGGGGATTGTGACACGCACACTGTCCACTGGGGCTGGTGAAACACACACTATCCAGTGGGGTTTGTTGCACACACGCTGTCCAGTGGGTTTTTTGACACACACACTGTCCAATAGGGTTTGTGCCACACAAACGCTATCCAATGGGGTTTGTGACACATACACTTTCCAATGGGGTTTGTGACACACACACTCTCTCCAATGGCGCTTGTGACACACATGCTGTCCAATGGAGTTCGTTATACACCCTTGTCCCATGGGGTTTGTGACACCCACACTGTCCAATGGTTTTTGTGACACACACATTATCCGAAGTGGTTTGTGACACGCACATTGTCCATGGGTGTTTGTGACTCACACGCTGTCCAACGGGGTTTTGAAACACACGCTGTCCACTGGGGTTTGTGACTCACACACTGTTCAGGGGGGTTTCTGACACACACGCTATCCAATGGGTTTTGTGACACAGACACTGTCCAACGGGTTTTGTGACACAGACGCTGTCCAATGGGGTTTGTGACACACATACTTTCTAAAGGGATTTTTGACACACACACACTATACAACGGGGTTTGTGACACACACGCTGTCCAATGGGGTTTGTAACACTCACACTCTATCCAATGGGTTTTGTGACACACACTTTCCAATGAGGTTTGTGACACACACACGTTGTCACATGGGGTTTGTGACAGACACACTGTCCAAAGGGGATTGTGACACACACACGCTGTCCAATGGGGTTTGTGACACACACACTGTCCAAAGGGGATTGTGACACACACACGCTGTCCAATGGGGTTTGTGACACACACACTGGCAAAGGGGTTTGTGACACACACGCTGTCCAATGGGGTTTGTGACACACGCAGTGTTCACGGGCGATTGTGACACAGACGCTGTCCAATGCGGTTTGTGAAACATATATTTTCCAATGGGGTTTGTGACACAAACTCTCTGTCCAATGGTGCTTGTGACACACACGCTGTTCAATGGGGTTTGTGACACAGACGCTGTCCAATGGGGATTGTGACCTACACACTGTCTAATAAGGTTTGTGACACACACACGCTATCAAATGGGGTTTGTGACACGCACACTTTATAATGGGGTTTGTGACACACACGCGCTCTCCAATGGGGTTTGTGACACACACTTTCCAATGGGGTTTGTGATACGCACACCCGTTGTCCAATGGGGTTTTTACACACACACTGTCCAAAGGGGTTTGTGACACACACGATGTCCAATGGGGTTTGTGACATGCACATTGTCCATTGGTGATTGTGACACACACGCTGTCCATTGGAGTTTGTGACACACAAACTGTCCAATGGGGTTTGTGACACATGCATTGTCCTCGGAGGTTTGTGACACAGACGCTGTCCAATGGGTATTGTTACAAACACATGCTGTCCAATGGTGTTTGTTACACACACACTGTCCAATGGGGTTTGTGACACACACTTTCCAATGGGGTTTGTGACACACACACATTGTCCCATGGGTTTTGTGACACACACACTCTGCAATGGTGTTTGTGACAAAGACGCTGTCCAGTGGGGATTGTGACAAACACGCTGTCCAATGGGGTTTGTGAACACACACGGTGTCCAGTGGGTTTTGTGACAAACACTGTCCAAAAGGGTTTGTGACAGACACACACTATCAAATGGGGTTTGTGAAACATACACTTTCCAATGGGGTTTGTGACACACACGCTGTCCGATGGGGTTTGTGACACACACACACTGTCCAATGGGGTTTCTGACACACACGCTGTCCAATGGGTTTTGTGACACACACACTGACCAGGAGGTTTGTGACACACACACGCAGTCCAAAGAGGTTTGTTACACACATGCTGTCCAATGGGGTTTGTGACACACACGCTGTCCAGTGGGTTTTGTGACTACACACACTCTCCTATAGGCTTTGTGACACACATACGCTATGCAATGATGTTTGTGACACATACACTTTCCAAAGGGGTTTCAGACACACATACTATGTCCAGTGGTGCTTGTGACACACATGCTGTCCAATGGGATTCGTGACACACACGCTGTGCAGTAAGTCTTGTGACACACACACTCTGTCCAATGGTCTTGTGACACACTTGCTGTCCAATGGGTATTGTGACACATACACGCGGTCCAATGGGGTTTGTGACACACACACTGTCCAGTGGGGATTGTGACACACACACGCTGTCCAAAGGGGTTTGTGAAACACACTCTCTCCAATGGGGTTTGTCACACACACTCTGTCCAATGGGGTTTGTGACACACACGCTGTAAAATTGGGATTGTGACCAACACGCTGTACAATGGGGTTTGTGACACACACACTCTGTCCAAAGGGCTTGTGACAAACACGCTGTACAATATGGTTTGTGACACACACACTCTGTCCAGAGGCGCTTGTGTCACACTCTCTGACCAATGGGGTTTGTGACACATACACTGTCCAATGGGGTTTGTCACACACACTCTGTACAATGGGGTTTGTTACACACACTCTGTCCAATGGAGTTTGTGACACACACGCTGTCCAATGGGCTTTGTGACACACACACTCTGTACAATGGGTCTTGTGAAAACCACGCTGTCCAATGGTTTTTGTGAACACACACGCTATCCTATGGGGTTTGTGACACATTCACTTTCCAATGGCGTTTGTGGCGCACACACTCTGTCCAATGGTGCTTGTAACACACACACTGTCCAATGGAGTTCATGACACTCACGCTGTCCAATGGTGTTTGTGACACACACACTGTCCAATGGGGATTGTGACACAGACACGCTGTCCAATGGGGCTTGAGACACTCACACTGTCCATGGGTGTTTGTGATACAAACACGCTGTCCAGTGGGTTTTGTCACACACATACAGTCCAATGGGGTTTTGACACACACGCTGTCCACTGGGGATTGTGACACACACATTGTCCAGGGGGGTTTTTGCCACACACACTGCCAAATGGCGTTCGTGACACACACAGTGTCCACGGGGGTTTGTGACACACATGCTATCCAATGGGTTTTGTGACACACACACACATTGTCCAATGGGGATTGTGACACACACACGCAGCCCAACGGTGTTTGTGACAAAAACGCTGTCCAATGGATTTTGTGACACAGACGCTGTCCAATGGGGATTGTGACACACACACGCTGTCCAATGGGGTTTGTGACACACACTGTCCAAAGGGTTTTGTGACACACACGATGTCCAATGGAGTTTGTGACACGCACACTGTCCATGGGTGTTTGTGACACACACGCTTTCCAGTGGAGTTTGTGACACACACACTGTCCAATGGGGTTTATGACACACACAGTGTCCACGGGTGTTGGTGAGACAAGCTCTGTCCAATGGGGTTTGTGACACACACACACTGTCCAAAGGGGTTTGTGACACACACGCTGTCCAATGAGGACTGTGGCACACACGCTGTCCAGTGGGGTTTGTGACACACACACTGTCCAATGGGGTTTGTGACACACACACTCTGTCCAACGGGGTTTGTGATGCACACGCTGTCCAATGGGGATTGTGACACACACACTCTGTCCAATAGTTCTTGTGACACACAAGATGTCCAATGGGGTTCGAGACACACACGCTGTCCAGTGGGGTTTGTGACATCACACACGCTATTCAATGGGTTTTGTGACACACACACTGTCCAATGTTGATTGTGATACACACACTCTGTCCAGTGGTGTTTGTGACACTCACACTTTCCAATGGGGTTCGTGACACGCACACTTTCTAATGGGGTTTGTGACACACACTCTCTGTAAAATGGTGCTTGTGACACACACGCTTTCAAATTGCGTTCATGACACACACGCTGTCCAATGGTGTTTGTGACACACACACTGTCCAAAGGGGTTTGTGACACACACGCTGTCCATTGCTGTCTGTGACACACACACTCTGTTCAATGCGGTTTGTGACACACAGTGTCCAATGTGGATTGTGACACACACGCTGTCCAATGGTGTTCGTGACACATACGCGGTCCAGTGGATTTTGTGATACACACACTGTCCAATAGGGTTTGTGACACACACACACTATCCAATGGGGTTTCTGACACACACACTTTCTAATGGGGATTGTAACACACACACGCTATACAATGGGTTTTGTGACACACACACTGTCCAATGGCGACTGTGACTACTCACAGGCTGTCTAATGAGGCTTGTGACACACACACAGTCCAGTAGGGTTTGTGACACACCGACGCTATCCAATGGGGTTTGTGACAAACACACTTTCCAATGGGGTTTGTGACACACAAACTTTCCAATGGGGTTTGTGACACACACACGCTGTGCCATGGGGTTTGTGACACACACACTCTCCATGGGTGTTTGTGACACACACGCTGTCCATTGAGTTTTGTGACACACACAATGTCCAATGGGGTATTGACACACACACTGTCTAATTGGTATTGTGACACACACACTCTGTCCAATGGGTCTTGTGACACACAGGCTGTCCAAAGGGGTTTGTGACACACGCAGTGTCCAATGGGTATTGTTACACACAGATGCTGTCCAATGGGGTTTGTGACACACACACTGTTCAATGGGGTTTGAAACACACACGCTGTCCAATGGGGTTTGTGACACACATGCTGTCCAAATAGGATTGTGACACGCTGTCCAGTGGGTTTTGTGACACACACTCTCTGTCCAACGGGCTTGTCACACACGCTGACCAATAGTGTTTGTGACAAACACTCTGTCCAATGGTGCTTGTGACACACAAGTTTTCAAATGGGGTTCATGACACACACGCTGTCCAATGGGGTTTCTCACACACACTCTGTCCAATGGGGTTTGTGACACACACACGCTATCTAATGGGGTTTATGACACATACACATTCCAATGGGTATTGTGACACACGCTGTACAATGTGCTTTGTGACACACACACTGTCTAAAGGGGTTTTTGACATACACTCTGTACAACGGAGTTTGTGACAGACACACTCTGTCCAAAGGGCTTGTGACAAACACGCTGTACAATGGGGTTTGTGTCACACACACGCTATCCAATGCGGTTTGTGACACATACTATTTCCAATGGGGTTTGTGAAACACACGCTGTCCAATGGTGTTTGTGACACGAACTCTGTCCAAAGGGGTTTGTGACACACACACTGTAAAATGGCGTTTGTCACACACACTCTGTCCAATGGTGTGTGTGTCACACTCGCTGTTCAATGGGGTTTGTGACACATACACTGTAAAATGGGGTTTGTCACACACACTCTGTCCAATGTGGTTTGTGACACACACTCTATCCAATGGGGTTTGTGACACACACGCTGTCCAATGGGGATTATGACAAATAAGCTGAACAATGGGATTTGTTCCTCACACACTCTGACCAAAGGGCTTGTGAAAAACATGCTGTACAATGGGGTTTGTGACACACACACTCTCTCACGTGCGGTTTGTGACACATACACTCTATACAATGCGCTTTGTGACACATTCACTTTCCAATGGGGTTTGTGAACACACGCTTTGTCCAATGGTGATTGTGACACACACGCTGTCCAATGGGGTTTGTGACACAAACTCTGTCCAATGGGGTTTGTGACACACACGCTGTCCAGTGGGTTTTGTGACACACACACTCCCCAATAGTCTTTGAGACACACACATTCTATCCAATGGGGTTTGTGAAACATACTCTTTCCATTGGGGTTTGTGACACACACACTCTGTCCAATAGGCTTGTGACACACACGCTGTCCAATGGTGTTTGTGACACTCACAGTGTCCATGGGTGTTTGTGACACACACGCTGTCCAGTGGGTTTTGTCACACACGCACTGTCAAATGGGGTTTTGACACACACGCTGTCCACTTGGGATTGTGACACACACACTGTGCAGGGGGGTTTGTGACACACACGCTCTCCAATGGGGTTTGTGACACACACTCTCTCCAATGGGGTTTGTCACACACACTCTGTCCAATGGGGTTTGTCACACACACTCTGTCCAATGGGGTTTGTGACACACACGCTGTAAAATGGGGATTGTGACCAACACGCTGTACAATGGATTTTGTGACACAAACTCTCTCCAAACGGGTTTGTGACACACACACTGTCCAATGGGTATTGTGACACACACGCTGTCCACTTGGGATTGTGACACACACACTGACCAGGAGGTTTGTGACACACACACGCTGTCCAATGGGGTTTGTGACACACACGCTGTCCAATGGGGTTTCTGACACACTTGCTGTCCAGTGGGTTTTGTACACACACTCTCCAATAGGCTTTGAGACACACACACATGTCCAATGGGGTTTGTGACACATACACTTTCCAAAGGGGTTTCTGAAACACACTCTGTCCAATAGGCTTGTGACACACACGCTGTCCAATGGTTTTTGTGACACACACACGCTATCCAATGCGGTTTGAGACACATACACTTTCCAATGGGGTTTATGACACACACACTGCCCAATGGGGTTTGTCACACAAACTCTGTCCAATAGTGTTTGTGACACACACACTCTCTCCAATGGTGCTTGTGACACACACGCTGTCCAATGGGATTCGTGACACACACACTGTGCAGTGGGTTTTGTGACACGCGCACTCTGTCCAATAGGCTTGTGTCACACGCGCTGTCCAATGGTGTTTGTGACACACACACTGTCCAATGGGGATTGTGACACACACACGCTGTCCAAGGGGGTTTGTGAAACACACACTGTCCAATGGGGTTCATGACACACATGCTGTCCAGTGGGTTTTGTGACACAAACACTCTGTCCAATGGGCTTGTGAGTCACACACGCTGTCCAATGGGGTTTGTGACACACACACTGACCAGGAGGTTTGTGACACATACACGCTGTCCAATGGGGTTTGTGACACACACACAGTCCAATGGTGTTTGTGAAACACACGCTGTCAATGGGGTTTGTGACACAAACTCTGTCCAATGGGTTTTGTGACACACACACTGTCGAATGGGGATTGTGACGCACACACGCAGTCCAAAGAGGTTTCTTACATACACGCTGTCCAATGGGGTTTGTTACACATACACTTTCCAATGGGGTTTGTGACACACACACTCTTTCCAATGGTGCTTGTGACACACATGCTGTCCAATGGGATTCGTGACACACATGCTGTGCTGTAAGTTTTGTGACACACACACTCTGTCCAATGGTCTTGTGACACACTTGCTGTCCAATGGGTATTGTGACACACACACGCGGTCCAATGGTGTTTGTGACACATACACTCTCCAATGGGGTTTGTCACACACACTCTGTCCAATGGGGTTTGTCGCACATACTCTGTCCAATGGGGTTTGTGACACATACACTTTCCAATGGGGTTTGTGACACACACACCTTGTCCAATGGTGCTTGTGACACACATGCTGTCCAATGGGATTCGTGACACACACGCTATGCAGTGGGTTTTGTGACACACAAACTGACCAGGAGGGTTTGTGACACACACACGCTGTCCAATGGGGTTTGTGAAAAACACGCTGTAAAATTGGGATTGTGACCAACACACTGTACAATGGGGTTTGTGACACACACACTCTGTCCAAAGGGCTTGTGACAAACACACTGTACAATATGGTTTGTGACACACACACTCTGTCCAATGGCGCTTGTGTCACACTCTCTGACCAATGGTGTTTGTGACACATACACTGTCCAATGGGGTTTGTCAAACACACTCTGTCCAATGGGGTTTGTGATACACACTCTGTCCAATGTGGTTTGACACACACACTCTGCCCAATGGGGTTTGTGACGCAAACGCTGTCCAATGGGGTTTGTGGCACACACTCTGTCCAATGGTGCTTGTGACACACACGCTGTCCAGTGGGTTTTGTGACACACACACGGTGTCCAATGGGGTTTGTGACACACACACTGTCCAAAGGGGTTTGTGACACACACGATATCCAATGGAGTTTGTGACACACACAGTGTCCTGTGGGTATTGTGACACACACACACTGTCCAACGGGATTTGTAAAAACACACGCTGTCCAATGGGGATTGTGACACACACGATGTCCAATGGGGTTTGTGACATACACAGTGTCCACGAGGGTTTGTTGCACACACACTGTACAATGGATATTTTTGCACACACACGCTGTTCAATGGTATTTGCGACACACACACTGTGCAATGGGGATTGTGACACTCACACTCTGTCCAATGGGGTATGTGACACACACACTGTCCTAAGGGGTTTCTGACACACACGCTATCCAAAGGGATTTGTGAAACTCACACTGTCCACGGGTTTTTGTGACACACAGACTGTCTTACGGGGTTTTGACACACACGCTGTCCACTGGGGTTTGTGACACACACACTGTCCAATGGCGTTCGTGACACACACATATTCCACGGGGGTTTGTGACACACACGTTGTCCAATGGGGTTTGTGACACAAACTCTGTCCAATGGGGATAGTGAAACACACACTGTGCAATGGGTATTGTGACACACACGCTTTCCAATGTGGTTTGTGACACAAACTCTGTCCAATAGGTTTTGTGACACGCACAGTGTCCATGGGTGTTTGTGAATACACACGCTGTCCAGTGGAGTTTGTGACACACACACTGTCCAATGGGGATTGTGACACACACACGCTGTCCACTGGTGTTTGTAACACACACCCTGTCCAATGGGGTTTGTGACACACACATGCTATCCAATGGGGTTTGTGACAAACATACTTTCTAATGGGGTTTTTGATACACACACGCTGTCCAATGGGGTTTGTGACACACTCACTATCCAAAATGGTTTGTGACACACACGATGTCCAATGGGGATTGTGACACGCACACTGTCCACTGGGGCTGGTGAAACACACACTATCCAGTGGGGTTTGTTGCACACACGCTGTCCAGTGGGTTTTTTGACACACACACTGTCCAATAGGGTTTGTGCCACACAAACGCTATCCAATGGGGTTTGTGACACATACACTTTCCAATGGGGTTTGTGACACACACACTCTCTCCAATGGCGCTTGTGACACACATGCTGTGCAATGGAGTTCGTTATACACCCTTGTCCCATGGGGTTTGTGACACCCACACTGTCCAATGGTTTTTGTGACACACACATTATCCGAAGTGGTTTGTGACACGCACATTGTCCATGGGTGTTTGTGACTCACACGCTGTCCAACGGGGTTTTGAAACACACGCTGTCCACTGGGGTTTGTGACTCACACACTGTTCAGGGGGGTTTCTGACACACACGCTATCCAATGGGTTTTGTGACACAGACACTGTCCAACGGGTTTTGTGACACAGACGCTGTCCAATGGGGTTTGTGACACACATACTTTCTAAAGGGATTTTTGACACACACACACTATACAACGGGGTTTGTGACACACACGCTGTCCAATGGGGTTTGTAACACTCACACTCTATCCAATGGGTTTTGTGACACACACTTTCCAATGAGGTTTGTGACACACACACGTTGTCACATGGGGTTTGTGACAGACACACTGTCCAAAGGGGATTGTGACACACACACGCTGTCCAATGGGGTTTGTGACACACACACTGTCCAAAGGGGATTGTGACACACACACGCTGTCCAATGGGGTTTGTGACACACACACTGGCAAAGGGGTTTGTGACACACACGCTGTCCAATGGGGTTTGTGACACACGCAGTGTTCACGGGGGATTGTGACACAGACGCTGTCCAATGCGGTTTGTGAAACATATATTTTCCAATGGGGTTTGTGACACAAACTCTCTGTCCAATGGTGCTTGTGACACACACGCTGTTCAATGGGGTTTGTGACACAGACGCTGTCCAATGGGGATTGTGACCTACACACTGTCTAATAAGGTTTGTGACACACACACGCTATCAAATGGTGTTTGTGACACGCACACTTTATAATGGGGTTTGTGACACACACGCGCTCTCCAATGGGGTTTGTGACACACACTTTCCAATGGGGTTTGTGATACGCACACCCGTTGTCCAATGGGGTTTTTACACACACACTGTCCAAAGGGGTTTGTGACACACACGATGTCCAATGGGGTTTGTGACATGCACATTGTCCATTGGTGATTGTGACACACACGCTGTCCATTGGAGTTTGTGACACACAAACTGTCCAATGGGGTTTGTGACACATGCATTGTCCTCGGAGGTTTGTGACACAGACGCTGTCCAATGGGTATTGTTACAAACACATGCTGTCCAATGGTGTTTGTTACACACACACTGTCCAATGGGGTTTGTGACACACACTTTCCAATGGGGTTTGTGACACACACACATTGTCCCATGGGTTTTGTGACACACACACTCTGCAATGGTGTTTGTGACAAAGACGCTGTCCAGTGGGGATTGTGACAAACACGCTGTCCAATGGGGTTTGTGAACACACACGGTGTCCAGTGGGTTTTGTGACAAACACTGTCCAAAAGGGTTTGTGACAGACACACACTATCAAATGGGGTTTGTGAAACATACACTTTCCAATGGGGTTTGTGACACACACGCTGTCCGATGGGGTTTGTGACACACACACACTGTCCAATGGGGTTTCTGACACACACGCTGTCCAATGGGTTTTGTGACACACACACTGACCAGGAGGTTTGTGACACACACACGCAGTCCAAAGAGGTTTGTTACACACATGCTGTCCAATGGGGTTTGTGACACACACGCTGTCCAGTGGGTTTTGTGACTACACACACTCTCCAATAGGCTTTGTGACACACATACGCTATGCAATGGTGTTTGTGACACATACACTTTCCAAAGGGGTTTCAGACACACATACTATGTCCAGTGGTGCTTGTGACACACATGCTGTCCAATGGGATTCGTGACACACACGCTGTGCAGTAAGTCTTGTGACACACACACTCTGTCCAATGGTCTTGTGACACACTTGCTGTCCAATGGGTATTGTGACACATACACGCGGTCCAATGGGGTTTGTGACACACACACTGTCCAGTGGGGATTGTGACACACACACGCTGTCCAAAGGGGTTTGTGAAACACACTCTCTCCAATGGGGTTTGTCACACACACTCTGTCCAATGGGGTTTGTGACACACACGCTGTAAAATTGGGATTGTGACCAACACGCTGTACAATGGGGTTTGTGACACACACACTCTGTCCAAAGGGCTTGTGACAAACACGCTGTACAATATGGTTTGTGACACACACACTCTGTCCAGAGGCGCTTGTGTCACACTCTCTGACCAATGGGGTTTGTGACACATACACTGTCCAATGGGGTTTGTCACACACACTCTGTACAATGGGGTTTGTTACACACACTCTGTCCAATGGAGTTTGTGACACACACGCTGTCCAATGGGCTTTGTGACACACACACTCTGTACAATGGGTCTTGTGAAAACCACGCTGTCCAATGGTTTTTGTGAACACACACGCTATCCTATGGGGTTTGTGACACATTCACTTTCCAATGGCGTTTGTGGCGCACACACTCTGTCCAATGGTGCTTGTAACACACACACTGTCCAATGGAGTTCATGACACTCACGCTGTCCAATGGTGTTTGTGACACACACACTGTCCAATGGGGATTGTGACACAGACACGCTGTCCAATGGGGCTTGAGACACTCACACTGTCCATGGGTGTTTGTGATACAAACACGCTGTCCAGTGGGTTTTGTCACACACATACAGTCCAATGGGGTTTTGACACACACGCTGTCCACTGGGGATTGTGACACACACATTGTCCAGGGGGGTTTTTGCCACACACACTGCCAAATGGCGTTCGTGACACACACAGTGTCCACGGGGGTTTGTGACACACATGCTATCCAATGGGTTTTGTGACACACACACACATTGTCCAATGGGGATTGTGACACACACACGCAGCCCAACGGTGTTTGTGACAAAAACGCTGTCCAATGGATTTTGTGACACAGACGCTGTCCAATGGGGATTGTGACACACACACGCTGTCCAATGGGGTTTGTGACACACACTGTCCAAAGGGTTTTGTGACACACACGATGTCCAATGGAGTTTGTGACACGCACACTGTCCATGGGTGTTTGTGACACACACGCTTTCCAGTGGAGTTTGTGACACACACACTGTCCAATGGGGTTTATGACACACACAGTGTCCACGGGTGTTGGTGAGACAAGCTCTGTCCAATGGGGTTTGTGACACACACACACTGTCCAAAGGGGTTTGTGACACACACACTCTGTCCAACGGGGTTTGTGATGCACACGCTGTCCAATGGGGATTGTGACACACACACTCTGTCCAATAGGTCTTGTGACACACAAGATGTCCAATGGGGTTCGAGACACACACGCTGTCCAGTGGGGTTTGTGACATCACACACGCTATTCAATGGGTTTTGTGACACACACACTGTCCAATGTTGATTGTGATACACACACTCTGTCCAGTGGTGTTTGTGACACTCACACTTTCCAATGGGGTTCGTGACACGCACACTTTCTAATGGGGTTTGTGACACACACACGCTATTCAATGGGGTTTGTGACACACACGCTGACCAATTGGGTTTGTTACACACAGACTCTCCAATAGTGTTTGTGACACGCATGCTGTCCAATGGGTTTTGTGACACACACACTGACCAGGAGGGTTTCTGACACACACAGGCTATCATATGGGGTTTGTGACACATACGCTTTCCATTGGGGTTTGTGACACACACACTCTGTCCAATGGCGCTTGTAACACATACGCTGTCCAATGCGGAATGTGACACACACGCTGTCCAATGGGGTTTGTGACACACACTTTATCCGAAGAGGTTTGTGACACACACGCTGACCAATGGGGCTTTTGACACACCAACTATCCAATGGGGTTTGTGACACATACGCTGTCCAATGGGGTTTGTGACATATACACTCTGTCCAATGGGGCTTGTGACACACACTCTGTCCAATGGGGTTTGTGACCCACACGGAGTCCAATGGGGATTGTGACACACACGATGTCCAATGGGGTTTGTGACCCACAAGGTGTCCAATGGGTATTGCGACACACACGCTGTCCAATAGGGTTTGTGACACACACACTCTGTCCAATAGGTCTTGGGACACACAAGCTGTCTAATGGGGATTGTGACACACACACGCTGTCTAATGGTGTTTGCGACACACACACTGTCCAATAAGGTTTGTGACATCACACACGCTATCCAATGTGTTTTGTGACACACACACTGTCTAATGGTGATTGTGACACACACAAGCTGTCCAATGGTTTTTATGACACACACACTTTCCAATGGGGTTTGTGACACGCACACTTTCTAATGGGGTTTGTGACACACACATGCTATCCAATGTGCTTGTGACACGCATACTTTCTAATTGGGTTTGTGACACACACTCGCTATCCAATGGGTTTTGTGACACACACGCTTACGAATTGAGTTTGTTACACACACTCTGTCCAATGGCGCTTGTGACACACACGCTGCCCAGTCCGGTTCTTGCACACGCTCTGTCCCATGGGTTTTGTGACACACACACTGTCCAATGGGGATTGTGACACACACACGCTGTCCAATCCGGTTTGTGTCACACACACTTTCCAAAGGGATTTTTGACACACACGATGTCCAATGGCGTTAGTGACACGCACAATGTCCATGCGTGTTTGTGACACACACGCTGTCAAGTGGGGTTTGTGGCACGCACATTGTCCTCGGGGGTCTGTGACACAGACGCTGTCCAAAGGGGTTTGTGACAAGCATATTGTCCATGGGTATTTGCTACACACACGCTATCCAATTGGGTTTGTGACACACACACTGTCCAAAGGTGTTTGTGACACACACAAGCTGTCCAATGGGTATTGTGACATAAACACGCTGTCCAATGGGGTATGTGACACACACACTGTCCATGGGTGTTTGTGACACACACAGTGTCCACGGGCGTTGGTGAGACAAAATCTGTCCAATAGGGCTTGTGACACACAAAGTGCCCAATGGGTATTGTGACACAACCACCTGTTCAATAAGGTTTGTGACACACATGATGTCCAATGAGTATTGTGGCACAAACGCTGTCCAATGGAATTTGTGACACACACACTGTCCAATAGGATGTGTGACACACACACTCTGTCCAATGGGGTTTGTGACACACACGCTGTCCAATGGGGATTGTGACACACACACTCTGTCCAATAGGTCTTGTGACACACAAGCTGTCCAATGAGGTTCGTGACACACACGCTGTCCAGTGGGTTTTGTGACGCACACACTGTCCAATAGGGTTTGTGAAATCACACACGCAATCCAATGGTGTTTGTAACACACACACTTTCCAATGGGGTTTGTGACATGCACACTTTCTAATGTTTTTTGTGACACACACACGCTATCCAATGGGGTTTTTGACACACACGCTGACCAATTGGGTTTGTTACACACACATGCTATCCAATGGGGTTTGAAACACGCACACTTTCTAATTGTGTTTGTGACACGCACACGCTATCCAATGGGGTTTGTGACACGCATACTATTTAAGGGGTTTTGTGACACACACACGCTGTCCAATGGGGTTTGTGACACGCACACTTTCTAATGGGGTTTGTGACACACACACGCTATCCAATGGGGTTTGTGAAACATACACTGTCCAATAGGGGTTCTGACACACACACGCTATCCAATGGGGTTTGTGACACACACTCTCTCCCATGGGGTTTGTGACACACAGACTGTCCAATGGGGATTTGGACAAACACACGCTGTCCAATGGGGTTTGTGACACACACATTGTCCGAAGAGGTTTGTGACACACACGATGTCCAATGAGGTTTCTGACACGCACACTGTCCATGGGTGTTTGTGACACACACACTGTCCAGTGGGGTTTGTGACACACACACTGTCCAAAAGGGTTTGTGACACACACGATGTACAATGGGGCTTGTTACACGCACACTGTCCATGGGTGTTTGTAACAGACACGCACACTGTCCATGGGTGTTTGTAACAGACACGCTGTCCAATGGGGCTTGTGACACGCACACTGTCCATGGGTGTTTGTAACAGACACGCTGTCCAATGGGGTTTTGACACACACGCTGTCCACTGGGGTTTGTGACACACACACTGTCCAGGGGGGTTTGTGAAACACACGCTGTCCAGTGGGTTTTGTGACACACACACTGTCCAATTTGGATTGTGACACACACATGCTGTCCAATGGTGTTTGTGACACACACGCTGTCCAATGGGGTTTGTGACACAGACGCTGTCCAATGGGGATTGTGACGTAAACACTGTCCAATAGGGTTTGTGACACACACACGCTATCAAATGGGGTTTGTAACATGCACACCTTATAATGGGGTTTGTGACACACACTCGCTATCCAATGGGATTTGTGACACACATACTTTCCAATGGGGTTTTTGACACACACACGCTGTCCAACGGTGTTTTTGAAACACAATCTGTCCAATGGGGTTTGTGACACAGACGCTGTCCAATGGGGATTGTGACCGACACTCTGTCCAATAGGGTTTGTGACACACACATGCTATCCAATGGGGCTTGTGACACACATACTTTCTAATGGGGTTTTTGATACACACACCCTATCCAAACGGGTTTGTGACACATACACTTTCCAATGGGGTTAGTGACACACACACTCTGTCCAATGGCGCTTGTGAAACACACGCTGTCCAATGGCGTTCGTGACACACACTTAGTCCCATGGGGTTTGTGACAAACACTGTCCAATGGGGATTGTAAAACACACACACGCTGTCTAATGGGGTTTGTGAAACACACACTGTCGAATAGGGTTTGTGACATCACACACGTTATCCAATGGGATTTGTGACACACACTCTTTCAAAAGAGGTTTGTGACACACACGCTATCCAATGGGTTTTGTGACACACACACGGTCCAATGAGGATTGTGACACACACACGCTGTCCAATGGTGTTTGTGACACACACTCTTTCCAATGGGGTTCGTGACACACAATCTGTCCCATGGGGTTTGTGACACACACACTGTCCAATGCGGAATGTGACACACACGCTGTCCAATGGGATTTGTGACACACACATTATCCGAAGAGGTTTGTGACACACATGCTGACCAACGGGGCTTGTGACACACCCACTATCCAATGCGGTTTGTGACACACACGCTGCCAATGGGGTGTGTGACACACACACCCTGTCCAATAGGGTTCGTGACACACACAATTTATAATGGTTTTCGTGACACACACACTATCCAATGGGTTTTGTGACACACACACTGTCCAATGGGGATTGTGACACACACACGCTGTCCAATGGGGTTTGTGACACACACACGCTGTCCAATGGGGTTTGTGACGCAGACGCTGTCCAATGGGGATTGTGACATACACACTGTCCAATAGGTTTTATGACACACACATGCTATCCAATGGGGTTCGTGACACACACTCTGTCCAAAGGGGTTTGTGACCCACACGCAGTCAAATGGGGATTGTGACACACACGCTGTCCAATGGGGTTTGTGACCTACACGGTGTCCAATGGGTATTGTGACACACACGCTGTCCAATGGGCTTTGTGACACACACACTCTGTACAATGGTCTTGTGAAAACCACGCTGTCCTATGGGTTTTGTAAACACACACGCTATCCAATGGGGTTTGTGACACATACACTGTCCAATAGGGTTTGTAACACACACACTATGTCCAATGGTGCTTGTGACACACACGCTGTCCAATGGGGATTGTGACACAGACACGCTGTCCAATGGGGCTTGAGACACTCACACTGTCCATGGGTGTTTGTGATACACACACGCTGTCCAATGGGTTTTGTCACACACACACAGTCCAATGGGGTTTTGACACACACGCTGTCCACTGGGGATTGTGACACACACACTGTCCAGGGGGGTTTTTGACACACACACTGTCCAATGGCATTCGTGATACACACTGTGTCCACGGGGGTTTGTGACACACACGCTATCCATTGGGTTTTGTGACACACTCACACATTGTCCAATGGGGATTGTGACACACACACGCTATCCAACGGTGTTTGTGACACAAACGCTGTCCAATGGGTTTTGTGACACAGACGCTGTCCAATGGGGATTGTGACCTACACGCTGTCCAATAGGGTTTGTGACACACACATGCTATCCAATGGGGATTGTGACCTACACGCTGTCCAATAGGGTTTGTGACACACTCATGCTATCCAATGGGGTTTGTGACACATACACTTTCCAACGGGGTTAGTGACACACACACTCTGTCCAATGGCGCTTGTGACACACACGTTGTCCAATGGGGTTTGAGACACACACACTGTCCATGGGTGTTTGTGACACACACGCTGTAAAATGGCGTTCGTGACACACACTTAGTCCCATGGGGTTTGTGACACACACACTGTCCAATGGGGATTGTGACACACACACACTGTCCAATGGGGTTTGTGACACACACTGTCCAAAGGGGTTTGTGAAACACACGATGTCCAATGGAATTTCTGACACGCACACTGTCCATGGGTGTTTGTGACACACACGCTTTCCAGTGCAGTTTGTGACACACCCACTGTCCAATGGGGTTTGTGACACACACAGTGTCCATGAGGGTTGGTGAGACAAACTCTGTCCAATGGGGTTTGTGACACACTCACACTGTCCAAAGGGGTTTGTGACACACACACTCTGTCCAACGGGGTTTGTGACGCACACGCTGCCCAATGGGGATTGTGACACACACGCTGTCCAATAGGGTTTGTGACATAACACACGCTATCCAATGGAGTTTGTGACACACACTCTTTCTAAAGGGGTTTTTGACACACACGCTATCCAATGGGTTTTGCGACACACACACTGTCCAATGTTGATTGTGAAACACACACTCTGTCCAATGGTGTTTGTGACACTCACACTTTCCAATGGGGTTTGTGACACACATACGCTATCCAATGGGGTTTGTGACACACACGCTGACCAATTGGGTTTGTTACACACAGACTGTCCAATAGTGTTTGTGGCACGCATGCTGTCCAATGGGTTTTGTGACACACACACTGACCAGGACGGTTTGTGACACACACAGGCTATCCAATGGGGTTTGTGACACATACACTTTCCAATGCGGTTTGTGACACACACACTCTGTCCAATGGCGCTTTTGACACACACGCTGTCCAATGTGGTTCGTGACACACACTCTGTACCATGGGGTTTGTGACACACACACTGTCCACTGGGGTTTGTGACACGCACATTGTCCTCGGGGGTTTGTGACACAGACGCTGTCCAAAGGGGTTTGTGACAAGCATATTGTCCATGGGTTTTTGTGACACACACGCTGTCCAGTGGGTTTTGTGACACACGCACTCTGTTCAATAGGTTTGTGACAGACACGCTGTCCAAAGGGGTTTGTGACACACACGCTATCCAATGGGGCTTGTGACACTCACACTGTCTATGGGTGTTTGTGACACACACGCAGTCCAGTGGGTTTTGGCACACACACACTGTACAATGGGGATTTTGACACACATGTTGTCCAATGGGGTTTGTGACACACACACTGTGTCCAATAGGTCTTGTGAAACACAACCTGTCCAATGAAGTTTGTGACACACACGCTGTCCAGTGGGTTTTGTGACACACAAACTCTGTCCAATGGGGTTTGTGACACACACAGTGTCCACGGGGGTTTGTGACACAGAAGCTGTCCAATGGGGTTTGTGCCACACGCACTGTCCAATGGGTATTGTTACACACACACGCTGTCCAATGGTGTTTGTGACACACAGGCTGTCCAATGGGGATTGTGACACACACGCTGTCCAATGGGCTTTGTGACACATACACTGTACAGTGGGGATTGTGACACACACACGCTGTCCAATGGGTTTTGTGACACACACCCTGTCCAATGTGTTTTGTGACACACACACTCTATCCAATGGGCTTGTGACACACATGCTGTCCAATGGTGTTTGTGACACACACACTGTACAATGGGGATTGTGACACACACACGCTGTCCAATGGGGTTTGTGACACACACACTGTCCAATGGGTATTGTGACACACACACGCTGTCCAATGGGGTTTGTGACACACACGCTGTCCAGTGGGTTTTGTGACACACAATGTCCAATAGGGTTTGTGACATCACACACGCTATCCAATGGGGTTTGTGACACACACTCTTTCTAATGGGGTTTGTAAAACCCACGCTATCCAATGTGTTTTGTAACACACACGCTGTCCAATGGGGTTCATGACACACACTCTGTCCAATGGGTTTTGTGACACAGACACTGTCCTATGGGGATTATGACACACACACGCTGTCCAAAGGGGTTTGTGACACACACGATGTCCAGTGGCGTTTGTGACACGCTCAATGTCCATGGGTTTTTGCGACACACACGCTGTCCAATGGGGATTTGACAAACACACTGTCCAATGGGTATTGTTACACACACACACTCTGTCCAATGGTGTTTGTGAAAAACACGCTGTCCAATGGGGTTAGCGACACACACGCTATCCAATTGGGTTTGTGACACACACACTGTCCAAGGGTATTGTTACACACACACGCTGTCCAATGGGGTTTGTGACACACACATTTTCCAGTGGGTATTGTTACACACACACGCTGTCCAATGGGGTTCATGACACACACTCTGTCCCATGGGTTTTGTGACACACACACTGTCCAATGGGGATTATGACACACACACGCTGTCAAGTGGAGTTTTGACACACACACTGTCTAATGGGGTTTGTGACATATACTATGTCCAGTGGGGTTTGTGACACAGACGCTGTCCAATGGGGTTTGTGACACACACATGCTGTACAAATGGGTTTGCGACACACACGCTGTCCAATGGGGTTTGTGACACACACATGCTGTCCAATGGGGTTTATGACTACACACACTGTCCAATGGGGTTTGTGACACACACACTGTCCAAAGGGGTTTGTGACACAGACGCTGTCCAATGGGGTTTGTGACACACACGCTGTCCAATGGGTTTTGTGACACACACACTGTCCAATGGGGTTTTGACACATACGCTGTCCACTGGGGATTGTAACACACACACTGTCCAGGGGGGTTTGTGGCACACACACTGTCCAATGGCATTCGTGACACACACAGTGTGAACGGGGGTTTGTGACACACACTATGTACAATGGGGTTTTGTGACACACACACGCTGTCCAATTGTGTTTGTGACACAAACGCTGTCCAATGGGGTTTGTGACACAGACGCTGTCTAATGGGTATTGTGACCTACACGCTGTCTCATAGGGTTTGTGACACACACAGGCTATCCAATGGGGTTTGTGACGCAAACTATCCAATGGGGTTTGTGACACACACACGCTATCCATGGGGTTTGTGACACGCACACATTATAATGGGGTTTGTGACACACACGCTATCCAATGGCGTTTGTGACACACATACTTTCTAATGGGGTTTTTGACACACACATGCTATCCAATTGGGTTTGTGACACACACATTTCAATGGGGTTTGTGACACACACTCGCTGTCCCATGGGGTTTGTGACACACACGCTGTCCAATGGGGATTGTGATACACACGCTCTCCAATGGGGTTTGTTACACATACACTCTGTCCAGTGGAGTTTGTGACACACACGCTGTCCAATGGGGTTTGTGATACACACACTGTCCAATGGGTATTGTTAAACACAAACTCTGTCCAATGGGGTTTGTGACACACACACTGTCCAATGGGGTTTGTGACACACACGCTGTCCAAAGGGGTTTGTGACACGCACGCTTTATAATGGGGTTTGTGACACACACACGGTATCCAATGGGGTTTATGACAAACACGCTGTCCAATAGGGTTTGTGACACACATACACTATCCAAAGGGGATTGTGACACACACACGCTGTCCGATGGTGTTTGTGAAACACACACTTTCCAATGGGGTTTGTGACACGCACACTTTCTAATGGGGTTTGTGACACACAAACTTTCCAATGGGGTTTGTGACACGCACACTTTCTAATGGGGTTTGTGACACACAAACTTTCCAATGGGGTTTGTGACACGCATACTTTCTAATGGGGTTTGTGACACACACACGGTATCCAATGGGTTTTATGACACACACGCTGTTCAATAGGGTTTGTGACACAGACGCTGTCCAATGGGGTTTGTGCCACACGCTCTGTCCAGTAGGGTATATGACACACACATGCTATCCAATGGGCTTTGTGACACACATACTTTCTAATTGGGTTTTTGACAAACACACGCTTTCCAATGGGGTTTATGACACACACACTGTCCAGTGGGGTTTGTGACACACACACTCTGTCCAATGGGGTTTGTGACCCACACGCTGTCCAGTGGGGATTGTGACACACATGCTGTCCAATGTGTTTTGTGACACAAACACTCTGTCCTATAGGTCTTGTGACACAAACGCTGTCCAATGATGTTTGTGACACACACACTCTATCCAATGGGGTTTGTGACACACACATTGTCCACGGGTGTATTGTGACACACACGCTGCCCAGTGGGGTTTGTTACACACTCACTGTCCAATGGGTATTGTTAAACACAAACTCTGTCCAACGGGATTTGTGACACTCACACTATCCAATGGGGAATGTGATACACACACTGTCCAATAGGTTTTGTGACAAACACATTGTCCACGGGCGTTTGTGACACACAAGCCATCCAATGGGGAATGTGATACACACACTGACCAATGGGGTTTGTCACACACACTCTGTCCAATGGGGATTGTCACAGACACACCCTGACCAATGGGGCTTGTGACATACACTCTGTCCCATGTGGTTTGTGACAGACACACTGTCCAATGGGGTTTGTGACACGCACACTGTCCAATAGCACTTGTGACACACATGCTGTCCAGGTGAGTTTGTGGCACACAAGCTGTCCAGTGGGGTTTGTGAGACACATATTGTCCAATGGGTACTGTGACACAAACACGTTGTAAAAATGGGGTTTGTGACACACACACTGTCAGGGGGGATTGTGACACACACGCTGTCAAATGGGGTTTGTCACACATGCACTCTGTCCAAAGGGGCTTGTGACACACACACTGTGTAATGGGGTTCATGACACAGACGCTGTCAAGTGTTTTTTGTGACACACACACTGTCCAATAGGGTTTGTGTCACACACACGCTATCGTATGGGTATTGTGACACTTACGCTTTCCAATGGTGTTTGTGACAGACACACTCTGTCCCATCGGGTTTGTGACACACGCAGTTTCCAATGGGATTTGTGACACGCATGCTCTCCAATGGGGTTTGTGACAAACACACTGTCCAGGGGGGTTTGTGACACACAGGCTGTCCAATGGGGTTTGTGACACACACACTCTGACCAATGGGTTTTGTGACACACACACTCTGACCAATGGGTTTTGTGACACACACACTTTCCAGTCGGGTTTGTGACATACGCACGCTGTCCAGTGGTATTTGTGAAACACACGCGTTGAAATGGGGTTTCTGAGACACACACTGTCCAGGGGGGTTATTGAAACACCCACTGTCCATTGGGGTTCGTCATACACACTCTGTCCAATGGGGATTGTGAAACACACACGCTTTCCAGTGAGGTTTGTGACACACACACTGTCCAGTGGTGTATGTGACAGACATGCTGTAAAATGGGGAATGTGACACACACACGCTGTCAAATGGTGTTTGTGAAACGCATGCTGTCCAATGGGTTTTGTGACACAAACACGTTGTAAAAATGGGGTTTGTGACACGCACACTTTATAATGGGGTTTGTGACACACACACGCTATCCAATGGGGTTTATGACACACACACTGTACAAAGGGGTTTGTGACACACACGATGTACAATGGGGTTTGTGACACACACACTATCCAATGGGTATTGTTAAGCACAAACTCTGTCCAATGGGGTTTGTGACACACACACTGTCCAATGGGATTTGTGACACATTCGCTGTCCAATGGGGTTTGTGAAATGCACACTTTATAATGGGGTTTGTGACACACACACGGTATCCAATGGGGTTTATGACACACACACTGTAAAATGGGGTTTTTGACACACACGCTGTCCAATGGGGTTTCTGACACGCACATTTTTTAATGGGGTTTGTGGCACACACACGGTATCCAATAGGGTTTATGACACACGCGCTGTCCAATAGGGTTTGTGACATACATACATTATCCAATGGGGTTTGTGACACACACACATTCTAATGGGATTCGTGACACACACGCTGTCCAATGGGTTTTGTGACAGATACACTGTCCAGTGGGGATTGTGACACACACACACTGTCCAATGGTGTTTGTGACACACACACCGTCCAATGGGGTTTGTGACACCGCAGTCTGTCCAATGGGGTTTGTGACACATACACTCTGTCCAATAGGTCTTGTGACACATACACTGTGTCCAATGGGGTTTGTGACACACACACTCTGTCCAATGGGGTTTGTGACACACACGCTATCCAATGGGTTTTGTGACACACACACTGTCTAATGGGGATTGTGACACACACACGCTATCCAATGGTGTTTGTGACACACACACTTTCCAGTGGGGTTTGTGACACGCATACTTTCTAATGGGGTTTGTGACACACACGCTGTCCAGTTGGTTTTGTGACACACACACTGTCCAACAGGGTTTGTGCCACACGCACGCTATCCAATGGGGTTTGTGACACGCATACTTTCTAGTGGGGTTTGTGACACACACACACTGTCCAATGGGGTTTGTGACACACACGCTATCCAATGGGGATTGTGCCACTCACATGCTGTCCAATGGGTTTTGTAAGATACACGCTGTCCAAAGGGGATTGTGACACAGACGATGTCCAGTGGGGTTTGTGACACGCACACTCCCCAATGGGGTTTGTGACACACACACGCTGTCCAATGGGGTTCGTGACACATACACTTTCCAATGGGGTTTGTGATACACACACTCTGTCCAATGGTGATTCAGACACACACGCTGTCCAATGGGGTTCGTGACACAAACGCTGTCCACTGGGTTTTGTGACACACACATTCTGTCCAACAGGCATGTAACACACACGCTGTCCAATAAGGATTGTGACACACACACGCTGTCCAGCGGGGTTTGTGACACACACACGCTGTCCAGCGGGGTTTGTAACACACACAGTGTCCAAAGGGGTTTGTGACGCCCACGCTGTCCAGTTGGTTTTGTGCCACACACACTTTCCACTGGGGTTTTGACACACACGCTGTACACTGGGGATTGTGACACACACACTGTCCAATGCGTATTGTTACACACACAGGAAGTCCAATGGGTTTTGTGACACATACACTGTCCAATAGCTGTTGTTACACACACAGGCTGTCCGATGGGGTTTGTGACACAGACACTGTCCAATGGCGTTCGTGACACATACAGTGTGCATTGGGGTTTGTGACACACACGTTGTCCAATGGGATTTGTGACACACATACTGTCCAATGCGTATTGTTACACACTCACGCTGTCCAATACGGTTTGTGACACACACACGCTATCCAATGGGGTTTGTGACACACAAACTTTCTAATGGGGTTTGTGACACACACGCTATCCAATGGGTTTTCTGACACACACAGTGTCTAATGGGGATTGTGACACACACACGCTCTCTAATGGGGTTTGTGACAATCACACTTTCTAATGGGGTTTGTGCCACACACACCCTGTCCCATGGGGTTTGTGACACACACACGCTATCCAGTGGGGTTTGTGACACATACACTTTCCAATGGGGTTTGTGACACACACACTCTGTCCAATGGTTCTTGTGACACACGCTCTGTCCAATGGGCTTGTGACACACACGCTGTCCAATGCTGTTTGTGACACAAACACTGTACAATGGGGATTGTGACACACACGCTGTCCAATTCTGTTAATGACACACAATCTGTCCAATGGTGTTTGTGACACACAGACTTTCCAATGGGGTTTGTGACACAAACACGCTATCCAATAGGGTTTGTGAGACGCATATTTTCTAATGGGGTTTGTGAAACACACACTTTCCAATGGGGTTTGTGACGCACACACGCTGTCCCACGGGGTTTGTGACACACACGCTGACCAATTGGGTTTGTTACACACACACTGTCCAATGGTGTTTGTGACACAAACACTGTACAATGGGGATTGTGACACACACGCTGTCCAATTCTGTTAATGACACACAATCTGTCCAATGGTGTTTGTGACATACACGCTGTCCAATGGGGATTATCACACACACACTGTCCAATGGTGTTTGTGACACACACACTGTCAAAAGGGGTTTGTGACACACACACTGTCCAATGGGGTTTGTGACACACACACTGTCAAAAGGGGTTTGTGACACACACAATGTCCAATGGGGTTTGTGACACACACACTGTCCAATGGGGTTTGTGACACACACATTGTCGACGGAGGTTTGTGACACACATGCTATCCAATGGGGATTGTGGCACACACACTGTTCAATGGGTATTGTTACACACACACGCTGTCCAATTGGGTTTGTGAACACACCCGCTGTGAGTGGGTTTCGTGACACACACACTGTCCAATAAGGTTTGTGACACACACACATTGTCCAATGGGGTTTGTGAAACACACACATTTAATGGGTTTTGTGACACACACAATATCCAATGGGGTTTGTGACACTCACAATCTGTCCAATGGTGCTTGTGACAGACACGCTGTCCAATTGGGTTCGTGAACTCGTGCTGTCCAGTGGTTTTATGTCACGCACACTCTGTCCAATGGGCTTCTAACATACACGCTGTCCAATAGTGATTGTGACACACACACTGTCCATGGGTGTTTGTGAGACACACGCTGTCCAATGGGTTTTGTAGCACACAAACTGTCCAATGGGGTTTTGACACACACGCTGTCCACTGGGGATTGTGACACAAACTCTGTCCAATGGGATTTGTGACATACACACTGTCCAATGGTGTTTCTGACACACACGCTGTTCAATGGGGTTTGTAACTCACACACTCTGTCCAATGGGTCTTGTGACACACACGCTGTCCAATGGGATTCGTGACACACATGCCGTTCAATGTCGTTTGTGAACACACACACTGTCCAATAGGTTTTGTGACACACACACGCTATCCAATGGGGTTTGTGATACACACACTTTCTAATGGGGTTTGTGACACACACGCTGTCCAATGGGGTTTGTGACATTCACACTCTGTCCAATGGTGCTTGTGACACACACGCTGTAAAATTGGTTTCGTGACACACACGCTGCCCAGTGGGTTTTGTGACACACACACTCTGTCCAATGGGCTTGTGAAACACACGCTGTCCAATGGTGTTTGTGACACACACTCTGTCCAATGCCGATTGTGACACACACACGCTGTCCAATGGGGTTTGTGACACACAGACTGTCCAAAGGGGTTTGTGACACACACACTATCCAATAGGATTTGTGACACTCACACTGTCCAAGTGTGTTTGTGACACACACGGTGTCCAGTGGGTTTTGTTACACACACACTATCCAATGTAGTTTTGACACACACGCTTTCCACTGGGCATTGTGACAAACACACTGACCAGAGGGGGTTCGTGACACGCACGCTCTCCACTGGGTATTGTGACACAAACGCTGTCCAATGGGGTTCGTGACACACATACTGTCCAGTGGTGTTTCTGACACACATGCTGTCCAATGGGGTTTGTGACACAAACACTGTCCAATGGTTATTGTGACACACACACACTGTCCAATGGGGTTTGTGACACACACGCTGTCCAATGGGGATTGTGACACCACACTCTGTCCAAAGGGCTTGTGACACACACACGCTCTCCAATAGTGTTAGTGACAGACGCTCTGTCCCATGGTCTTTGTCACATACAAACTGTCCAATGGGGATTGTGACACACACACGCTGTCCAATGGGGTTTGTGACACACACACTGTCCAAAGGGGTTTGTGACACACACGCTGTCTAATGGGGTTTGTGATACACACACACTGTCCAAAGGGGTTTGTGACACCCACTTTCAGTTGGGTTTGTGACACACACATGCTGTCCAATGGTGTTTGTGACACATACACTTTCCAATGGGGTTTGTGACACACAAACTCTATCCAATGGCGCTTGTGACACACACGCTGTCCAATGGGGTTCTTGACACAAACTCTGTCCCATGGGGTTTGTGACACACACACTGTCCAATGTGGATTGTGACACACACATGCTGTCCAATGGAGTTTCTGACACACACGCTGTCCAAAGTGGTTTGTGACACACACGTTGTCTACTGGGGTTTGTGACACGCACACTGTCCATGGGTGTTTGTGACACACACGCTGACATGTTGGGTTTGTTACACACACACTGCCCAATTGTGTTTGTGACACGCATGCTGTCCAATGGGTTATGTGACACACACACTGACCAGGAGGGTTTGTGACACACACACGCTATTCAGTGGGGTTTGTGACACATACACTTTCCTATGTGGTTTGTGACACACACACACTGTCCAAAGGGTCTTGTGACACACACGCTGTCCAATGGGTTTGTGACACACACACGCTATCCAATGGGGTTTGTTACACATACACTCTGTCCAGTGGAGTTTGTGACACACACGCTGTCCAATGGGGTTTGTGATACACACACTGTCCAATGGGTATTGTTAAACACAAACTCTGTCCAATGGGGTTTGTGACACACACACTGTCCAATGGGGTTTGTGACACACACGCTGTCCAAAGGGGTTTGTGACACGCACGCTTTATAATGGGGTTTGTGACACACACACGGTATCCAATGGGGTTTATGACAAACACGCTGTCCAATAGGGTTTGTGACACACATACACTATCCAAAGGGGATTGTGACACACACACGCTGTCCGATGGTGTTTGTGAAACACACACTTTCCAATGGGGTTTGTGACACGCACACTTTCTAATGGGGTTTGTGACACACAAACTTTCCAATGGGGTTTGTGACACGCACACTTTCTAATGGGGTTTGTGACACACAAACTTTCCAATGGGGTTTGTGACACGCATACTTTCTAATGGGGTTTGTGACACACACACGCTGTCCAATGGGGTTTGTGACACGCACACTTTATAATGGGGTTTGTGACACACACACGGTATCCAATGGGTTTTATGACACACACGCTGTTCAATAGGGTTTGTGACACAGACGCTGTCCAATGGGGTTTGTGCCACACGCTCTGTCCAATAGGGTATATGACACACACATGCTATCCAATGGGCTTTGTGACACACATACTTTCTAATTGGGTTTTTGACAAACACACGCTTTCCAATGGGGTTTATGACACACACACTGTCCAGTGGGGTTTGTGACACACACACTCTGTCCAATGGGGTTTGTGACAAACATGCTATCCAGTTGGTTATGTGACACACACACACTGTCCAATTGGGTTTGTGACACACTCGCTATCCAATGGGGTTTGTGACACGCATACTTTCTAATGGGGTTTGTGACACACACACTGTCCGAAGGAGTTTGTGACACACACACTGTCGGAAGGAGTTTGTGACACACACACTGTCTAATGGGGTTTGTGACACACACGCACTGTCCAATGGTGTTTGTGACACACACATGCTATCCAATGGTGTTTGTGACACGCACAGTTTCTAAAGGGGTTTCTGACACACACACCCTGTGCAATGGGGTTTGTGAAACACACGCTGTCCAATGGGGATTGTGACACACACACTCTGTCCAATGGGGATTGTGACACACACACGCTGTCCAATGGGGTTTGTGACACACACACTGTCCAAAGGGGTTTGTGACACACACGCTGTCCAAAGGGGTTCGTGACACACACGCTGTCCAGTGTGTTTTGTGACAGACACACTCTGTCCAATGGGCTTGTGACACGCACACGCTGTCCTATAGTGTTTGTGACACACACTCTGTCCCATTGAGTTTGCGACAAAGACGCTGTCCAATGGGGATTGTGTCACACACAATGTCCAATAGGGTTTGTGACACACACATGCTATCCAATGGGGTTTGTGACACACACGTTATCCAATGGGGTACGTGACACACACTCTGTCCCATGCGGTTTGTGACACACACACTGTGTCCACTGGGGATTGTGACACACACACGCTGTCCACTGGGGTTTGTGACACAGACATTGTCTAAAGGGGTTGGTGACTACACACGTTGTTCAATCGGGTTTGTGGCACGCACACTGTCCATGGGTGTTCGTGACACACACACTGTCCAAAGGGCTTTGTGACACACACGATGTCCAATGGGGTTTGTGACACGTACACTGTCCGTGGGTGTTTGTGACACACACGCTGTCCATTGGAGTTTCTGTCACACACGATGTCCAATGGGGTTTGTGACACACACAGTGTCCACAGGGGTTTGTGAAACAAACTCTGTCCAATGAGGTTTGTGACACACACACTGTCCAATGGGTATTGTGACACACACACCCTGTCCACTGGGGTTTGTGACACACACGCTGTCCAATGGGTATTGTGACACTCGCTGTACAATGGGCTTTGTGACAAATACACTCTGTCCAATGGGGCTTGTTACACACACTCTCTCCTATGGGGTTTGTGACACACGCTATCCACTGGGTTTTGTGACACACACACTGTCCAATAGGGTATGTGACACACACGCTGTCTAATGGGGTTTGTGACACACACACACTGTCCAATGGGGTTTGTGAAAGACACACTCTATCCAATGGGGTTTGGGACACACACGCTGTCCAATGAGGATTGTGACACACACGCTGTCCAATGGCCTTTGTAACAAATACACTCTGTCCAATGGGGCTTGTGACACACACGCTGTCCAATGTGGTTTAATACACACACGCTCTCCAATGAGGATTGTGACAAACACACTGCCCCATGGGGTTTGCGACACAAACACGCTGTCCAATGTGGTTTGTGACACACACGCTCTCCAATGGGGTTTGTGACACACATGCTATCCAGTGGGTTTTGTGACACACACACTGTCCAATCGGGTTTGTGACACACACACTCTATCAAATGGGGTTTTTGACACACACACACTGTCCAATGGGGTTTGTGACATACACGCTGTCCAATGGGGATTGTGACACGCATACTTTCTAATGGGGTTTGTGACACACACACTCTATCCAATGGGGTTTGTGACACACACACACTGTCCAATGGGGTTTGTGACACACGCACTCGGTCCAATGGGGATTGTGACACACACACGCTGTCCAATAGCGTTTGTGACACACACACTGTCCAATGGGGATTGTGACACACACACGCTGTCCAATAGGGTTTATGACACACACACTGTCCAAAGGGTTTTGTGGCACGCACACTGTCCATGGGTGTTTGTAACACACACGCTGCCCAATGGTGTTTGTGACACAGACACTGTCCAAAGGGGTTTGTGACACACACGCTGTCCAATGGGGTTTGTGACACACATGCTATCCAGTGGGTTTTGTGACACACACACTGTCCAATCGGTTTTGTGACACACACACGCTATCCAATGGGGTTTGTGACACGCATACTTTCTAATGGGATTTGTGACACACACACTGTCCAATGGACTTTGTGACAAATACACTCTGTCCAATGGGGCTTGTTACACACATGCTCTCCTATGGGGTTTGTGACACACAGACGCTGTCCAATAGTTTTTGTGACACACACACTGTCCAAAGGGGTTTGTGACATACACGCTGTCCAGTGGGCTTTGTGCCAATTAAACTCTGTACAATGGGGCTTGTGATACACACGCTGTCCAATGGGGTTTGTGACACACACACTGTCCAATGTGTATTGTGACACACACACCCTCTCCAATAGGGTTTGTGACACACAAGGTGTCCAACGGGGTTTGTGACACACACGCTATCCAGTGGGTTTTGTGACACACACACTGTATAATAGGGTTTGTGACAAACACAGGCTATCCAATGGGGTTTGTGACACATACACTTTCCAATGGGGTTTGTGACACCACACTCTGTCCAATGGTGCTTGTGACACACACTCGCTATCCAATGGGGTTTGTGACACGCATACTTTCTAAATGGGGTTTGTGACACACACACTCTATCCAATGGGGTTTGTGACACACACACACTGTCCAATGGGGTTTGTGACACACACACTCGGTCCAATGGGGATTGTGACACACACACGCTGTCCAGTGGGGTTTGTGACACACACTCTGTCCCATTGGGTTTGTGACAAATACGCTGTCCAATGGGGATTGTGTCATACACAATGTCCAATAGGGTTTGTGACACACAAATGCTATCCAATGAGTTTTGTGACACACACTCTGTCCCATGGGGTTTGTGACACACACACTGTGTCCACTGGGGATTGTGACACACACACGCTGTCCAATGAGGTTTGTGACACACACAATGTCCAAAGGGGTTTGTGACACACACGTTGTCCAATGGGGTTTGTGACACACACACTGTCCAAAGGGGTTTGTGACACACACGATGGCCAACGGGGTTTGTGACACTCACACTGTCCATGGGTGTTTGTGACACAAACTCTGTCCAATGGTGTTTGTGACACACATACCCTGTGCAATGGGGTTTGTGACACACACGCTGTCCAATGGGGATTGTGACACTCGCTGTCCAATGGGCTTTGTGACAAATACACTCTGTCCAATGGGGCTTGTGAAACACACGCTGTCCAATGGGGTTTGTGACGCACAAGCTATCCAGTGGGTTTTGTGACACACACACTGTCCAATAGGGTTTGTGACACACACGCTCTCTAATGGGGTTTGTGACACACACACACTGTCCAATGGGGTTTGTGACACACGCGCTGTCCAATGGGGTTTGTGAAAGACACACTCTGTCCAATAGGGTTTGTGACACACACACGCTATCCAATGCGGTTTGTGACACATACACTTTCCAATGGGGTTTGTGACACCACACTCTGTCCAATGGTGCTTGTGACACACACACGCTATCCAATGGGGTTTGTGACACGCATACTTTCTAATGGGGTTTGTGACGCACACACTGTCCAAAGGGGTTTGTGACACACACGCTGTCTAATGCGGTTTGTGACACACACACACTGTCCAACGGGGTTTGTGACACACACGCTATCTAGTGGGTTTTGTGACACACACACTGTCCAATAGGGTTTGTGGCACACACGCTCTCTAATGGGGTTTGTGACACACACACACTGTCCAATGGGGATTGTGACACACGCGCTGTCCAATGGGGTTTGTGAAAGACACACTCTGTCCAATAGGGTTTGTGACACACACACGCTATCCAATGGGGTTTGTGACACATACACTTTCCAATGGGGTTTGTGACACCACACTCTGTCCAATGGTGCTTGTGACACACACACGCTATCCAATGGGGTTTGTAACACACGCATACGTTCTAATGGGGTTTGTGACGCACACACTGTCCAAAGGGGTGTGTGACACACACGCTGTCTAATGGGGTTTGTGACACACACACACTCTCCAACGGGGTTTGTGACACACACGCTATCCAGTGGGTTTTGTGACACACACACTGTATAATAGGGTTTGTGACAAACACACGCTATCCAATGGGGTTTGTGACACATACACTTTCCAATGGGGTTTGTGACACCACACTCCGTCCAATGGTGCTTGTGACACACACACGCTATCCAATGGGGTTTGTGACACGCATACTTTCTAAATGGGGTTTGTGACACACACACTCTATTGAATGGGGTTTGTGACACACACACACTGTCCAATGGGGTTTTGACACACACACTCGGTCCAATGGGCTTGTGACACACACACGCTATCCAATGGGGTTTGTAACACACGCATACGTTCTAATGGGGTTTGTGACGCACACACTGTCCAAAGGGGTGTGTGACACACACGCTGTCTAATGGGGTTTGTGACACACACACACTCTCCAACGGGGTTTGTGACAAACACGCTATCCAATGGGGTTTGTGACACACACACTGTTCAATGGGGATTGAGACACACACGCGCTGTCCAGTGGGATTTGTGACAATTAAACTGTACAATGAGGCTTGTGACACACACGCTGTCCAATGGGGTGTGTGACAAACATGCTATCCAGTGGGTTTTGTGACACACACACTGTCCAATCGGGTTTGTGACACACACACTCTATCAAATGGGGTTTGTGACACACACACACTGTCCAATGGGGTTTGTGACACACACGCTGTCCAATGGGGATTGTGACACCACACTCTGTCCAATGGTGCTTGTGACACACACACGCTATCCAATGGGGTTTGTGACACGCATACTTTCTAATGGGGTTTGTGACACACACACTGTCCAAAGGGGTTTGTGACACACACGCTGTCTAATGGGGTTTGTGACACACACACACTGTCCAATGGGGTTTGTGACACACACGCTGTGCAATGGGCTTTGTGACAAGTACACTCTGTCCAATAGGGCTTGTGACACACACGCTGTCCAAAGGGGTTCGTGACACACACGCTCTCCATTGTGTTTTGTGACAGACACGCTCTGTCCAATGGGCTTGTGACACACACTCTGTCCCATTGGGTTTCTGACAAATACGCTGTCCAATGGGGATTGTGTCATACACAATGTCCAATAGGGTTTGTGACACACAAATGCTATCCAATGGGTTTTGTGACACACACTCTGTCCCATGGGGTTTGTGACACACACACTGTGTCCACTGGGGATTGTGACACACACACGCTGTCCAATGAGTTTTGTGACACACGCAATGTCCAAAGGAGTTTGTGACACACACGTTGTCCAATGGGGTTTGTGACACACACACTGTCCAAAGGGGTTTGTGACACACACGATGGCCAATGGGGTTTGTGACACGCACACTGTCCATGGGTGTTTGTGACACAGACGCTGTCCAGTGGAGTTTGTGTCACACACACTGTCCAATGGGGTTTGTGACACACACAGTGTCCACGGGGGTTTGTGACACAAACTCTGTCCAATGAGGTTTGTGACACACACACTGTCCATTGGTGTTTGTGACACACATACCCTGTGCAATGGGGTTTGTGACACACACGCTGTCCAGTGGGGATTGTGACACTCGCTGTCCAATGGGCTTTGTGACACATACACTCTGTCCAATGGGGCTTGTGAAACACACGCTGTCCAATGGGGTTTGTGACGCACAAGCTATCCAGTGGGTTTTGTGACACACACACTGTCCAATAGGGTTTGTGACACACACGCTGTCTAATGGGGTTTGTGAAAGACACACTCTGTCCAATAGGGTTTGTGACACACACACGCTATCCAATGGGGTTTGTGACACATACACTTTCCAATGGGGTTTGTGACACCACACTCTGTCCAATGGTGCTTGTGACACACACACGCTACCCAATGGGGTTTGTGACACGCATACTTTCTAATGGGGTTTGTGACACACACACTGTCCAAAGGGGTTTGTGACACACACGCTGTCTAATGGGGTTTGTGACACACACACACTGTCCAATGGGGTTTGTGACACACACGCTGTCCAATGGGCTTTGTGACAAGTACACTCTGTCCACTGGGGCTTGTGACACACACGCTCTCCAATGGGGTTTGTGACACACACACTGTCCAATGTTTATTGTGACACACACACCCTCTCCAATAGGGTTTGTGACACACAAGGTGTCCAACGGGGTTTGTGACACACACGCTATCCAGTGGGTTTTGTGACACACACACTGTATAATAGGGTTTGTGACAAACACACGCTATCCAATGGGGTTTGTGACACATACACTTTCCAATGGGGTTTGTGACACCACACTCTGTCCAATGGTGCTTGTGACACACACACGCTATCCAATGGGGTTTGTGACACGCATACTTTCTAAATGGGGTTTGTGGCACACACACTCTATCCAATGGGGTTTGTGACACACACACACTGTCCAATGGGGTTTTGACACACACACTCGGTCCAATGGGCTTGTGACACACACACGCTGACAAATAGTGTTTGTGACAAACACGCTATCCAAAGGGGTTTGTGACACACACACTGTCCAATGGGGATTGAGACACACACGCGCTGTCCAGTGGCGTTTGTGACAATTGAACTGTACAATGAGGGTTGTGACACACACGCTGTCCAATGGGGTTTGTGACACACATGCTATCCAGTGGGTTTTGTGACACACACACTGTCCAATCGGGTTTGTGACACACACACTCTATCAAATGGGGTTTGTGACACACACACACTGTCCAATGGGGTTTGTGACACACACGCTGTCCAATGGGGATTGTGACACGCATACTTTCTAATGGGGTTTGTGACACACACACTGTCCAAAGGGGTTTGTGACACACACGCTGTCTAATGGGGTTTGTGACACACACACACTGTCCAACGGGGTTTGTGACACACACACTGTCCAAAGGGGTTTGTGACATACACGCTGTCCAGTGGGCTTTTTGCCATTTAAACTCTGTACAATGGGGCTTGTGACACACACGCTGTCCAGTGGGGTTAGTGACACACATGCTATCCAGTGGGTTTTGTGACACACACACTGTCCAATAGGGTTTGTGACACACACACTCTATTAAAAGGGGTTTGTGACACACACACACTGTCCAATGGGGTTTGTGACACACACGCTGTCCAATGGGGATTGTGACACTACACTCTGTCCAATGGTGCTTGTGACACACACACGCTATCCAATGGGGTTTGTGACACGCATACTTTCTAATGGGGTTTGTGACACACACACTGTCCAAAGGGGTTTGTGACACACACGCTGTCTAATGGGGTTTGTGACACACACACACTGTCCAATGGGGTTTGTGACACACACACTCGGTCCAATGGGGATTGTGACACACACACGCTGTCCAGTGGGGTTTGTGACACACACTCTGTCCCATTGGGTTTGTGACAAATACGCTGTCCAATGGGGATTGTGTCATACACAATGTCCAATAGGGTTTGTGACACACAAATGCTATCCAATGGGTTTTGTGACACACACTCTGTCCCATGGGGTTTGTGACACACACACTGTGTCCACTGGGGATTGTGACACACACACGCTGTCCAATGAGGTTTGTGACACACACAATGTCCAAAGGGGTTTGTGACACACACGTTGTCCAATGGGGTTTGTGACACACACACTGTCCAAAGGGGTTTGTGACACACACGATGGCCAACGGGGTTTGTGACACTCACACTGTCCATGGGTGTTTGTGACACAAACTCTGTCCAATGGTGTTTGTGACACACATACCCTGTGCAATGGGGTTTGTGACACACACGCTGTCCAATGGGGATTGTGACACTCGCTGTCCAATGGGCTTTGTGACAAATACACTCTGTCCAATGGGGCTTGTGAAACACACGCTGTCCAATGGGGTTTGTGACGCACAAGCTATCCAGTGGGTTTTGTGACACACACACTGTCCAATAGGGTTTGTGACACACACGCTCTCTAATGGGGTTTGTGACACACACACACTGTCCAATGGGGTTTGTGACACACGCGCTGTCCAATGGGGTTTGTGAAAGACACACTCTGTCCAATAGGGTTTGTGACACACACACGCTATCCAATGCGGTTTGTGACACATACACTTTCCAATGGGGTTTGTGACACCACACTCTGTCCAATGGTGCTTGTGACACACACACGCTATCCAATGGGGTTTGTGACACGCATACTTTCTAATGGGGTTTGTGACGCACACACTGTCCAAAGGGGTTTGTGACACACACGCTGTCTAATGCGGTTTGTGACACACACACACTGTCCAACGGGGTTTGTGACACACACGCTATCTAGTGGGTTTTGTGACACACACACTGTCCAATAGGGTTTGTGGCACACACGCTCTCTAATGGGGTTTGTGACACACACACACTGTCCAATGGGGTTTGTGACACACGCGCTGTCCAATGGGGTTTGTGAAAGACACACTCTGTCCAATAGGGTTTGTGACACACACACGCTATCCAATGGGGTTTGTGACACATACACTTTCCAATGGGGTTTGTGACACCACACTCTGTCCAATGGTGCTTGTGACACACACACGCTATCCAATGGGGTTTGTGACACGCATACGTTCTAATGGGGTTTGTGACGCACACACTGTCCAAAGGGGTGTGTGACACACACGCTGTCTAATGGGGTTTGTGACACACACACACTCTCCAACGGGGTTTGTGACACACACGCTATCCAGTGGGTTTTGTGACACACACACTGTATAATAGGGTTTGTGACAAACACACGCTATCCAATGGGGTTTGTGACACATACACTTTCCAATGGGGTTTGTGACACCACACTCCGTCCAATGGTGCTTGTGACACACACACGCTATCCAATGGGGTTTGTGACACGCATACTTTCTAAATGGGGTTTGTGACACACACACTCTATTGAATGGGGTTTGTGACACACACACACTGTCCAATGGGGTTTTGACACACACACTCGGTCCAATGGGTTTGTGAAAGACACACTCTGTCCAATAGGGTTTGTGACACACACACGCTATCCAATGGGGTTTGTGACACATACACTTTCCAATGGGGTTTGTGACACCACACTCTGTCCAATGGTGCTTGTGACACACACACGCTATCCAATGGGGTTTGTGACACGCATACGTTCTAATGGGGTTTGTGACGCACACACTGTCCAAAGGGGTGTGTGACACACACGCTGTCTAATGGGGTTTGTGACACACACACACTCTCCAACGGGGTTTGTGACACACACGCTATCCAGTGGGTTTTGTGACACACACACTGTATAATAGGGTTTGTGACAAACACACGCTATCCAATGGGGTTTGTGACACATACACTTTCCAATGGGGTTTGTGACACCACACTCCGTCCAATGGTGCTTGTGACACACACACGCTATCCAATGGGGTTTGTGACACGCATACTTTCTAAATGGGGTTTGTGACACACACACTCTATTGAATGGGGTTTGTGACACACACACACTGTCCAATGGGGTTTTGACACACACACTCGGTCCAATGGGCTTGTGACACACACACGCTGACAAATAGTGTTTGTGACAAACACGCTATCCAATGGGGTTTGTGACACACACACTGTTCAATGGGGATTGAGACACACACGCGCTGTCCAGTGGGATTTGTGACAATTAAACTGTACAATGAGGCTTGTGACACACACGCTGTCCAATGGGGTGTGTGACAAACATGCTATCCAGTGGGTTTTGTGACACACACACTGTCCAATCGGGTTTGTGACACACACACTCTATCAAATGGGGTTTGTGACACACACACACTGTCCAATGGGGTTTGTGACACACACGCTGTCCAATGGGGATTGTGACACCACACTCTGTCCAATGGTGCTTGTGACACACACACGCTATCCAATGGGGTTTGTGACACGCATACTTTCTAATGGGGTTTGTGACACACACACTGTCCAAAGGGGTTTGTGACACACACGCTGTCTAATGGGGTTTGTGACACACACACACTGTCCAATGGGGTTTGTGACACACACGCTGTGCAATGGGCTTTGTGACAAGTACACTCTGTCCAATAGGGCTTGTGACACACACGCTGTCCAAAGGGGTTCGTGACACACACGCTCTCCATTGTGTTTTGTGACAGACACGCTCTGTCCAATGGGCTTGTGACACACACTCTGTCCCATTGGGTTTCTGACAAATACGCTGTCCAATGGGGATTGTGTCATACACAATGTCCAATAGGGTTTGTGACACACAAATGCTATCCAATGGGTTTTGTGACACACACTCTGTCCCATGGGGTTTGTGACACACACACTGTGTCCACTGGGGATTGTGACACACACACGCTGTCCAATGAGTTTTGTGACACACGCAATGTCCAAAGGAGTTTGTGACACACACGTTGTCCAATGGGGTTTGTGACACACACACTGTCCAAAGGGGTTTGTGACACACACGATGGCCAATGGGGTTTGTGACACGCACACTGTCCATGGGTGTTTGTGACACAGACGCTGTCCAGTGGAGTTTGTGTCACACACACTGTCCAATGGGGTTTGTGACACACACAGTGTCCACGGGGGTTTGTGACACAAACTCTGTCCAATGAGGTTTGTGACACACACACTGTCCATTGGTGTTTGTGACACACATACCCTGTGCAATGGGGTTTGTGACACACACGCTGTCCAGTGGGGATTGTGACACTCGCTGTCCAATGGGCTTTGTGACACATACACTCTGTCCAATGGGGCTTGTGAAACACACGCTGTCCAATGGGGTTTGTGACGCACAAGCTATCCAGTGGGTTTTGTGACACACACACTGTCCAATAGGGTTTGTGACACACACGCTGTCTAATGGGGTTTGTGAAAGACACACTCTGTCCAATAGGGTTTGTGACACACACACGCTATCCAATGGGGTTTGTGACACATACACTTTCCAATGGGGTTTGTGACACCACACTCTGTCCAATGGTGCTTGTGACACACACACGCTACCCAATGGGGTTTGTGACACGCATACTTTCTAATGGGGTTTGTGGCACACACACTCTATCCAATGGGGTTTGTGACACACACACACTGTCCAATGGGGTTTTGACACACACACTCGGTCCAATGGGCTTGTGACACACACGCTGTCTAATGGGGTTTGTGACACACACACACTGTCCAATGGGGTTTGTGACACACACGCTGTCCAATGGGCTTTGTGACAAGTACACTCTGTCCACTGGGGCTTGTGACACACACGCTCTCCAATGGGGTTTGTGACACACACACTGTCCAATGTTTATTGTGACACACACACCCTCTCCAATAGGGTTTGTGACACACAAGGTGTCCAACGGGGTTTGTGACACACACGCTATCCAGTGGGTTTTGTGACACACACACTGTATAATAGGGTTTGTGACAAACACACGCTATCCAATGGGGTTTGTGACACATACACTTTCCAATGGGGTTTGTGACACCACACTCTGTCCAATGGTGCTTGTGACACACACACGCTATCCAATGGGGTTTGTGACACGCATACTTTCTAAATGGGGTTTGTGGCACACACACTCTATCCAATGGGGTTTGTGACACACACACACTGTCCAATGGGGTTTTGACACACACACTCGGTCCAATGGGCTTGTGACACACACACGCTGACAAATAGTGTTTGTGACAAACACGCTATCCAAAGGGGTTTGTGACACACACACTGTCCAATGGGGATTGAGACACACACGCGCTGTCCAGTGGCGTTTGTGACAATTGAACTGTACAATGAGGGTTGTGACACACACGCTGTCCAATGGGGTTTGTGACACACATGCTATCCAGTGGGTTTTGTGACACACACACTGTCCAATCGGGTTTGTGACACACACACTCTATCAAATGGGGTTTGTGACACACACACACTGTCCAATGGGGTTTGTGACACACACGCTGTCCAATGGGGATTGTGACACGCATACTTTCTAATGGGGTTTGTGACACACACACTGTCCAAAGGGGTTTGTGACACACACGCTGTCTAATGGGGTTTGTGACACACACACACTGTCCAACGGGGTTTGTGACACACACACTGTCCAAAGGGGTTTGTGACATACACGCTGTCCAGTGGGCTTTTTGCCATTTAAACTCTGTACAATGGGGCTTGTGACACACACGCTGTCCAGTGGGGTTAGTGACACACATGCTATCCAGTGGGTTTTGTGACACACACACTGTCCAATAGGGTTTGTGACACACACACTCTATTAAAAGGGGTTTGTGACACACACACACTGTCCAATGGGGTTTGTGACACACACGCTGTCCAATGGGGATTGTGACACCACACTCTGTCCAATGGTGCTTGTGACACACACACGCTATCCAATGGGGTTTGTGACACGCATACTTTCTAATGGGGTTTGTGACACACACACTGTCCAAAGGGGTTTGTGACACACACGCTGTCTAATGGGGTTTGTGACACACACACACTGTCCAATGGGGTTTGTGACACACACACTCGGTCCAATGGGGATTGTGACACACACACGCTGTCCAGTGGGGTTTGTGACACACACTCTGTCCCATTGGGTTTGTGACAAATACGCTGTCCAATGGGGATTGTGTCATACACAATGTCCAATAGGGTTTGTGACACACAAATGCTATCCAATGGGTTTTGTGACACACACTCTGTCCCATGGGGTTTGTGACACACACACTGTGTCCACTGGGGATTGTGACACACACACGCTGTCCAATGAGGTTTGTGACACACACAATGTCCAAAGGGGTTTGTGACACACACGTTGTCCAATGGGGTTTGTGACACACACACTGTCCAAAGGGGTTTGTGACACACACGATGGCCAACGGGGTTTGTGACACTCACACTGTCCATGGGTGTTTGTGACACAAACTCTGTCCAATGGTGTTTGTGACACACATACCCTGTGCAATGGGGTTTGTGACACACACGCTGTCCAATGGGGATTGTGACACTCGCTGTCCAATGGGCTTTGTGACAAATACACTCTGTCCAATGGGGCTTGTGAAACACACGCTGTCCAATGGGGTTTGTGACGCACAAGCTATCCAGTGGGTTTTGTGACACACACACTGTCCAATAGGGTTTGTGACACACACGCTCTCTAATGGGGTTTGTGACACACACACACTGTCCAATGGGGTTTGTGACACACGCGCTGTCCAATGGGGTTTGTGAAAGACACACTCTGTCCAATAGGGTTTGTGACACACACACGCTATCCAATGCGGTTTGTGACACATACACTTTCCAATGGGGTTTGTGACACCACACTCTGTCCAATGGTGCTTGTGACACACACACGCTATCCAATGGGGTTTGTGACACGCATACTTTCTAATGGGGTTTGTGACGCACACACTGTCCAAAGGGGTTTGTGACACACACGCTGTCTAATGCGGTTTGTGACACACACACACTGTCCAACGGGGTTTGTGACACACACGCTATCTAGTGGGTTTTGTGACACACACACTGTCCAATAGGGTTTGTGGCACACACGCTCTCTAATGGGGTTTGTGACACACACACACTGTCCAATGGGGTTTGTGACACACGCGCTGTCCAATGGGGTTTGTGAAAGACACACTCTGTCCAATAGGGTTTGTGACACACACACGCTATCCAATGGGGTTTGTGACACATACACTTTCCAATGGGGTTTGTGACACCACACTCTGTCCAATGGTGCTTGTGACACACACACGCTATCCAATGGGGTTTGTGACACGCATACGTTCTAATGGGGTTTGTGACGCACACACTGTCCAAAGGGGTGTGTGACACACACGCTGTCTAATGGGGTTTGTGACACACACACACTCTCCAACGGGGTTTGTGACACACACGCTATCCAGTGGGTTTTGTGACACACACACTGTATAATAGGGTTTGTGACAAACACACGCTATCCAATGGGGTTTGTGACACATACACTTTCCAATGGGGTTTGTGACACCACACTCCGTCCAATGGTGCTTGTGACACACACACGCTATCCAATGGGGTTTGTGACACGCATACTTTCTAAATGGGGTTTGTGACACACACACTCTATTGAATGGGGTTTGTGACACACACACACTGTCCAATGGGGTTTTGACACACACACTCGGTCCAATGGGCTTGTGACACACACACGCTGACAAATAGTGTTTGTGACAAACACGCTATCCAATGGGGTTTGTGACACACACACTGTTCAATGGGGATTGAGACACACACGCGCTGTCCAGTGGGATTTGTGACAATTAAACTGTACAATGAGGCTTGTGACACACACGCTGTCCAATGGGGTGTGTGACAAACATGCTATCCAGTGGGTTTTGTGACACACACACTGTCCAATCGGGTTTGTGACACACACACTCTATCAAATGGGGTTTGTGACACACACACACTGTCCAATGGGGTTTGTGACACACACGCTGTCCAATGGGGATTGTGACACCACACTCTGTCCAATGGTGCTTGTGACACACACACGCTATCCAATGGGGTTTGTGACACGCATACTTTCTAATGGGGTTTGTGACACACACACTGTCCAAAGGGGTTTGTGACACACACGCTGTCTAATGGGGTTTGTGACACACACACACTGTCCAATGGGGTTTGTGACACACACGCTGTGCAATGGGCTTTGTGACAAGTACACTCTGTCCAATAGGGCTTGTGACACACACGCTGTCCAAAGGGGTTCGTGACACACACGCTCTCCATTGTGTTTTGTGACAGACACGCTCTGTCCAATGGGCTTGTGACACACACTCTGTCCCATTGGGTTTCTGACAAATACGCTGTCCAATGGGGATTGTGTCATACACAATGTCCAATAGGGTTTGTGACACACAAATGCTATCCAATGGGTTTTGTGACACACACTCTGTCCCATGGGGTTTGTGACACACACACTGTGTCCACTGGGGATTGTGACACACACACGCTGTCCAATGAGTTTTGTGACACACGCAATGTCCAAAGGAGTTTGTGACACACACGTTGTCCAATGGGGTTTGTGACACACACACTGTCCAAAGGGGTTTGTGACACACACGATGGCCAATGGGGTTTGTGACACGCACACTGTCCATGGGTGTTTGTGACACAGACGCTGTCCAGTGGAGTTTGTGTCACACACACTGTCCAATGGGGTTTGTGACACACACAGTGTCCACGGGGGTTTGTGACACAAACTCTGTCCAATGAGGTTTGTGACACACACACTGTCCATTGGTGTTTGTGACACACATACCCTGTGCAATGGGGTTTGTGACACACACGCTGTCCAGTGGGGATTGTGACACTCGCTGTCCAATGGGCTTTGTGACACATACACTCTGTCCAATGGGGCTTGTGAAACACACGCTGTCCAATGGGGTTTGTGACGCACAAGCTATCCAGTGGGTTTTGTGACACACACACTGTCCAATAGGGTTTGTGACACACACGCTGTCTAATGGGGTTTGTGAAAGACACACTCTGTCCAATAGGGTTTGTGACACACACACGCTATCCAATGGGGTTTGTGACACATACACTTTCCAATGGGGTTTGTGACACCACACTCTGTCCAATGGTGCTTGTGACACACACACGCTACCCAATGGGGTTTGTGACACGCATACTTTCTAATGGGGTTTGTGGCACACACACTCTATCCAATGGGGTTTGTGACACACACACACTGTCCAATGGGGTTTTGACACACACACTCGGTCCAATGGGCTTGTGACACACACGCTGTCTAATGGGGTTTGTGACACACACACACTGTCCAATGGGGTTTGTGACACACACGCTGTCCAATGGGCTTTGTGACAAGTACACTCTGTCCACTGGGGCTTGTGACACACACGCTCTCCAATGGGGTTTGTGACACACACACTGTCCAATGTTTATTGTGACACACACACCCTCTCCAATAGGGTTTGTGACACACAAGGTGTCCAACGGGGTTTGTGACACACACGCTATCCAGTGGGTTTTGTGACACACACACTGTATAATAGGGTTTGTGACAAACACACGCTATCCAATGGGGTTTGTGACACATACACTTTCCAATGGGGTTTGTGACACCACACTCTGTCCAATGGTGCTTGTGACACACACACGCTATCCAATGGGGTTTGTGACACGCATACTTTCTAAATGGGGTTTGTGGCACACACACTCTATCCAATGGGGTTTGTGACACACACACACTGTCCAATGGGGTTTTGACACACACACTCGGTCCAATGGGCTTGTGACACACACACGCTGACAAATAGTGTTTGTGACAAACACGCTATCCAAAGGGGTTTGTGACACACACACTGTCCAATGGGGATTGAGACACACACGCGCTGTCCAGTGGCGTTTGTGACAATTGAACTGTACAATGAGGGTTGTGACACACACGCTGTCCAATGGGGTTTGTGACACACATGCTATCCAGTGGGTTTTGTGACACACACACTGTCCAATCGGGTTTGTGACACACACACTCTATCAAATGGGGTTTGTGACACACACACACTGTCCAATGGGGTTTGTGACACACACGCTGTCCAATGGGGATTGTGACACGCATACTTTCTAATGGGGTTTGTGACACACACACTGTCCAAAGGGGTTTGTGACACACACGCTGTCTAATGGGGTTTGTGACACACACACACTGTCCAACGGGGTTTGTGACACACACACTGTCCAAAGGGGTTTGTGACATACACGCTGTCCAGTGGGCTTTTTGCCATTTAAACTCTGTACAATGGGGCTTGTGACACACACGCTGTCCAGTGGGGTTAGTGACACACATGCTATCCAGTGGGTTTTGTGACACACACACTGTCCAATAGGGTTTGTGACACACACACTCTATTAAAAGGGGTTTGTGACACACACACACTGTCCAATGGGGTTTGTGACACACACGCTGTCCAATGGGGATTGTGACACCACACTCTGTCCAATGGTGCTTGTGACACACACACGCTATCCAATGGGGTTTGTGACACGCATACTTTCTAATGGGGTTTGTGACACACACACTGTCCAAAGGGGTTTGTGACACACACGCTGTCTAATGGGGTTTGTGACACACACACACTGTCCAATGGGGTTTGTGACACACACACTCGGTCCAATGGGGATTGTGACACACACACGCTGTCCAGTGGGGTTTGTGACACACACTCTGTCCCATTGGGTTTGTGACAAATACGCTGTCCAATGGGGATTGTGTCATACACAATGTCCAATAGGGTTTGTGACACACAAATGCTATCCAATGGGTTTTGTGACACACACTCTGTCCCATGGGGTTTGTGACACACACACTGTGTCCACTGGGGATTGTGACACACACACGCTGTCCAATGAGGTTTGTGACACACACAATGTCCAAAGGGGTTTGTGACACACACGTTGTCCAATGGGGTTTGTGACACACACACTGTCCAAAGGGGTTTGTGACACACACGATGGCCAACGGGGTTTGTGACACTCACACTGTCCATGGGTGTTTGTGACACAAACTCTGTCCAATGGTGTTTGTGACACACATACCCTGTGCAATGGGGTTTGTGACACACACGCTGTCCAATGGGGATTGTGACACTCGCTGTCCAATGGGCTTTGTGACAAATACACTCTGTCCAATGGGGCTTGTGAAACACACGCTGTCCAATGGGGTTTGTGACGCACAAGCTATCCAGTGGGTTTTGTGACACACACACTGTCCAATAGGGTTTGTGACACACACGCTCTCTAATGGGGTTTGTGACACACACACACTGTCCAATGGGGTTTGTGACACACGCGCTGTCCAATGGGGTTTGTGAAAGACACACTCTGTCCAATAGGGTTTGTGACACACACACGCTATCCAATGCGGTTTGTGACACATACACTTTCCAATGGGGTTTGTGACACCACACTCTGTCCAATGGTGCTTGTGACACACACACGCTATCCAATGGGGTTTGTGACACGCATACTTTCTAATGGGGTTTGTGACGCACACACTGTCCAAAGGGGTTTGTGACACACACGCTGTCTAATGCGGTTTGTGACACACACACACTGTCCAACGGGGTTTGTGACACACACGCTATCTAGTGGGTTTTGTGACACACACACTGTCCAATAGGGTTTGTGGCACACACGCTCTCTAATGGGGTTTGTGACACACACACACTGTCCAATGGGGTTTGTGACACACGCGCTGTCCAATGGGGTTTGTGAAAGACACACTCTGTCCAATAGGGTTTGTGACACACACACGCTATCCAATGGGGTTTGTGACACATACACTTTCCAATGGGGTTTGTGACACCACACTCTGTCCAATGGTGCTTGTGACACACACACGCTATCCAATGGGGTTTGTGACACGCATACGTTCTAATGGGGTTTGTGACGCACACACTGTCCAAAGGGGTGTGTGACACACACGCTGTCTAATGGGGTTTGTGACACACACACACTCTCCAACGGGGTTTGTGACACACACGCTATCCAGTGGGTTTTGTGACACACACACTGTATAATAGGGTTTGTGACAAACACACGCTATCCAATGGGGTTTGTGACACATACACTTTCCAATGGGGTTTGTGACACCACACTCCGTCCAATGGTGCTTGTGACACACACACGCTATCCAATGGGGTTTGTGACACGCATACTTTCTAAATGGGGTTTGTGACACACACACACTGTCCAATGGGGTTTTGACACACACACTCGGTCCAATGGGCTTGTGACACACACACGCTGACAAATAGTGTTTGTGACAAACACGCTATCCAATGGGGTTTGTGACACACACACTGTTCAATGGGGATTGAGACACACACGCGCTGTCCAGTGGGATTTGTGACAATTAAACTGTACAATGAGGCTTGTGACACACACGCTGTCCAATGGGGTGTGTGACAAACATGCTATCCAGTGGGTTTTGTGACACACACACTGTCCAATCGGGTTTGTGACACACACACTCTATCAAATGGGGTTTGTGACACACACACACTGTCCAATGGGGTTTGTGACACACACGCTGTCCAATGGGGATTGTGACACCACACTCTGTCCAATGGTGCTTGTGACACACACACGCTATCCAATGGGGTTTGTGACACGCATACTTTCTAATGGGGTTTGTGACACACACACTGTCCAAAGGGGTTTGTGACACACACGCTGTCTAATGGGGTTTGTGACACACACACACTGTCCAATGGGGTTTGTGACACACACGCTGTGCAATGGGCTTTGTGACAAGTACACTCTGTCCAATAGGGCTTGTGACACACACGCTGTCCAAAGGGGTTCGTGACACACACGCTCTCCATTGTGTTTTGTGACAGACACGCTCTGTCCAATGGGCTTGTGACACACACTCTGTCCCATTGGGTTTCTGACAAATACGCTGTCCAATGGGGATTGTGTCATACACAATGTCCAATAGGGTTTGTGACACACAAATGCTATCCAATGGGTTTTGTGACACACACTCTGTCCCATGGGGTTTGTGACACACACACTGTGTCCACTGGGGATTGTGACACACACACGCTGTCCAATGAGTTTTGTGACACACGCAATGTCCAAAGGAGTTTGTGACACACACGTTGTCCAATGGGGTTTGTGACACACACACTGTCCAAAGGGGTTTGTGACACACACGATGGCCAATGGGGTTTGTGACACGCACACTGTCCATGGGTGTTTGTGACACAGACGCTGTCCAGTGGAGTTTGTGTCACACACACTGTCCAATGGGGTTTGTGACACACACAGTGTCCACGGGGGTTTGTGACACAAACTCTGTCCAATGAGGTTTGTGACACACACACTGTCCATTGGTGTTTGTGACACACATACCCTGTGCAATGGGGTTTGTGACACACACGCTGTCCAGTGGGGATTGTGACACTCGCTGTCCAATGGGCTTTGTGACACATACACTCTGTCCAATGGGGCTTGTGAAACACACGCTGTCCAATGGGGTTTGTGACGCACAAGCTATCCAGTGGGTTTTGTGACACACACACTGTCCAATAGGGTTTGTGACACACACGCTGTCTAATGGGGTTTGTGAAAGACACACTCTGTCCAATAGGGTTTGTGACACACACACGCTATCCAATGGGGTTTGTGACACATACACTTTCCAATGGGGTTTGTGACACCACACTCTGTCCAATGGTGCTTGTGACACACACACGCTACCCAATGGGGTTTGTGACACGCATACTTTCTAATGGGGTTTGTGACACACACACTGTCCAAAGGGGTTTGTGACACACACGCTGTCTAATGGGGTTTGTGACACACACACACTGTCCAATGGGGTTTGTGACACACACGCTGTCCAATGGGCTTTGTGACAAGTACACTCTGTCCACTGGGGCTTGTGACACACACGCTCTCCAATGGGGTTTGTGACACACACACTGTCCAATGTTTATTGTGACACACACACCCTCTCCAATAGGGTTTGTGACACACAAGGTGTCCAACGGGGTTTGTGACACACACGCTATCCAGTGGGTTTTGTGACACACACAGTGTATAATAGGGTTTGTGACAAACACACGCTATCCAATGGGGTTTGTGACACATACACTTTCCAATGGGGTTTGTGACACCACACTCTGTCCAATGGTGCTTGTGACACACACACGCTATCCAATGGGGTTTGTGACACGCATACTTTCTAAATGGGGTTTGTGGCACACACACTCTATCCAATGGGGTTTGTGACACACACACACTGTCCAATGGGGTTTTGACACACACACTCGGTCCAATGGGCTTGTGACACACACACGCTGACAAATAGTGTTTGTGACAAACACGCTATCCAAAGGGGTTTGTGACACACACACTGTCCAATGGGGATTGAGACACACACGCGCTGTCCAGTGGCGTTTGTGACAATTGAACTGTACAATGAGGGTTGTGACACACACGCTGTCCAATGGGGTTTGTGACACACATGCTATCCAGTGGGTTTTGTGACACACACACTGTCCAATCGGGTTTGTGACACACACACTCTATCAAATGGGGTTTGTGACACACACACACTGTCCAATGGGGTTTGTGACACACACGCTGTCCAATGGGGATTGTGACACGCATACTTTCTAATGGGGTTTGTGACACACACACTGTCCAAAGGGGTTTGTGACACACACGCTGTCTAATGGGGTTTGTGACACACACACACTGTCCAACGGGGTTTGTGACACACACACTGTCCAAAGGGGTTTGTGACATACACGCTGTCCAGTGGGCTTTTTGCCATTTAAACTCTGTACAATGGGGCTTGTGACACACACGCTGTCCAGTGGGGTTAGTGACACACATGCTATCCAGTGGGTTTTGTGACACACACACTGTCCAATAGGGTTTGTGACACACACACTCTATTAAAAGGGGTTTGTGACACACACACACTGTCCAATGGGGTTTGTGACACACACGCTGTCCAATGGGGATTGTGACACCACACTCTGTCCAATGGTGCTTGTGACACACACACGCTATCCAATGGGGTTTGTGACACGCATACTTTCTAATGGGGTTTGTGACACACACACTGTCCAAAGGGGTTTGTGACACACACGCTGTCTAATGGGGTTTGTGACACACACACACTGTCCAATGGGGTTTGTGAAACACACGCTGTCCAATGGGCTTTGTGACAAGTACACTCTGTTCAATGGGGCTTGTGACACACACGCTGTCCAAAGGGGTTCGTGACACACACGCTGTCCATTGTGTTTTGTGACAGACACACTCTGTTCAATGGGCTTGTGACACACACACGCTGTCCAGTGGGGTTTGTGACACACACTCTCTCCCATTGGGTTTGTGACAAATACGCTGTCCAATGGGGATTGTACCATACACAATGTCCAATAGGGTTTGTGACACACAAATGCTATCCAATGGGGTTTGTGACACACACTCTGTCCCATGGGGTTTGTGACACACACACTGTGTCCACTGGGGATTGTGACACACACACGCTGTCCAATGAAGTTTGTGACACACACAAAGTCCAAAGGGGTTTGTGACACAGACGTTGTCCAATGGGGTGTGTGACACACACACTGTCCAAAGGGGTTTGTGACACACACGATGGCCAATGGGGTTTGTGACACGCACACTGTCCATGGGTGTTTGTGACACAGACGCTGTCCCGTGGAGTTTGTGTCACACACACCGGCCAATGGGGATTGTGACACACACACGCTGACCAGTGGGATTTGTGACAATTAAACTCTGTACAATGAGGATTGTGACACACACGCTGTCCAATGGGGTTTGTGACACACATGCTATCCATTGGGTTTTGTGACACACACACTGTCCAATCGGGTTTGTGACACACGCACTCTATCAAATGGGGTTTGTGACACACACACTGTCCAATGGGGATTGTGACACACACACGCTGTCCAATAGGGTTTGTGACACACACACTGTCCAATGGGGATTGTGACACACACACGCCATGCAATAGGGTTTGTGACACACAAACTGCCCAAAGGGGTTTGTGACATACACGCTGTCCAGTGGGCTTTGTGCCAATTAAACTCTGTCCAATGGTGCTTGTGACACACACGCTGTCCAATGGGGATTGTGACACCACACTCTGTCCAATGGTGCTTGTGACACACACACGCTATCCAATGGGGTTTGTGACACGCATACTTTCTAATGGGGTTTGTGACACACACGCTGTCTAATGGGGTTTGTGACACACACACACTGTCCAATGGGATTTGTGACACACACGCTGTCCAATGGTCTTTGTGACAAGTACACTCTGTCCAATGGGGCTTGTGACACGCACGCTGTTCAATGGGGTTTGTGACACACACGTTGTCCAATGGGGATTGTGACACACACGCTCTCCAATGGGCTTTGAGACAAATACACTCTTTCCAATGGGGCTTGTGACAAACAAGGTGTCCAACGGGGTTTGTGACACACACGCTATCCAGTGGGTTTTGTGACACACACACTGTATAATAGGGTTTGTGACAAACACACGCTATCCAATGGGGTTTGTGACACGCATACATTCCAAATGCGGGGGTTTGTGACACACTCAGTGTCCACGGGGGTTTGTGACACAAACTCTGTCCAATGAGGTTTGTGACACACACACTGTCCAATGGGGTTTGTGACACACACACCCTGTGCAATGGGGTTTGTGACACACACGCTGTCCAATGGGGATTGTGACACTCGCTGTCCAATGGGCTTTGTGAGTAATACACTCTGTCCAATGGGGCTTGTGAAACACATGCTGTCCAATGGGGTTTGTGACACACAAGCTATCCAGTGGGTTTTTGACACACACACTGTCCAATAGGGTTTGTGACACACACGCTGTCTAATGGGGTTTGTGACACACACACACTGTCCAATGGGGTTTGTGACACACACGCTTTCCAATGGGGTTTGTGAAACACACACTCTGTCCAATAGGGTTTGTGACACACACACGGTATTCAATGGGGTTTGTGACAAACGCTTTCCAATCGGTTTTTTGACTCACACACGCTGTCCAATGGTGTTTGTGACACGCATACTGTCCAATTGGTTTTGTGACACACATGCTGTCCAGTGGAGTTTGTGACACACACACTGTCCAATGGGGTTTGTGACACACACATTCTCCACGGGGGTTTGTGACACAAAATCTATCCAATTAGGTTTCTGACACACACACTGTCAAATGGGTATTGTGACACACACACGCTCTCCAATGGGGTTTGTGACACACACGCTGTCCAATGGGCTTTGTGACAAATACACTCTGTCCAAAGGGGCTTGTGACACACACGCTGTCCAATGGGGTTTATTACACACACGCTGTCCAATTGGGTTTGTGACACACACTCTGTCCCATGGGGTTTGCGACACACACACGGTGTCCAATGTGGTTTGTGAGACACACGCTGTCCAATAGGGTTTGTGAAACACACACTCTGTCCAATAGGGTTTGTGACAGACACATGCTATCCAATGGGATTTGTGACACACATACTTTCTAAAGGGGTTTTTCACACACACACGCTATTCAATGGGGATTGTGACACACATTTTCCAATCGGGTTTGTGACACACACACGCTGTCCAATGGTGTTTGTGACACGCATGCTGTCCAATGAGTTTTGTGACACACACACTGACCAGGAGGGTTCGTGACACACACACGCTATCCAATGGGGTTTGTGACACATACACTTTTAAATGGGGTTTGTGACACACACACTCTGACAAATGGGGATTGTCACACACACACACTGTCCAATGGGGTTTCTGACACACACACTGTCCAAAGGGGTTTGTGACACACACGTCGTCCAATGGGGTTTGTGGCATGCACACTGTCCATGGGTGTTTGTGACACACACGCTACCCAATGGTGTTTGTGACACACAGACTGTCCAAAGGGTTTTGTGACACACATGATGTCCAATGGGGTTTGTGACACGCACACTGTCCATGATTGTTTGTGACACACATCCTGTGCAATGGGGTTTGTGACACACACGCTGTCCAAAGGGGATTGTGACACACACACCCTCTCCAATGGGATTTGTGACACACACGTTGTCCAATGGGGATTGTGACACTCACGCTCTCCAATGGGCTTTGTGACAAATACACTCTGTCCAATTGGGCTTGTGACACACAAGATGTCCAATGGGGTTTGTGACACACACGCTATCCAGTGGGTTTTGTGACACACACACTGTCCAATAGGGTTTGTGACACACACACGCTATCCAGTGGGCTTTGTGACACATACACTTTCCAATGGGGTTTGTGACACCACACTCTGTCCAATGGTGCTTGTGACACACACACGCTGTCCAATGGGGTTATTACACACACGCTGTCCAATGGGGTTTGTGACACAAACTCTGTCCCATGGGGTTTGTGACAAACACACTCTGTCCAATGTGGTTTCTGACACACACGCTGTCCAATGGGGTTTGTGAAACACACACTCTGTCCAATAGGGTTTGTGACACACACACGCTATCCAATGGGGTTTGTGACACATACACTTTCCAGTCGGGTTTGTGTCACCACACTCTGTCCAAAGGTGCTTGGAACACACACACGCTATCCAATGGGGTTTGTGACACACACACTCTGTCCAATGGGCTTGTGACACACACACGCTGACCAATAGTGTTTGTGACACACACTCTGTCCCATGGTGTATGTGACACACACACTGTCCAATAGGATTTGTGACACACACATGCTATCCAATGGGGTTTGTGACACACATACTCTCTAATGGGGTTTTTGACACACACACGCTATTCAATGGGGTTTGTGACACACACTTTCCAATCGGGTTTGTGACACACACACGCTGTCCAATGGTGTTTGTGACACGCATGCTGTCCAATTGGTTTTGTGACGCACACACTGTCCAAAGGGGTTTGTGACACACACGCTGTCTTTGGCCTTTGTGACAATTAAACTCTGTACAATGAGGCTTGTGACACACACGGTGTCCAATGGGGTTTGTGACACACATGCTATCCAGTGGGTTCTGTGACACACACACTGTCGAATCGGGTTTGTGACACACACACTCTATCAAATGGAGTTTGTGACACACACACTGTCCAATGGGGCTTGTGACACACACGCTGTCCAATGGGGATTGTAACACCACACTCTGTCCAGTGGTGCTTCTGACACACACACGCTGTCCAATGGGTTTTGTGACACGCATACTTTCTAATGGGGTTTGTGACACACATGCTATCCAGTGGGTTTTGTGACACACACACTGTCCAATAGGGTTTGTGACACACACACTTTATCAAATGGGGTTTCTGACACACACACACACTGTCCAATGGGGTTTGTAACACACACGCTGTCCAATGGGGATTGTGACACGCACGCTGTCCAGTGGAGTTTGTGACACACACACTGTCCAATGGGGTTTGTGACACACACAGTGTCCACGGTGGTTTGTGACACAAACTCTGTCCAATTAGGTTTGTGACACACACACTGTCAAATGGGTATTGTGACACACACACCCTGTGCAATGGGGTTTGTGACACACACGCTGTCCAATGGGGATCGTGACACACATGCTGTCCAATGGGCTTTATGACAAATACACTCTGTCCAATGGGGCTTGTGACACACACACTTTTTAATGGGGTTTATTACCCACACGCTGTCCCATGGGGTTTGCTACACACACACGCTGTCCAATGTGGTTTGTGACACACACGCTGTCCAATGGGGTTTGTGAAACACACACTCTGTCCAATAGGGTTTGTGACACACACATGCTATCCAATGGGGTTTGTGACACACACGTTGTCCAATGGGGTTTGTGGCACGCACACTGTCCATGGGTGTTTGTGACACACACGCTGCCCAATGGTGTTTGTGACACAGACACTGTCCAAAGGGGTTTGTGACACACTTGATGTCCAATTGGGTTTGTGACACGCACACTGTCCATGGGTGTTTGTGACACACGCACTGTCCAATGGGGTTTGTGACACACACAGTGTCCACGGGGGTTTGTGACACAAACTCTGTCCAGTGAGGTTTGTGACACACACACTGTCCAATGGGTATTGTGACACACACACCCTCTCCAATGGTGTTTGTGACAAATACACTCTGTCCAATGGGGCTTGTGACACACACGCTGTCCAATGGTGTTTTTGACACACACGCTATCCAGTGGGTTTTGTGACACAAACTCTGTCCAATAGGGTTTGTGACACACACACGCTATCCAATGGGGTTTGTGACACACACCCTCTCCAATGGGGTTTGTGACAAACACACTCTGTCCAATGGGGCTTGTGACACACACGCTGTCCAATGGGGTTTGTGACACATACGCTTTCAAATGGGTTTGTGACACACACGTTCTGTCAAATGCCGCTTGTGACACACACGCTGTCCAATGGGGTTCGTGACACAAACTCTGTCCCATGGGGTTTGTGACACACACACTCTGTCCATTGGGGATCTTGACACACACACACTGTCCAACGGGGTTTGTGACACACACACTGTCCAACGGGGTTTGTGACACACACACTGTCCAATGGGGTTTGTGACACACATGCTATCCAGTGGGTTTTGTGACACACACACTGTCCAATAGGTTTTGTGACACACACACTCTATCAAACCTGGTTTGTGACACACTCTCACTGTCCAATGGGGTTTGTGACACACACGCTGTCCAATGGGGATTGTGACACCACACTCTGTCCAATGGTGCTTGTGACCCACGCTATCCAATGGGGTTTGTGACACGCATACTTTCTAATGGGGTTTGTGACACACACACTCTATCAAATGGGGTTTGTGACACACACGCTGTCCAATGGGTTTCGTGACACGCACTCTGTCCCATGGGGTTTGTGACACACACGATGTCCAATAGGGTTTGTGACACACACACGCTGTCCAATGGGGTTTGTGACACGCACACTTTCCAATGGGGTTTGTGACACACACACTCTGTCCAATAACGCTTTTGACACACACGCTGTCCAATGGGGTTCGTGATACGCACTCTGTCCCCTGGGGTTTGTGACACGCACACTGTCCTTAGGTGTTTGTGACACACACGCTGTCCAGTGGAGTTTGTGACATACACACTGTCCAATAGGGTTCGTGAAACAAACACTCTATCAAATGGGGTTTCTGACACACCCACACTGTCCAATGGGGTTTGTGACACACACGCTGTCTAATGGGGATTGTGACACGCATACGTTCTAATGGGGTTTGTGACACACACACTGTCCAATGGGGATTGTGACACTCGCTGTCCAATGGGCTTTGTGACACATACACTCTGTCCAATGGGGCTTGTGACACACACGCTGTCTAATGGGGATTGTGACACGCATACGTTCTAATGGGGTTTGTGACACACACACTGTCCAATGGGGATTGTGACACTCGCTGTCCAATGGGCTTTGTGACACATACACTCTCTCCAATGGTGCTTGTGACACATACGCTGTCCAATGGGGTTCGTGACACACACGCTGTCCAGTGGGTTTTGTGACACACACAATCTGTCAAATGGGCTTGTGACACACAAACGCTGACCAATGGTGTTTGTGACACACACTCTGTCCCATGGGGTTTGTGACACAGACACGCTGACAAATGGTGTTTGTGACACACACTCAGTCCCATGGTGTTTGTGACACACACACTGTCCAATGGAGATTGTGAAACGCACACGCTGTCCAATGGGGTTTGTGACACACACACCGTCGAAAGGGGTTTGTGACACACACGCTGTCCAGTGGGCTTTGTGACAAATACACTCTGTACAATGGGGATTGTGACACACACGATGGCCAATGGGGTTTGTGACACACATGCTATCGAGTGGGTTTTGTGATACACACACTGTCCAATGGGGTTTGTGACACACACGCTGTCTAATGGAGATTGTGACACGCATACGTTCTAATGGGGTTTGTGACACACACACTGTCCAATGGGGATTGTGACACACACACGCTGTCCAATGGGTTTTGTGACACACACAATCTGTCAAATGGGCTTGTGACACACAAACGCTGACCAATGGTGTTTGTGACACACACTCAGTCCCATGGGGTTTGTGACACACACACTGTCCAATGGAGATTGTGAAACGCACACGCTGTCCAATGGGGTTTGTGACACACACACCGTCGAAAGGGGTTTGTGACACACACGCTGTCCAGTGGGCTTTGTGACAAATACACTCTGTACAATGGGGATTGTGACACACACGATGGCCAATGGGGTTTGTGACACACATGCTATCGAGTGGGTTTTGTGATACACACACTGTCCAATAGGGTTTGTGACACACACACTCTATCAAATGGGGTTTGTGACACACTCTCACTGTCCAAAGGGGTTTGTGACACACACGCTGTCCAATGGGGATTGTGATGCCACGCTGTAAAACGGTGCTTGTGGCACACACGCTGCCCAATGGGGTTCGTGACACACATGCTGTCCAGTGTGTTTTGTGACACACACTCTGTGTAGAATGGGCTTCTGACACACACACGCTGACCAATAGTGTTTGTGACACACACTCTGTCCCATGGGGTTGTGACACACACACTGTCCAATGGGGATTGTGACACACACACGCTGTCCAAAGGGGTTCGTGACACACACGCTGTCCAGTGGGTTTTGTGACAGACACACTCTGTCCAATGGGCTTGTGACACACACACGCTGTCCAATAGTGTTTGTAACACACACTCTGTACCATGGGGTTTATGACAAAGACGCTTTCCAATGGGGTTTGTGACACACACACTCTCCAAAGGGTTTTGTGAAACACACGTTGTCCAATGGGGTTTGTGGCACGCACACACTGTCCAATGGGGTTTGTGACACACACGCTGTCCAATGGGGTTTGTGAAACACACACTCTGTCCAATAGGGTTTGTGACACACACATGCTATCCAATGGGGTTTGTGACACACATACTTTGTAATGGGATTTTTGACACACACACGCTATCCAATGGGGTTTGTGACACACACTTTCCAATCGGGTTGGTGACACACACACGCTGTCCAAAGGTGTTTGTGACACGCATGCTGTCCAATGGGTTTTGTGACACACACACTGACCGGGAGGGTACGTGACACAGACACGCTATCCAATGGGGTTTGTGACATATACGCTTTCAAATGGGTTTGTGACACACACGTTCTGTCAAATGCCGCTTGTGACACACACGCTGTCCAATGGGGTTCGTGACACAAACTCTGTCCCATGGGGTTTGTGACACACACACTCTGTCCATTGGGGATCTTGACACACACACACTGTCCAACGGGGTTTGTGACACACACACTGTCCAACGGGGTTTGTGACACACACACTGTCCAATGGGGTTTGTGACACACATGCTATCCAGTGGGTTTTGTGACACACACACTGTCCAATAGGGTTTGTGACACACACACTCTATCAAATGGGGTTTGTGACACACACACACTGTCCAATGGGGTTTGTGACACACACGCTGTCCAATGGGGATTGTGACACCACACTCTGTCCAATGGTGCTTGTGACACACACACGCTATCCAATGGGGTTTGTGACACGCATACTTTCTAATGGGGTTTGTGACACACACACTGTCCAAAGGGGTTTGTGACACACACGCTGTCTAATGGGGTTTGTGACACACACACACTGTCCAATGGGGTTTGTGACACACACGCTGTGCAATGGGCTTTGTGACAAGTACACTCTGTCCAATAGGGCTTGTGACACACACGCTGTCCAAAGGGGTTCGTGACACACACGCTCTCCATTGTGTTTTGTGACAGACACGCTCTGTCCAATGGGCTTGTGACACACACTCTGTCCCATTGGGTTTCTGACAAATACGCTGTCCAATGGGGATTGTGTCATACACAATGTCCAATAGGGTTTGTGACACACAAATGCTATCCAATGGGTTTTGTGACACACACTCTGTCCCATGGGGTTTGTGACACACACACTGTGTCCACTGGGGATTGTGACACACACACGCTGTCCAATGAGTTTTGTGACACACGCAATGTCCAAAGGAGTTTGTGACACACACGTTGTCCAATGGGGTTTGTGACACACACACTGTCCAAAGGGGTTTGTGACACACACGATGGCCAATGGGGTTTGTGACACGCACACTGTCCATGGGTGTTTGTGACACAGACGCTGTCCAGTGGAGTTTGTGTCACACACACTGTCCAATGGGGTTTGTGACACACACAGTGTCCACGGGGGTTTGTGACACAAACTCTGTCCAATGAGGTTTGTGACACACACACTGTCCATTGGTGTTTGTGACACACATACCCTGTGCAATGGGGTTTGTGACACACACGCTGCCCAGTGGGGATTGTGACACTCGCTGTCCAATGGGCTTTGTGACACATACACTCTGTCCAATGGGGCTTGTGAAACACACGCTGTCCAATGGGGTTTGTGACGCACAAGCTATCCAGTGGGTTTTGTGACACACACACTGTCCAATAGGGTTTGTGACACACACGCTGTCTAAAGGGGTTTGTGAAAGACACACTCTGTCCAATAGGGTTTGTGACACACACACGCTATCCAATGGGGTTTGTGACACATACACTTTCCAATGGGGTTTGTGACACCACACTCTGTCCAATGGTGCTTGTGACACACACACGCTACCCAATGGGGTTTGTGACACGCATACTTTCTAATGGGGTTTGTGACACACACACTGTCCAAAGGGGTTTGTGACACACACGCTGTCTAATGGGGTTTGTGACACACACACACTGTCCAATGGGGTTTGTGACACACACGCTGTCCAATGGGCTTTGTGACAAGTACACTCTGTCCACTGGGGCTTGTGACACACACGCTCTCCAATGGGGTTTGTGACACACACACTGTCCAATGTTTATTGTGACACACACACCCTCTCCAATAGGGTTTGTGACACACAAGGTGTCCAACGGGGTTTGTGACACACACGCTATCCAGTGGGTTTTGTGACACACACACTGTATAATAGGGTTTGTGACAAACACACGCTATCCAATGGGGTTTGTGACACATACACTTTCCAATGGGGTTTGTGACACCACACTCTGTCCAATGGTGCTTGTGACACACACACGCTATCCAATGGGGTTTGTGACACGCATACTTTCTAAATGGGGTTTGTGGCACACACACTCTATCCAATGGGGTTTGTGACACACACACACTGTCCAATGGGGTTTTGACACACACACTCGGTCCAATGGGCTTGTGACACACACACGCTGACAAATAGTGTTTGTGACAAACACGCTATCCAAAGGGGTTTGTGACACACACACTGTCCAATGGGGATTGAGACACACACGCGCTGTCCAGTGGCGTTTGTGACAATTGAACTGTGCAATGAGGGTTGTGACACACACGCTGTCCAATGGGGTTTGTGACACACATGCTATCCAGTGGGTTTTGTGACACACACACTGTCCAATCGGGTTTGTGACACACACACTCTATCAAATGGGGTTTGTGACACACACACACTGTCCAATGGGGTTTGTGACACACACGCTGTCCAATGGGGATTGTGACACGCATACTTTCTAATGGGGTTTGTGACACACACACTGTCCAAAGGGGTTTGTGACACACACGCTGTCTAATGGGGTTTGTGACACACACACACTGTCCAACGGGGTTTGTGACACACACACTGTCCAAAGGGGTTTGTGACATACACGCTGTCCAGTGGGCTTTGTGCCATTTAAACTCTGTACAATGGGGCTTGTGACACACACGCTGTCCAGTGGGGTTAGTGACACACATGCTATCCAGTGGGTTTTGTGACACACACACTGTCCAATAGGGTTTGTGACACACACACTCTATTAAAAGGGGTTTGTAACACACACACACTGTCCAATGGGGTTTGTGACACACACGCTGTCCAATGGGGATTGTGACACCACACTCTGTCCAATGGTGCTTGTGACACACACACGCTATCCAATGGGGTTTGTGACACGCATACTTTCTAATGGGGTTTGTGACACACACACTGTCCAAAGGGGTTTGTGACACACACGCTGTCTAATGGGGTTTGTGACACACACACACTGTCCAATGGGGTTTGTGAAACACACGCTGTCCAATGGGCTTTGTGACAAGTACACTCTGTTCAATGGGGCTTGTGACACACACGCTGTCCAAAGGGGTTCGTGACACACACGCTGTCCATTGTGTTTTGTGACAGACACACTCTGTTCAATGGGCTTGTGACACACACACGCTGTCCAGTGGGGTTTGTGACACACACTCTCTCCCATTGGGTTTGTGACAAATACGCTGTCCAATGGGGATTGTACCATACACAATGTCCAATAGGGTTTGTGACACACAAATGCTATCCAATGGGGTTTGTGACACACACTCTGTCCCATGGGGTTTGTGACACACACACTGTGTCCACTGGGGATTGTGACACACACACGCTGTCCAATGAAGTTTGTGACACACACAAAGTCCAAAGGGGTTTGTGACACAGACGTTGTCCAATGGGGTGTGTGACACACACACTGTCCAAAGGGGTTTGTGACACACACGATGGCCAATGGGGTTTGTGACACGCACACTGTCCATGGGTGTTTGTGACACAGACGCTGTCCCGTGGAGTTTGTGTCACACACACTGGCCAATGGGGATTGTGACACACACACGCTGACCAGTGGGATTTGTGACAATTAAACTCTGTACAATGAGGATTGTGACACACACGCTGTGCAATGGGGTTTGTGACACACATGCTATCCATTGGGTTTTGTGACACACACACTGTCCAATCGGGTTTGTGACACACGCACTCTATCAAATGGGGTTTGTGACACACACACTGTCCAATGGGGATTGTGACACACACACGCTGTCCAATAGGGTTTGTGACACACACACTGTCCAATGGGGATTGTGACACACACACGCCATGCAATAGGGTTTGTGACACACAAACTGCCCAAAGGGGTTTGTGACATACACGCTGTCCAGTGGGCTTTGTGCCAATTAAACTCTGTCCAATGGTGCTTGTGACACACACGCTGTCCAATGGGGTTTGTGACACACATGCTATCCAGTGGGTTTTGTGACACACACACTGTCCAATAGGGTTTGTGACACACACACTCTATCAAATGGGGTTTGTGACACACACACACTGTCCAATGGGGTTTGTAACACACACTCTGTCCAATGGGGATTGTGACACCACACTCTGTCCAATGGTGCTTGTGACACACACACGCTATCCAATGGGGTTTGTGACACGCATACTTTCTAATGGGGTTTGTGACACACACGCTGTCTAATGGGGTTTGTGACACACACACACTGTCCAATGGGATTTGTGACACACACGCTGTCCAATGGTCTTTGTGACAAGTACACTCTGTCCAATGGGGCTTGTGACACGCACGCTGTTCAATGGGGTTTGTGACACACACGTTGTCCAATGGGGATTGTGACACACACGCTCTCCAATGGGCTTTGAGACAAATACACTCTTTCCAATGGGGCTTGTGACAAACAAGGTGTCCAACGGGGTTTGTGACACACACGCTATCCAGTGGGTTTTGTGACACACACACTGTATAATAGGGTTTGTGACAAACACACGCTATCCAATGGGGTTTGTGACACGCATACATTCCAAATGGGGTTTGTGACACACACACTCTATCCAATGGGGTTTGTGACACACACACACTGTCCAATGGGGTTTGTGGCACACACACTCTGTCCAATGGGCTTGTGACACACACACGCTGACCAATAGTGTTTGTGACACGCACGCTATCCAATGGGGTTTGTGACACACACACTGTCCAATGGGGATTGTGACACACACGCGCTGTCCAGTGGGATTTGTGACAATTAAACTCTGTACAATGAGGCTTGTGACACACACGCTGTACAATGGGGTTTGTGAAACACACACTGTTCAATAGGGTTTGTGACACACACACTCTATCCAATGGGGTTTGTGACACACACGCTGTCCAAAGGGGTTCGTGACACACACGCTGTCCATTGTGTTTTGTGACAGACACACTCTGTCCAATGGGCTTCTGACACAGACACGCTGTCCAGTGGGCTTGGTGACACACACTCTGTCCCATTGGGTTTGTGACAAATACGCTGTCCAACGGGGATTGTGTCATACACAATGTCCAATAGGGTTTGTGACACACAAATGCTATCCAATGGGGTTTGTGACACACACACTGTGTCCACTGGGGATTGTGACACACACACGCTGTCCAATGAGGTTTGTGACACACACACTGTCCAATGGGGTTTGTGACACACTCAGTGTCCACGGGGGTTTGTGACACAAACTCTGTCCAATGAGGTTTGTGACACACACACTGTCCAATGGGGTTTGTGACACACACACCCTGTGCAATCGGGTTTGTGACACACACGCTGTCCAATGGGGTTTGTGACACTCGCTGTCCAATGGGCTTTGTGAGTAATACACTCTGTCCAATGGGGCTTGTGAAACACATGCTGTCCAATGGGGTTTGTGACACACAAGCTATCCAGTGGGTTTTTGACACACACACTGTCCAATAGGGTTTGTGACACACACGCTGTCTAATGGGGTTTGTGACACACACACACTGTCCAATGGGGTTTGTGACACACACGCTTTCCAATGGGGTTTGTGAAACACACACTCTGTCCAATAGGGTTTGTGACACACACACGGTATTCAATGGGGTTTGTGACAAACGCTTTCCAATCGGTTTTTTGACTCACACACGCTGTCCAATGGTGTTTGTGACACGCATACTGTCCAATTGGTTTTGTGACACACATGCTGTCCAGTGGAGTTTGTGACACACACACTGTCCAATGGGGTTTGTGACACACACATTCTCCACGGGGGTTTGTGACACAACATCTATCCAATTAGGTTTGTGACACACACACTGTCAAATGGGTATTGTGACACACACACGCTCTCCAATGGGGTTTGTGACACACACGCTGTCCAATGGGCTTTGTGACAAATACACTCTGTCCAAAGGGGCTTGTGACACACACGCTGTCCAATGGGGTTTATTACACACACGCTGTCCAATTGGGTTTGTGACACACACTCTGTCCCATGGGGTTTGCGACACACACACGGTGTCCAATGTGGTTTGTGAGACACACGCTGTCCAATAGGGTTTGTGAAACACACACTCTGTCCAATAGGGTTTGTGACAGACACATGCTATCCAATGGGATTTGTGACACACATACTTTCTAAAGGGGTTTTTCACACACACACGCTATTCAATGGGGATTGTGACACACATTTTCCAATCGGGTTTGTGACACACACACGCTGTCCAATGATGTTTGTGACACGCATGCTGTCCAATGAGTTTTGTGACACACACACTGACCAGGAGGGTTCGTGACACACACACGCTATCCAATGGGGTTTGTGACACATACACTTTTAAATGGGGTTTGTGACACACACACTCTGACAAATGGGGATTGTCACACACACACACTGTCCAATGGGGTTTCTGACACACACACTGTCCAAAGGGGTTTGTGACACACACGTCGTCCAATGGGGTTTGTGGCACGCACACTGTCCATGGGTGTTTGTGACACACACGCTACCCAATGGTGTTTGTGACACACAGACTGTCCAAAGGGTTTTGTGACACACATGATGTCCAATGGGGTTTGTGACACGCACACTGTCCATGATTGTTTGTGACACACATTCTGTGCAATGGGGTTTGTGACACACACGCTGTCCAAAGGGGATTGTGACACACACACCCTCTCCAATGGGATTTGTGACACACACGTTGTCCAATGGGGATTGTGACACTCACGCTCTCCAATGGGCTTTGTGACAAATACACTCTGTCCAATTGGGCTTGTGACACACAAGATGTCCAATGGGGTTTGTGACACACACGCTATCCAGTGGGTTTTGTGACACACACACTGTCCAATAGGGTTTGTGACACACACAGTGTCCACGGGGGTTTGTGACACAAACTCTGTCCAGTGAGGTTTGTGACACACACACTGTCCAATGGGTATTGTGACACACACACCCTCTCCAATGGTGTTTGTGACAAATACACTCTGTCCAATGGGGCTTGTGACACACACGCTGTCCAATGGTGTTTTTGACACACACGCTATCCAGTGGGTTTTGTGACACAAACTCTGTCCAATAGGGTTTGTGACACACACACGCTATCCAATGGGGTTTGTGACACACACCCTCTCCAATGGGGTTTGTGACAAACACACTCTGTCCAATGGGGCTTGTGACACACACGCTGTCCAATGGGGTTTGTGACACATACGCTTTCAAATGGGTTTGTGACACACACGTTCTGTCAAATGCCGCTTGTGACACACACGCTGTCCAATGGGGTTCGTGACACAAACTCTGTCCCATGGGGTTTGTGACACACACACTCTGTCCATTGGGGATCTTGACACACACACACTGTCCAACGGGGTTTGTGACACACACACTGTCCAAAGGGGTTTGTGACACACTTGATGTCCAATGGGGTTTGTGACACGCACACTGTCCATGGGTGTTTGTGACACACGCACTGTCCAATGGGGTTTGTGACACACACAGTGTCCACGGGGGTTTGTGACACAAACTCTGTCCAGTGAGGTTTGTGACACACACACTGTCCAATGGGTATTGTGACACACACACCCTCTCCAATGGTGTTTGTGACAAATACACTCTGTCCAATGGCGCTTGTGACACACTCGCTGTCCCATGGCTTTTGTGACACACACACTCTCTCCAATAACGCTTTTGACACACACGCTGTCCAATGGGGTTCGTGACACGCACTCTGTCCCCTGGGGTTTGTGACACGCACACTGTCCTTAGGTGTTTGTGACACACACGCTGTCCAGTGGAGTTTGTGACATACACACTGTCCAATAGGGTTCGTGACACAAACACTCTATCAAATGGGGTTTCTGACACACACACACTGTCCAATGGGGTTTTTGACACACACGCTGTCTAATGGGGATTGTGACACGCATACTTTCTAATGGCGTTTGTGACTACACACACTCTATCAAATGGGGTTTGTGAAACATACACTTTCCAATGGGGTTTGCGACACCACACTCTGTCCAGTCGTGCCTGTGACACACACACGCTATCCAATGAAATTTTTGACACGCATACATTCTAATGGGGTTTGTGACACACACTCTGTAAAATGGTGCTTGTGACACACACACACTGTCCAATGGGGTATTTGACACACGCTGTCTAATGGGGATTGTGACACAACACTCTGTCTAACGGTGCTTGTGACACACACGCGGTCCAATGGGCTTGTGACACACACACGCTGACCAATAGTGTTTGTGACACACACTCTGTCCCATGGTGTTTGTGACACACACACTGTCCAAATAGGTTTGTGAAACACACGATGTCTAATGAGGTTTGTGACACACACACACTGTCCAATGGGGATTGTGACACACACACGCTGTCCAATGGGGTTTGTTTCACGTATACTTTCTAACGGGGTTTGTGACACACACTCTACCACATGGGGTTTGTTACACACACACACTGTCCAATGGGGATTGTGACACACACACTCTGTCCAAAGGGGTTTGTGAAACACACGCTGTCTAATGGGTTTTGTGACACACACACACTGTCCAATGGGGATTGTGACACACACACGCTGTCCAATGGGGTTTGTGACACACACGCTGTCCAATGGGCTTTGTGACACACATACTTTCTAAAGGGGTTTTTGACACACACACGCTATCCAATGGGGTTTGTGACACACACTTTCCAATGGGGTTTGTGACACACACACTGTCCAAAGGGGTTTGTGACACACAATATGTCCAATGGGGATTGTGACACACATGCTATCCAGTGAGTTTTGTGACACACACACTGTCCAAAGGGGTTTGTGACACACTCATGCTCTCCAATGGTGTTTGTGACACACACGTTGTCCAAAGGGGTTTGTGACACACACACTATCCAATGGGGTTTGTGACACTCATACTGTCCATGGGTGTTTATGACACACACTCTTTCTAATGGGGTCTGTGACACACACGCTATCCAATGGGGTTTGTGACACACACTTTCCAATCGGGTTTGTGACACACATACGCTGTCCAATAGTGTTTGTGACACGCATGCTGTCCAATGGCGTTCGTGACACACACTGGGTCCACGGGGGTTTCTGACACACACTCTGTCCAATGGGGTTTGTGACACACACACTGTCCAAAGGGGTTTGTGACACACAATATGTCCAATGGGGATTGTGACACACATGCTATCCAGTGAGTTTTGTGACACACACACTGTCCAAAGGGGTTTGTGACACACTCATGCTCTCCAATGGTGTTTGTGACACACACGCTGTCCAAAGGGGTTTGTGACACACACACTATCCAATGGGGTTTGTGACACTCACACTGTCCATGGGTGTTTATGACACACACGCTTTCTAATGGGGTCTGTGACACACACGCTATCCAATGGGGTTTGTGACACACACACTGTCCAATGGGGATTGTGACACACACACTCTGTCCAATGGAGCTTCTGACACACACGCTGTCCAATGGGGATTGTAACACACACGCTGTCCAATGGGGTTTGGGACACACACACTCTGCCCAATGGGTCTTGTGACACACACGCTGTCCAGTGGGGTTTATGACACACACGCTGTCCAATGGGGTTTGTGACACACACAATCTGTCCAATAGGGTTTTTGACACACACACGCTATCCAATGGGTTTTGTGACACACACACTGTCCAATGGGGATTGTAACACACACACAGTGTCCAATAGTGTTTGTGACACACACATGCTATCCAGTGGGGTTTGTGACCCACACACTTTCAAAAGGGGTTTGTGACACATACGATGTCCAATGGGGTTTGTGACACGCACGCTGTCCATGGGTGTTTGTGACAGACACGATGTCCAGTGGGGTTTGTGACACACACACTGTCCAATGGGGTTTGTGACACACAGTGTGCACGGGGCATTGAGACACACACGCTGTCCAATGGGGATTGTGACACACACACTGTCCAGGGGGGTTTGTGACAGACACATTGTCCAGTGACGTTCGTGACACACACAGTGTCCACGGGGTTTTGTGACACACACATTCTGTCCAATGGGCTTGTACCACACACGCTGTCCAATGAGCTTGTGACAAACACTCTGTACAATGGGGTTTGTGACACACACACTGTCCAAAGGGGTTTGTGACACACACGATGTCCAATGGGGTTTCTGACACACAAACTCTGTCCAATGGTGCTTGTGACACACACGCTGTCGAATGGGGTGTGTGACACACACACTGTCCAATGGGATTTGTGACACACACAGTGTCCATGGGGATTTTTGACACACACACTGTGTCCAATGGGCTTGTGACACACACGCTGTCCAATGGGGATTGTGAGAAACACGGGGTACAATGGTGTTTGTGACACACACAATCTGTCCAATGGGCTTCTGACAAACACGCTGTAAAATGGGGTTTGTGACTCACACACGCTATCCAATGAGGTTTGTGACACACATGCTGTCCAATGGGGTTTTTGACACACACGCTGTCCAGTGGGTTTTGTGACACACACACTGTCCAATAGGGTTTGTGACACACACACATGCTATCCAATGGGCTGTGTAACACATACACTTTCAAATGGGATTTCTGACACACACACTCTGTCCAATGGTGCTTGTGACACACACGCTGTCCAATGGGGTTCGTGAAACGCACGCTGTCCAGTGGGTTTTTTGACACACACGCTGTCAAATGGGGTTTGTGACACAAACTCTGTCCAGTGGGGTTTGTGACACACACACTGTTCAATGGGTATTGTTACACATACACACTGTCCAATGGCGTTTGTGACACACATGCTGTCCAATGGGGTTTGTGACACACACGCTGTCCAGTGGGGATTGTGACACACACACTGACCAGGAAGGATTGTGACACACACACACTGTCCAAAGGGAATTGTGACACACAAACGCTTTCCCATGGGGTTTGTGACACACACACTGTCCATGGGTGTTTGTGACACACACGCTGTCCAGTGGGTTTTGTGACACACACGCTGTCCAATGGGGTTTTGACACACACGCTGTCCACTGGTGATTGTGACACACACACTGTCTAGAAGGGGTTGTGACACACACACTGTCCAAAGGTATTTGTGACACACACTCTGTCCAATGCGGTTTGTGACACACACACTGTCCAATGGGGTTTGTGACACACACGCTGTGCAATGGGGTTTGTGACACACACACTCTGTCCAATGGGTCTTGTGACACACACGCTGTCAAATGGGGTTTGTGACACACTCTGTCCAATAGGGTTTGTGACACACCCACTGTCCATTGGGGTTTGTGGCACACACACTCTGTCCAATGGGTCTTGTGACACACACGCTATCCAATGGGTTTTGTGACACACACACTTTCAAATAGGGTTTGTGATACAAACGCTATCCAGTGGGTTTTGTGACAAACACGCTGTCCAATGGGATTGTGACACACACACACTGTCCAATGGTGTTTGTGACACACACGCTGTCCAATGGGGTTTGTGACACAGACGCTGTCCAATAGGGATTGTGACCTACAGACTGTCCAGCAGGGTTTGTGACAGACACACACTATCCAATGCAGTATGTGACACTCACGCTGTCCAATCAGGTTTGTGACACAAACTCTGTTCAATGGTGTTTGTGCCACACACATTGTCGAATGGGAACTGTGACACACACACGCTATCCAATGGGGTTTGTGACACACACGCTGTCCAATGGGGTTTCTGAAACACACACTCTCTCCAATGTTGCTTTTGATACACATGCTGTTTAATGGGGTTCATGACACAAACGTTGTCCAATGGGGATTGTGACACACACGCTGTCCAATAGGGTTTGTGACACACACACGCTGTCCAAAGAGGTTTGTGACACAGACAGTGTCCACAGTGGTTTGAGACACAGACACTGTCCAATAGGGCCTGTGACACACACACTGTCCAATGGCGTTCGTGACACGCACAGTGTCCACGGGGTTTTATGACACACACACTCTGTCCAAAGGGCTTGTGACAAAAATGCTGAACAATGGGGTTTGTGACACACACACGCTATCCAATGCGGTTTGTGACAGAGACACTTTCCAATGGGGTTTTTGACACAGACGCTGTCCAATGGGGTTTGTGACACACACACGCTGTCCAGTGTGGTTTGTGACACAAACTCTGTCCAATGGGGATTGTGACACATTGCTTTCCAATGGGTTTGTGACACACATACTCTGTCCAATGTGGCTAATGACACACACGCTGTCCAATGGGTTTTGTGACACACACACTGTCCAATAGGACTTGTGACACACAGACGCTATCCAATGGGGTTTGTGTCACATAAACTTTCCAATGGGGTTTCTGACACACACACTATGTCCAATGGTGCTTGAGACACAAATGCTGTTGAATGGGGTTTGGACACACACACTGTCCAATGGGGTTTGTGACACACACACTGTCCAGGGGGGTTTGTGACACACGCGCTGTCCAATGGTGTTCGTGATACACACAGTGTCCAAGGGGTTTTGTGACACACACTCTCTGTCCAATGGGCTTGTGACACACACGCTGTCCAGTGGGGATTGTGACAAACACACTGTACAATGGGGTTCGTGACACACACACTCTCTTCAATGGTCTTCTGACAAACACGCTGTACAATGGGGTTTGTGACACACACACTGTCCAGTGGGTTTTGTGACACACACACTGTCCAATAGGGCTTGTGACACACACACGCTATCCAATGGGCTGTGTGAAACATACACTTTCCAATGGGGTTTCTGACACACACACTCTGTCCAATGGTGCTTGTGACACACCGCTGTCCAATGGGGTTCGTGACACAAACGCTGTCCAGTGGTTTTTGTGACACACACACTCTGTCCAATGGGCTTGTGACACACAAGCTGTCCCGTGGGTATTGTGACATACACACTCTGTCCAGTGTGTTTTGTGACACACACACTGTCCAATGGTGTTTGTGACACACACGCTGTCCAATGGGGTTTGTGACACACATACTGTCCAATGGGGTTTGTGACACACACGCTGTCCAATGGGGTTTGTGACACACACACTCTGTCCAATGGCTCTTGTGACACACACGCTGTCCAATGGGGTTTGTGACACACACACTCTGTCCAATGGGTCTTGTGACACACACACTGTCCAATAGGGTTTGTGACACACAAACCCTATCCAATGGGGTTTGTGACACATACACTATCCAATGGGTTTTCTGACACACACACCCTGTCCAATGGTTCTTGTGACACACACGCTGCCAATGAGGTTCTTGACACACACGCTGTCCAATGGGGATTGTGACACAAACGCTGTCCAATAGGGTTTGTGACACACACACGCTATCCAAAGGGGTTACTGACACATACACTTTCCAATGGGGTTTGTGACACACACGCTGTCCAGTGGGTATTATGACACACACACCCTGCCCAATGGGCTTGTGACACACATGCTGTATATTAGTGTTTGTGACAAACACTCTGTCCCTTGGGGTTTGTGACACACACGCTGTCCAATGGGGTTTGTGACACACAAACTGTCCAAAGGGGTTTGTGACACACACACTGTCCATGGGTGTTTGTGACAGATGCGATGTCCAGTGGGGTTTGTGACACACACACTGTCCAATTGGGATTGTGACACACACAGTACCCACGGGGGTTTTAGACACAGACGCTGTCCAATAGGGCTTGTGACACACACACTGTCCAATGGGTATTGTTACACACACAACTTCTCATATTGTGGTTTGTGACACACACGCTGTTCAATGGGGATTGTGACACACACGCTGTCCAATGGGATATGTGATATACAAGCTGTCCAGTGGGTTGCCTGCCACACACACTGTCCAATAGGGTTTGTGACACACACACGCTATCCAATGGGGTTTGTGACACACACACTGTCCAAAGGGGTTAGTGACACACACGATGTCTAATGGGGTTTGTCACACACACACTGTCCAATGGGGTCTGCGACACACACGCTTTCCAGTGAGGATTGTGACAAAGACGCTGTCCACTGGGGTTTGTGACACACACGCTGTTCAGTGGGGTTTGTGACACACACACTGTCCAATGGGTATTGTAACACACACACACTGTCCAATGGGGTTTGTGACACACATGCTGTCCAATGGGGTTTGTGACACACATGCTGTCCAATGGGGTTTGTGGCATACACACTGACCAGGAAGGATTGTGACACACACACGCTGTCCAATGTGGTTTGTGACACACACACTGACCAGGAAGGATTGTGACACACACACACTGTCCAATGGGTATTGTGACACACACACGCTGTCATATTGTGGTTTGTGACATACACGCTGTCCAGTGGGTTTTGTGACACACACACTGACCAGGAAGGATTGTGACACACACACACTGTCCAATGGGTATTGTGACACACACACGCTGTCATATTGTGGTTTGTGACATACACGCTGTCCAGTGGGTTTTGTGACACACACACTGTCCAATAGGGTTTGTGACACACACACGCTATCCAAGGTTGTGTGTGACACAAACACTGCTTATAGGTGTTAGTGACACACACACTGTCCAAAGGGGTTAGTGACACAAACGATGTCCAACTGGGTTTGTGACACGCACGCTGTCCATGGGTGTTTGTGCAAACAAGCTGTCCACTGGGGTTTGCGACACACACACTGTCCACTTGGGTTTGTGACACACACACTGTCCAGGGGGGTTTGTGACACACACACTGTCCAATGGTGTTCGTGATACACACAGTGTCCACGGGGTTTTGTGACACACACACTCTGTCCAATGGGCTTGTACCACACACACTGTCCAATGGGTATTGTGACAAAAACACTGTACAATGGGGTTTGTGACACACACACTCTGTCCAATGAGCTTGTTACAAACACTCTGTACAATGGGGTTTGTGACACACACACGCTATCCAATGGTGTTTGTGACACACACACTGTTCAAAGGTGTTTGTGACACACACGATGTCCAATGGGGTTTGTGACACGCACGCTGTCCATGGGTGTTTGTGACACACAGGTTGTCCAATGGGGATTGTGACACATACACTCTGTCCAAAGGGTTTTGTGATACACACGCTGTCCAATGGGGTTTGTTACACACACGCTGTCCAATGCGGTTTGTGACACACACACTGTACACGGGGGTTTGTGATACACACACTCTGTCCAGTAGGGTTTGTGACACAAACGCTGTCCAATGGGGTTCGTGACAGATACGCTGTCCAGTGGGGTTTGTGACACACACACTCTGTCCAATGCTGTTTGAGACACACACTCTGTCCAATAGGTTTTGTCACACACACACTGTCCAATGGGGTCTGCGACACACACGCTGTCCAGTGAGGATTGTGACAAAGACGCTGTACAATGGGGTTTGTGACACACACACGCTGTCCAATGGGGTTTGTTACACAGACGCTGTCCAATGGGGTTTGTGACACACACACGCTATCCAATGGGCTGTGTGACAAATACACTTTAAAATGGGGTTTCTGACCCACACCCTCTGTCCAATGGTGCTTGTGACACACACGCTGCCCAATGGGGTTTGTGACACGAACGCTGTCCATGGGTGTTTGTGACAGATGCGATGTCCAGTGGGGTTTGTGACACACACACTGTCCAATAGGGATTGTGACACACACACTGTCCAATGGCGTTCGTAATACACACACTCTGTAAAATGGGCTTGTACCACACACGCTGTCCAATGGGGATTGTGACAAACACACTGTCCAATGGGGTTTGTGATACTCACACTCTGTCCAATGAGATTGTGACAAACACTCTGTACAATGGGGTTTGTGACACACACACGCTATCCAATGGTGTTTATGACACACGCACTGTCCAAAGGGGTTTGTGATACACACGATGTCCAATGGGGATTGTGACACGCACGCTGTCCATGGGTGTTTCTGACACACACTCTGTCTAATGGGGTTTGTCACACACACTCTGTCCAATGGGGTCTGCGACACACACGCTGTCCAGTGAGGATTGTGACATAGACGATGTACAATGTGGTTTGTGACACACACTCTGTGTAAAGGTCTTGTGACAAACACACTGTACAATGGGGTTTGTGACACACACACGCTATCCATTGCGGTTTGTGACATAGACACATTCCAACGGGGTTTGTGAAACAGACGCTGTCCAATGGGGTTTGTGACACAAACTCTGTCCAATAGGGTTTGTGACACAGAGACTGTCTAATGGGGTTTGTGACTCACACGCTGTCCAATAGGTTTGTTACACACACGCTGTCCAATGGGGATTGTGACACACACGCTGTCCAATGGGTTTGTGACATATATACTCTGTCCAACGTGGATTTTGACACACACGCTGTCCAATGGGGTTTGTCACACAAACACTGTACAGTGGGTTTTCTGAAACACACACTGTCCAATAGGGATTGTGAAACACAGACGCAATCCAGTGGGGTTTTTGACACATACACTTTCCAATGGGGTTTCTGACACACACATTTTCCAATGGGATTTGTGACACACACACAATCCAATGGGGTTTGTGATACACACACTGTACAAAGGGGTTTGTGACACAAACACTGTCCAAAGGGGTTAGTGGCACACACGATGTCCAACAGGGTTTGTGACAAGCACGCTGTCCATGGGTGTTTGTGACAAACACGCTGTCCACTGGGGTTTGTGACACACACACTCTGTCCAATGGTTCTTGTGACACACACGCTGTCCAATGGGGTTTGTTACACACACACGCTGTCCAACAGGATTTGTGACACACACACTGTCCAGGCGGGTTTGTGACACACACACTGTCAAATGTCGTTCGTGATACACACAGTGTCCACGGGGTTTTGTGACACACACACTCTGTCCAATGGGCTTGTGACAAACACGCTGTACAGTGGGTTTTGTGACTCACACACACTATCCAATGAGGTTTGTGACACACATGCTGTCCAATGGGGTTTTTGACACACACGCTGTCTAGTGGGTTTTGTGACACACACACTGTCCAATAGCGTTTGTGACACACACACGCTATCCAGTGGGCTGTGTGACAAATACACTTTCCAAAGGGGTTTCTGACACACACATTCTGTCCAATGGGTCTTGTGACACACACGCTGTCCAGTGGGTTTTGTGACACACACAGTCTTTCCAATGGGCTTGTGACACACACACTGTCCAAAGGGGTTTGTGACACACACGGTGTCCAACGGGGTTTGTGACACACACACTGACCAGGAGGGATTTTACACACACACGCTGTCCAATGGGGTTTGTGACACACACACTGTCCAATGGTGTTTGTGACACACACGCTGTCCAATGGGGTTTGTGACACAAACTCTGTCCAATGCGGTTTGTGACACACACACTGTTTAATGGGTATTGTGACACACACACACAGTCCAATGGGGTTTGTAATTCACATGCTGTAAAATGGGGTTTGTGAAAAACACGCTGTCCAATGGGGTTTGTGACACACACGCTGTCCAATGGGGTTTGTGACACACATACGCTATCCAATGGGTTTTGTGACACACACACTTTCAAATAGGGTTTGTGACACAAACGCTATCCAGTGGGTTTTGTGACACACACGCTGTCCAATGGGGTTTGTGACACACACGCTGTCCAATGGGGTTTGTCAAACACACACTCTGTCCAATGTGGCTTTTGACACACATGCTATACAACGGGGTTTGTGACACACACTCTGTCCCGTGGATTTTGTGACACACACACTGTCCAATAGGGTTTGTGACACACACACGCTATCCAATGGGGTTTGTGTGACAGAAACGCTGTACAATGGGGTTTGTGACACACACACTCTGTCCAATGGTGCTTGTGACACACTCGCTGTCCAATGGGGTTCGTGACACACACGCTGTCCAGTGGGGTTTGTGACACACACACTGTTCAATGGGGTTTGTGACACACACACTTTCTAATGGGGTTTGTAACACACACGCTATCCAATGGGTTTTGTGACACACGCAATGTCCGATGGGTATTGTGACACACACAAGCTGTCTAATGGTGTTTGTGACACACGCGCTGTCCAATGGGGAATGTAACATACATGCGCTGTCCAATGGGGTTTGTGACACACACGCTGTCAAAAGGGGTTTGTGAGACACACACTGTGAAATGGGGGTTCTGACACAAACGCTGTCCAATGGGTTTTGTGACACACACGCTGTCCAGCAGGGTTTGTAACACACTCACGCTATCCAATGGTGTTTGTGACACATACAATTTCCTATGGGTTTTGTGACACCACACTCTGTCCAGTGGTGCTTTTGACACACACGCTGTCCAATGGGGTCCGTGACACACAGACTGTCCAGTGGGTTTTCTGACACACAAACTCTGTCCAATGGGCTTGTGACTCAAACGCTGTCCAATAGTGTTTGTGAAACAGAGTCTGTCCCATGGGGTTTGTGACACACACATTGTCCAATGGAAATTGTGACACACACACACTGTCCAATGGGGTTTATGACACACACGCTGTCCAATGGTGTTTGTGACACACACACTTTCTAATGGGGTTTGTGACACACACGCTTTCCAATGGGGTTTGTGACACACACACTTTCCAATGGGGTTTGTCACACAAACACTGACCAGGAAGGTTTGTGACACACACACGCTGTCCAATGGGGTTTGTGACACACGCACTGTCCAATGATGTTTGTGACACATACTCGGCCAAAATTGGCTTTGTGACACACACACGGTGTCCAATGGGGTTTCTGACACTGCACGCTGTCAAATGGGTTTGTGACACACACATGCTATCCAATGAGGTTTGTGACACACACACGCTGTCCAATAGGGTTTGTAACACACACGCTGTCCAATGGTGTTTGTGACACACACGCTGTCCAATGGGGTTTGTGACACAGACGCTGTCCAATGGGGATTGTGACATACACACTGTCCAATAGGTTTTGCGACACGCACATTCTATCGAAAGGGGTTTGTGACACGCACACTTTCTAATGGGGTTTGTGACACACACACGCTATCCAATGGGGTTTGTGACACACACACTTTCCCATGGGGTTTGAAACACGCACACTCTCTAATGGGGTTTGTGACACACACACGCTATCCAATTGGGTTTGTGACACACACACTTTCCAGTGGGGTTTTTGATACACACACTTTCCAATGGCACTTGTGACAAACACGCTGTCCAATGGGGTCCGTGACACACACGCTGTCCAGTGGGTTTTGTGACACACACGCTCTGTCCAATGGTCTTGTGACACACACGCTGCCAATGGCGTTTTTGACACACACTCTGTCCAATGGGGTTTGTGACACACACGCTGTCCAATGGGGATTGTGTCATACACACTGTCCAATGGGTTTGTGACACACATACGCTATACAATGGGGTTTGTGACACACACACTTTCAAATTGGGTTTCTGAAAACCACGCTATCTAATGGTGTTTGTGACACACACGCTGTCCCATGGCCTTGTGACAGAGACGCTGTCCAATGGGGATTGTGACCTACACACTGTCCAATATATTTGTGACACACACACGGTATTCAATGGGGATTGCGACACGCACACATTCTAATGGGGTTTGTGACACACACTCTGTCTAGTGGGATTGTGACACACACGCTGTCCAGTGGGGTTTGTGGCACACACGATATCTAATGGGGTTTGTGACACACAGGCGGTCCAGTGGGTTTTGCGACTAACACACTTTCCAATAGGGTTTGTGACACACACGCTGTTCAATGGGGTTCGTGACACACAAACTGTCCAGTGGGTTTTGTGACACACACACTCTGTCCAATGCGCTTTTAACACAAACGCTCTTCAATAGTGTTGGTGACACACAGTCTGTCTCATGGGGTTTGTGACACACACACTGTCCAATGGGGCTTGAGTCACACAAGCTGCCCAAAGGGGTTCATGATAGACATGCTGTCCAGTGGGGTTTGTGACACACACACTCTGTCCAATGGGCTTGTGACACACACACGCTGTCCAATGGTGTTTGTGACACACATGCTATCCAATGGGGTTTGTGACACGCACACTTTCTAATGGGGTTTGTGACACACACATGCTATCAAGTGGGGTTTGTGACACACACACTTTCTAATGGGGTTTGTGACACACACACGCTATCCAATGGGGTTTGTGACACGCACACATTCTAATGGGGTTTTTGACACACACACTTTCAAATGGGGTTTGTGACACGCACACTTTCTAATGGGTTTTGTGACACACACACGATGTCCAATGGGGTTTGTGACACACACACTGTCCATGGGTGTTTGTGACACACACGCTGTTCAAAGGGGTTTGTGACACACACGCTGTCCAATGGGGATGGTGATACACACGATGTCCAATGGGGTTTGTGACACACACACTCTGTCCAATGGGGTTTGTGACACGCACAATTTGTAATGGGGTTTGTGACACACACGTTATCCAATAGGTTTTGTGACACACACACTGTCCAATGGGGATTGTGACACACACACGCTGTCCAATGGGATTTGTGACACAGACGCTGTCTAATGGGGATTGTGTCATACACACTGTCCAATACGGTTTGTGACAAACACACGCTATCCAACTGGTTTTGTGACAGACACACTTTCAAGTCGGGTTTGTGACACGCACACTTTTTAGTGGTGTTTGTGACACACACACGGAATCCAATGGGTTTTGTGACACCCATACTCTTTAATGGGTTTTATGACACACACACGCTATCCAATGGGTTTTGTGACACACACACTGACCAGGAGGGTTTGTGACACACACATGCTATCCAATGGGGTTTGTGACACATACACTTTCCAATGGGTTTTGTGACACACACACTGTCCAAAGGGGTTTGTGACCCACACGATGTCCTATGGGGTTTGTGACACAGACGCTGTCCAATGGGGACTGTGACATACATACTGTCCAATAGGGTTTGTGACACGCACAATCTATCCAATGGAGTTTGTGACACGCACACTTTCCAATGGGGTTTGTGACACGCACACTTTCTAATGGGGTTTGTGACACACACGCGCTATCCCAATGGGTTTGTGAGACACACACCTTCCAAAGGGGTTTGTGACACACACACTTTCCAATGGCGCTTGTGACACACACGCTGTCCACTGGGTTTTGTGACACACACACTGTGTCCAATGGGCTTGTGACAAACACGCTGTAGAATGGGGTTTTTGACACAGACACTGTCCAATTGGTATTGTGTCATACACACTGTCCAGTAGGGTTTGTGACACACACACGCTGTCGAATGGGGTTTGTCACACAAACACTCTGTCCAATGGGGTTTGTGACACACACATGCTATCCAATGGGGTGTGTGACACACCCACTTTCAAATGGGGTTTGTCACACACACACTTTCTAATGGGGTTTGTGACACAAGCACACAGTCCCATGGGGTTTGTGACACACACGATGACAAATTGGTTTTGTTACACACACACTGTCCCATGGTATTTGTGACACGCATGCTATCCAAAGGGTTTTGTGACACACACACTGACCAGGAGGGTTTGTGTCACACACACGCTATACAATGGGGTTTGTGACACATACACTTTCCAATGGGGATTGTGACACACACAGTGTCCACGGGGGTTTGTGACACACACGTTGTCCAATGGGACATGTGACACACACACTGTCCAATGGGTATTGATACACACACACGCTGTCCAATGGTGTTTGTGACACACACGCTGTCCAATGGGGTTTGTGACACACACACGCTACGGAATGGGGTTTGTGACACATACACTATCCAATGGTGTTTGTGACACACACGCTGTCCAATGGGGTTTGTGACACACACGCTCTCTCAAATGGGTATTGTGACACACACGCTGTCCAATGGGGAATGTGACACACACGCACTGTAGAATGGGGTTTGTAACACACACACTGTCCAATGGCGCTTGTGACACACACGCTGTCCAATGGGGTTCCTGACACACACGCTGTCCAATGGGGATTGTGACAAACTCGATGTCCAATGGGGTTTGTCACACACACACTCTGTCCAATGGGGTTTGTGACACACACGCTGTCCAATGGGGATGGTGATACACACGATGTCCAATTGGGTTAGTGACACACACACACTGTCCAATGGGGATTGTGACACAGACACGCTGTCCAATGTGGTTTATGACACACACGCTGTCCAACGGTGTTTGTGACACACACACACTATCCAATGGGGATTGTGACACACACGCTATCCTGTGAGCTTTGTGACACACACACTCTCCAATGGGGATTGTGACACACACACTTTCAAATGGGGTTTGTGACACGCACACTTTTTAATGGGGATTGTCACACACACACGCTATCCAATGGGGTTTGTGACACACACACTTTCCAATGGGGTTTGTGACACACACACGCTGTCCCATGGGGTTTGTGACACACACGCTGACAAATTGGTTTTGTTACACACACGCTGTCCAATGGTGTTTGTGACACGCATGCTATTCAATGGGTTTTGTGACACACACGCTGTCCAATGGGGAATGTGACACACACACGCTGTCCAATGGGGTTTGTGACACACACGCTGTCCAATGGGGATGGTGATACACACGATGTCCAATGGGGTTTGTCACACACACACACTGTCCAATGAGGATTGTGACACACACACGCTGTAAAATGGGGGTTATGACACACACACTTTCCAATGGGGTTTGTGACACACACACTTTAAAACGCGCTTGTGACACACACGCTGTCCAATGGGGTTCCTGACACACACGCTGTCCAATGGGGATTGTGACACACACGCTATCCAATGCGTTTTGTGACACACACACTGTCCAATGGTGTTTGTGACACACACGTTGTCCAATGGGGTTTGTGACACACACGCTGTCCAATGGGATTTGTGACACACACAGTCCAATGGGGTTTCTGACACTACACGCTGTCCAATGGGGTTTGTGACACATACATGCTATCCAATGGGTTTTGTGAAACACACAAACTGTCCAATGGGGTTTGTTACACACACGCTGTCCAATGGGGATTGTGAGGCAAACGCTATCCAATGCGTTTTGTGAAACACACACTGTCCAATGGTGATTGTGACACACACGCTATCCAATGGGTTTTGTGAAACACACGCTATCCAATGGGTTTTGTGAACATACACTGTCCAATGGGGAACGTGACACACACATGCTGTCCAATGGTGTTTGTGACACACACGCTGTCCAATGGGGATAGTGACACACACACTGTCCATTGGGTATTGTGACTCAGACACACTGTCCAATGGGGATTGTGACACACACGCTATCCAATGGGTTTTGTGACACACACACTTTTCAATGGGGATTGTGACACACACACGATTTCCAGTGGTGTTTGTGACACACACGCTGTACAATGGGGTTTGTGACACATACACTGTCTAATGGGGATTGTGACCTACACACTGTCCAATAGGGTTTGTGACTCACACACGCTATCCAGTGCGGTTTGTGAACGCGCACTACTTTATAATGGAGTTTGTGATACACACACGCTATGCAATGGGATTTGCGGCACACACACTTTCCAATGGGGTTTGTGACACACACACTTTCCAGTGGGGCTTGTGACAAACACACTGACCAGGAGGGTTTGTGACACACACACACTGTCCAATGGGGTTTGTGACACACACTGTCCAATGGGGTTTCTGACACTACACGCTGTCTAATGGGGTTTGTGACACACACATGCTATTCAATGGGTTTTGTGACACACAAACTGTCCAATGGGGTTTGTGACACGCACGCTGTCCAATGGGGATTGTGACACACACACTATCCAATGCGTTTTTTTGACACACACACTGTTCAATGGGTTTTGTGACACACACACTGTCCAATGGGGAATGTGACACACACATGCTGTCCAGTGGTGTTTGTGACACACACGCTGTCCAATGGGGTTTGTGACACACACACTTTATAACGGGTTTTGTGACACACACACGCTATAAAATGGGGTTTGTGACACACACACTTTCCAATGAGGTGTGTGACACACACACGCTGTCTCATGGAGATTGTTACACACACTCTGAACAATTGGTTATGTTACACACACATTGTCCAAAGGTGTTTGTGACAACCACTCTGTTAAACGGGCTTTGTGACACACACAAGCTGTCCAATGGTGTTTGAGACACACACGCTGTCCAATGGGGTTTGTGACACAAACTCTGTCCAATGGGGATTGTGACACACACACTGTCCAATGGGTATTGTGACACAGACACACTGTCCAATGGGGTTTCTGATACACAGGCTGTCCAATGGGGATTTTGTCACACACACTGTCCAATAGGGTTTGTGACACACACACGCTATCCGTTGGGGTTTGTGACACACACACTTTCAAATGGGGTTTGTGAAACACACGCTATCCAATGGGGTTTGTGACACACAAACTGTCCAATGGGGATTGTGACACACACACGCTGTCCAATGGTGTTAGTGACACACACGTGTCCAATGGGGTTTGTGACACAGACGCTGTTTAATGGGGATTGTGACCTACACACTGTCCAATAGGGTTGGTGACACACACACGCTATCCAGTGGGGTTTGTGAACACGCACTACATTATAATTGAGTTTGTGACACACACACGCTATGCAATGGGATTTGTGGCACACACACTTTCCAATGGGGTTTGTGAAACACACACTGACCAGGAGGGTTTGTGACACACACATGCTGTCAAATGAGGTTTGTGAGACACACACTGTCCAATGGTTTTTGTGAAACACACTCTGTCAACTGGGCTATTTCACACACACGCTGTCCAATGGGATTTGTGACAAACACTTTCCAATGGGCTTTCTTACACTACACGCTGTCCAATGGGGTTTGTGACACACTCACATGCTATCCAATGGGGTTTGTGACACACACACGTTGTCCAGTGGTGTTTGTGAGACACATGCTGTCCAATGGGGTTCGTGGCACAAACACTGTCCAGCGGGGTTTGTGACACAGACACTCTGTCCAATGGGTTTGTGACAAAATTGCTGTCCAATAGTGTTTGTGACACACAGCCTGTCCAATGGGGTTTGTGACACACACACTGTCCAAAGGGGTTTATTACACACACACTGTCCAATGGCGTTTGTGACACACACACACTGTCCCATGGTGTTTGTGACACGCATGCTATCCAAAGGGTTTTGTGACACACACACTGACCAGGAGGGTTTGTGACACACACACACTATCCAATGGGGTTTGTGGCACTTACACTTTCTAATGGGGTTTGTGACACACACGCTCTATCCAATGGCGCTTGTAGACACACACGCTGTCCAATGGGGTTCGTGACAAACACTCTGTCCCATGGGGTTTGTGACACACACACTGTCCAACGGGGTTTGGGACACACACGATGTCCAATGAGGTTTTTGACATGCACACTGTCCAAAAGGGTTTGTGTCACACACACGCTATCCAATGGGCTTTGTAACACGCACACTTTCTAATGGGGTTTGTGACACACACAGGGAATCTAATGGGTTTTGTGACACGCATACTGTTTAATGGGTTTTGTGACACACACACGCTATTCAATGGGGTTTGTGACATACACACTTTCCAATGGGGTTTGTGACACACACTCTGTCCCATTGGTTTCTGACACACTCGCTGAACAATGGGTTTTGGTGCACACACACTGTCCAATGGTGTTTGTGACAAGCATGCTACCCAATGGGTTCTGTGACACACACACTGACCATGAGGGTTTGTGACACACACACGCTATCCAATGGGGTTTGTGACACATACACTTTCCAATGATGTTTGTGACACACACACTCTGTCCAATGGTGCTTGTGAACACACACGGTGTGTGATAGGGTTCGTGACACACACTCTGTCCCATGGCGTTTGTGACACACACACTGTCCAAAGGGGTTTGTGACACACACGATGTCCAATGGGGTTTCTGACACACACACTGTACAATGGGCATTGTGACACACACACACTGTCCAATGTGGTTTGTGACACACACGCTGACCAATATGGGTTTGTGACACAAACTCTGTCTAATGGGGTTTGTGACACAGAAACTGTCCAATGGGGATTGTGACACACACGCTGTCCAATGGGCTTTGTGACACCCACACTCTGTCCAATGTGTCTTGTGAAAAACACGCTGTCGAATGGGGTTTGTGAATACACACGCTGTCCAGCGGGTTTTGTGACATACACAATGTCCAATAGGGTTTGTGACACACACACGCAATCCAATGGGGTTTATGACACACACGCTATCCAATGGGATTTGTGACACACACACTGTCCAATGGGGATTGTGACAGACACACGCTGTCCAATGGTGTTTGTGACACACACGCTGTCCAATGGGGTTTGTGACACAGACGCTGTTTAATGGGGATTGTGACCTACACACTGTCCAATAGGGTTTATGACACACACATGCTATCCAATGGGGTTTGTGACACACACTTTCCAGTGGGGTTTGTGAAACACACGCTGTCCAATGGAGTTTTTTACACACACGCTGTACAATGGGGATTGTGACACACACGCTGTCCAATGGGGTTTGTGACACATACACTCTGTCCAATGGGGTTTATGACACACACACTGTCCAATGGGTTTTGAGACACACACACTCTGTCCAATGGGGTTTGTGACACACACGCTGTCCAATGGGGACTGTGACACACAGGCTGTCCAATGGAGTTTGTGACACATACACTCTGTCCAATGGGTCTTGTGACACACACTCTGTCTAAAGGGGTTTGTGAAACACACACACTGTCCAATGGGGATTGTGAAACACACACGCTGTCCAATGGGATTTATGACACACACACTGTCCAATGGGGTTTGTGACCCACACGCTGTCCAATGGGGATTGTGATACACACGCTGTCCAATGGGGTTTGTGACACACACACTGACCAGGAGGGTTTGTGACACACACACGCTATCCAATGGGGTTTGTGACACACACACATGCTGTCCAAAAAGTTTTGTGACACACACGCTTTCCAATGGTGTTTGTGACACACGCAAGCTGTCCCATGGGGTTTGTGACACACACGCTGACCAATTGGGTTTGTGACACACACACTGTCCAATGTTGTTTGTGACACGCATGCTGTCCAATGGGTTTTGTGACACATACACTGACCAGGAGGGTTTGTGACACACACACGCTATCCAATGGGGTATGTGACACATACACTTTCCAATGGGGTTTGTGACACACACACTCTGTCTAATGGTGCTTGTGACACACACGCTGTCCAATGGGGTTCGTGACACGCACTCTGTCCCATGGGGTTTGTGACACACCTGCAATATCCAATGGGGTTTATGACACAAACGCTGTCCAAAGTGGTTTGTGAATCATACGATGTCCAATGGGGTTTGTGACACACACACTGTCCAAAAGAGTTTGTGACACACATGATATGCAATGGGGTTTGTGACACGCACACTGTCCATGGGTGTTTGTGACACACACACTGTCCAATGGGATTTGTGACACACACACTGTCCAATGGGTATTGTTACACACACACGATGTCCAATGGTGTTTGTGACACACACACTTTCCAAAGGGTATTGTTACACACACACGATGTCCAATGGTGTTTGTGGCACACACGCTATCCAATGGGTTTTGGACACATGCGCTTTCCAATGGGGTTTGTGACACACACACTCTTTCCAATGGTGCTTGTGACACACACGCTGTCCAATGGTGTTCGTGAAAAACACGCTGTCCAGTGGGTTTTGTGACACACACACTCTGTCAAATGGGCTTGTGACACACACGCTCTCCAATGGTTTTTGTGACACACACACTGCACAATGGGTTTTATGACACACACATTCTCCAATGGGTATTGTTAAACACACACCCTGGCAATGGGGTTTGTGACACACACACTGTCCAATGGTGTTTCTGACACACACACTGTGCAGTGGGGATTGTGACACACACGCTGTCCAATGGGTTCTTTGACACATACACTCTATCCAATGGGGCTTGTGACACACACTCTGTCCAATAGGGTTTGTGACCACACGGTGTCCAATGGGGATTGTGACTCACACACTCTGTCCAATGGTGCTTATGACACACAATCTGTCCAATGGGCTTCGTCACACACACACTCTCCAGTGGGTTTTGAGAAACACACACTCTGTCCAATGGGCTTGTGACACACACTCTGTCCAATAGTGTTTGTGACACACACTCTGTCCCACTGGGTTTGTGACAAACACACTGTCCAATGGGGACTGTGACACACACACGCTCTCTAAAGGGTTTTGTGACACACACAGTGTCCAAAGGGGTTTGTGACACACACGGTGTCCAATGGGGCTTGTGACACACACACTCTGTCCAATGGTGCTTGTGACATCAAACGCTGTCCAATGGGCTTCGTGACAGACACGCTGTCCAGTAGGGTTTGTGACACACACACTGTCCAATAGGGTTTGTGACACAAACACGCTATCCAATGGGGTTTGTGACACACACACTTTCCAATAGGGTTTGTGACACACACACGCTATCCAATGGGGTTTGTGACACATACACTTTCCAGTGGGGTTTGTGACAGACACACTCTGTCCAATGGTGCTTGTGAGACACACACTGTTCAAAGGGGTTCGTGACACACACGCTGTCCAATGGTGTTTGTGACACATACACTTTCCAATGGGGTGTGTGACACACACACTCTGTCCAATGGCGCTTGTGACACACACGCTGTCCAATGGGGTTCTTGGCACACACTATGTCCCATTGGGTTTGTGACACACACGCAGTCCAATGGGGATTGTGACATACACACGCTGTCCAATGGGGTTTGTGACACACACACTGTCCAAAAGGGTTTGTGACACACACGATGTCCAATGGGGTTTTGACACGCACACTCTCCATGAGTGTTTGTGACACACGCACTGTCCAGTGGTGTTTGTGACACACAGACTGTCCAATGGCGTTCGTGACACACACATTGTCCACGGGGGTTTGTGACACAGACGCTGTCCAATGGGTATTTTTAAACACAAACTCTGTCCAATATGGTTTGTGACACACAAACTGTCCAATGGGTTTTGTGATACACACACTGTCCAATGGGGCTTGTGACACACACTCTGTCCAATAGGGTTTGTGACCACACGGTGTCCAATGGGGATTGTGACTCACACGCTGTCCAATGGGGTTTGTGACACATACACTCTGTCCAATGTGTATTGTGACACACACGCTGTCCAATGGGGTTTGTGACACACACACTCTGTCCAATGGTGCTTGTGAGACACACACTGTTCAAAGGGGTTCGTGACACACACGCAGTCCAATGGTGTTTGTGACACACACGCTGTCCAATGGTGTTTGTGACACACACACTGTGCAGTGGGGATTGTGACACACACGCTGTCCAATGGGGTTTGTGACACAAACGCAGTCCAATGGGATTTGTGACACACACTGTCCAGTGGGGTTTGTGACACACACACTGTCCAATGGGGATTGTGGCACACTCACGCTGTCCAATGGGGTTTGTGACACACACACGCTATCCACGGGGTTTGTGACACATACACTTTCCAATGGGGTTTGTGACACACACACTCTGTCCAATGGTGCTTGTGAACACATACGCTGTCCAATGGGCTTCGTCACACACACACTCTCCAGTGGGTTTTGAGAAACACACACTCTGTCCAATGGGCTTGTGACACACACTCTGTCCAATAGTGTTTGTGACACACACTCTGTCCCACTGGGTTTGTGACAAACACACTGTCCAATGGGGACTGTGACACACACACGCTCTCTAAAGGGTTTTGTGACACACACAGTGTCCAAAGGGGTTTGTGACACACACGGTGTCCAATGGGACTTGTGACACACACACTCTGTCCAATGGTGCTTGTGACATCAAACGCTGTCCAATGGGCTTCGTGACAGACACGCTGTCCAGTGGGGTTTGTGACACACACACTGTCCAATAGGGTTTGTGACACAAACACGCTATCCAATGGGGTTTGTGACACACACACTTTCCAATAGGGTTTGTGACACACACACGCTATCCAATGGGGTTTGTGACACATACACTTTCCAGTGGGGTTTGTGACAGACACACTCTGTCCAATGGTGCTTGTGAGACACACACTGTTCAAAGGGGTTCGTGACACACACGCTGTCCAATGGTGTTTGTGACACATACACTTTCCAATGGGGTGTGTGACACACACACTCTGTCCAATGGCGCTTGTGACACACACGCTGTCCGATGGGGTTCTTGGCACACACTATGTCCCATTGGGTTTGTGACACACACGCAGTCCAATGGGGATTGTGACATACACACGCTGTCCAATGGGGTTTGTGACACACACACTGTCCAAAAGGGTTTGTGACACACACGATGTCCAATGGGGTTTTGACACGCACACTCTCCATGAGTGTTTGTGACACACGCACTGTCCAGTGGTGTTTGTGACACACAGACTGTCCAATGGCGTTCGTGACACACACATTGTCCACGGGGGTTTGTGACACAGACGCTGTCCAATGGGTATTTTTAAACACAAACTCTGTCCAATATGGTTTGTGACACACAAACTGTCCAATGGGTTTTGTGATACACACACTGTCCAATGGGGATTGTGACACACACGCTGTCCAATGGGTTCTTTGACACATACACTCTATCCAATGGGGCTTGTGACACACACTCTGTCCAATAGGGTTTGTGACCACACGGTGTCCAATGGGGATTGTGACTCACACGCTGTCCAATGGGGTTTGTGACACATACACTCTGTCCAATGGGTATTGTGACACACACGCTGTCCAATGGGGTTTGTGACACACACACTCTGTCCAATGGTGCTTGTGAGACACACACTGTTCAAAGGGGTTCGTGACACACACGCAGTCCAATGGTGTTTGTGACACACACGCTGTCCAATGGGGTTTTTGACACACACACGCTATCCAATGGGTTTTGTGGCACACACACAGACCAGGAGGGTTTGTGACACACACACGCTATCCTGTGGTGTTTGTGACACATACACTTTCCAATGGGGTTTGTGACACACACACTCTGTCCAATTGCGCTTCTGAAACAGACGCTGTCCAATGGGTTTCGTGACACACACTCTGTCCCACTGGGTTTGTGACACTAACACTGTCCAGTGGGGACTGTGACACACACATGCTGTCCAATGGGTTTTGTGAGACACACACTTTCCAATGGGGTTTGTGACACACACTATGTCCAAAGGGATTTGTGACACTCACACTGTCCATGGGTTTTTGTGATACACACACTGTCCAATGGGTATTGTGACACACACACACTGTCCAATGGGGTTTGTGACACACACAGTGTCCACGGGGATTTGTGACACACACGCTGTCCAATGGGGTTTGTGACACACACACTGTCCAATGGGTATTGTTACACACACACGCTGTCCAATGGTGTTTGTGACACACAAGCTGTCCAATGGGGATTGTGACACACACGCTGTCCTATGGGGTTTGTGACACACACACTCTGTCCAATGGGTCTTGTGACACACACGCTGTCCAATGGGGTTTGTGAATACACACACTGTCCAGTGCGTTTTGTGACACACACACTGTCCAATAGGGTTTGTGACAAACACACGCTATCCAATGGGTTTTGTGACACATATACTTTCCAATGGGGTTTGTGACACACACACTCTGTCCAATGGTGCTTGTGACACACACGCTGTCCCATGGGGTTCGTGACACACACGCTGTCCACTGGGTTTTGTGACACACACACTCTGTCCAATGGTCTTTGTGACACACACACTGTCCAAAGGGGTTTGTGAAACGACACGCTCTCCAATGGGGTTTTTGACACTTACACTGTCCATGGGTGTTTGTGACACACACGATGTCCAGTGGGTTTTGTTCTACATGCACTGTCCACTGGGGTTTTGACACACATGCTGTCAACTGGGGATTGTGACACACACACTGTCCAATGCGTATGGTTACACACACACGCTGTCCACTGGGGTTTTTGTCACACACACTGTCCAATGGCTATTATTACACACACACGCTGTCCAATGGTGTTTGTGACACACACGCTGTCGAATGGGGATTGTGACACACACACGCTCTCCCATGGTATTTGTGACTACACACGTTGACCAATTGGGTTTGTTACACACACACTGTCCAATGGTGTTTGTGACACGCATGCTGTCGAATGGGTTTTGTGACACACACACTGACCAGGAGGGTTTGTGACACACACACGCTATCCAATGGCCTTTGTGACACATACACTTTCCAATGGGTTTCGTGACACACACACTCTGTCCCATGGGGTTTGTGACACACACAGTGTCCAATGGGTATTGTTACACATACACGCTGTCCAATGGTGTTTGTGACACACAATCTGTCCAATGGGGATTTTGACACACACGCTGTCCAATGGGGTTTGTGACACACACACGCTATCCACAGAATCACAGAATCAGAATCACAGAATCGACTGGGTTTGAAAAGGCCTCAGATATCATCGAGTTCAACCCTTGGTCCAACTCTAGTCCGTTTACTAGATCATGGCACTAAGTGCCATGTCCAATCTCAGTTTAAAAAACTCTAGGGACGGCGAGTCCACTACCTCCCTGGGCAAGCCATTCCAATGCCTGACCACTCTCTCTGTAAAGAATTTCTTTCTAATATCCAGACTAAATTTCCCCTGACAGAGTTTAAGCCCATGCCCCCTTGTCCTATTGCTAACTGCCTGGGATAACAGACCAATCCCCACTTGGCTATAACTTCCCTTCAGGTAGTTATAGAGAGTGATGAGGTCACCTCTAAGCCTCCTCTTCTCTAGACTAAACAACCCCAGCTCCCTCAGCCTCTCCCCATAGGGCTTGTGTTCAAGTCCCTTCAGCAGTCGTGTTGCTCTTCTCTGGACCCGCTCCAGCACTTCAATGTCTTTCCTGAACTGAGGGGCCCAGAACTGAACACAATACTCCAGGTGTGGCCTCACCAATGCAGAGTACAGGGGAAGGATCACTTCCCTTGTCCTGCTGACCACGCTGTTTTTGATACAGGACAGGATACCGCTGGCCTTCTTGGCCACCAGGGCACACTGTTGGCTCATGTTGAGCTTCCTGTCAATTAGTACCCCCAGGTCCCTTTCTGTCTGACTGCTCTCCAGCCACTCTGCGCCCAGCCTGTAGCGCTGCAGGGGGTTGTTGTGACTCTGTCCAATGGGTCCTGTGAACACACACGCTGTACAGTGCGTTTTGTGACACACACACTGTCCAATAGTGTTTGTGAGAGACACACGCTATCCAATGGGGTTTGTGACACATACACTTTCCAATGGGGTTTGTGACACACACACTCTGGAAAATGGGCTTTTGACACACACACTGTCCAATTGGGTTTTGAAACACACGCTGTCCAATGGGGATTGTGACACACATACTGTTCAATGGGGTTTGTGAAACTCACACTCTGTACAGTGGTGCTTGTTACAGAAACGCTGTCCAATGGGGATCGTGACACACACTCTGTCCCATGGGGTTTGTGACACACACACTGTACAATGGGTATTGTTACACACACACGCTGTCCAATGGTGTTTGTGACACACACACACTGTCCAGTGGGTCTTGTGAAAAACGAGCTGTCCAATGGGGTTTGTGAACACACAGGCTGTCCAGTGGGTTTTGTGACACACACAAGCTATCCAATGGGGTTTGTGACACATACACTTTCCAATGGGGTTTGTGACACACACACTCTGTCCAATGGGCTTGTGACACACATGCTGTACAATGGGATTTGTGACAAATAAACTGTGCAAAGGGCTTTGAGACACACACGCAATCCGATGGGGATTGTGACACTTACACTGTCCATGGGTGTTTGTGGCACACACGCTGTCCAGTGGGTTTTGTGACACACACACTGTCCAAAGGGGTTGGTGAACACACACATTGTCCAATGGGATTTGTGACACACACAGTGTCTACGGGGGTTTGTGACACACACGCTGTCCAATGGGGTTTGTGACACACACACTGTCCAATGGGTATTGTTACACACACACGCTGTCCAATGCTGTTTGTGACACACACGCTGTCCAATGGGGCTTGTGACACACACGCTGTCCAATGGGGTTTGTGAACACACACGCTGTCCAGTGGGTTTTGTGACACACACACTGTCCAATTTGGTTTTGACACACACACGCTATCCAATGGGGTTTGTGACACACACACTTTCTAATGGGGTTTGTGACACACACAATATAGAAAGCAGTTTGTGACACTCACATTCTGTCCAATGGTGCTTGTGACACACACACTGTCCAATGGGGATTGTGGCACACACACGCTGTCCAATGGGATTTGTGACACACACACTGTCCAAAGGGCTTTGTGACACACACGCTGTCTAATGGGGATTGTGACACACATGCTGTCCCATGGTGTTTGTGACACACACGCTGTCCAATGGGCTTGTGACACACAAACGCTATCCAATAGTGTTTGTGACACACACTCTGTCCCATGGTGTTTGTGACACACACTGTCCAATAGGATTGTGACACACACACGCTGTCCAATGGGGTTTGTGACACACACACGCTGTCTAATGTGGTTTGTGACACACACGCTGTCTAATGGGGATTGTGACACACATGCTGTCCCATGGTGTTTGTGACACACACGCTGTCCAATGGGCTTGTGACACACAAACGCTATCCAATAGTGTTTGTGACATACACTCTGTCCCATGGTGTTTGTGACACACACACTGTCCAATAGGATTGTGACACACACACGCTGTCCAATGGGGTTTGTGACACACACACGCTGTCTAATGTGGTTTGTGACACACACGCTGTCTAATGGGGAATGTGACACAGACACGCTGTCCAATGCTGTTTGTGACACACACACTGTACAATTGGGATTGTGACACACACACGCTGTCCAATGGGGTTTGTGACACAAACTCTGTCCAGTGGGTTTTCTGACACACACACTGTCCAATGGGTATTGTGACACACACACACTGTCCAGTGGGGTTTGTGACAGACACGCTGGCCAATGGGGATTGTGACACATACACAGTCCAATGGGGTTTGTGACACATACCCTCTGTCCAATGGGGCATTTGACACACACGCTTTCCAATGGGGTTTGTGACACACACAGTGTCTACGGGGGTTTGTGACACAAACGCTATCCAATGAGGTTTGTGACACACACACTGTCCAATGGGTATTGTTACACACACACGCTGTGCACTGCTGTTTGTGACACACACGCTGTCCAACGGGGCTTGTGACACACACGCTGTCCAGTGTGTTTTGTAAACACACACTGTCCAATAGGGTTTGTGACACACACACGCTATCCAATGGGGTTTGTGACACATACACTTTCCAGTGGGGTTTGTGACACACACACTCTGTCCAATGGTGCTTGTGAGACACACACTGTTCAAAGGGGTTCGTGACACACACGCTGTCCAATGGTGTTTGTGACACATACACTTTCCAATGGGGTGTGTGACACACACACTCTGTCCAATGGCGCTTGTGACACACACGCTGTCCAATGGGGTTCTTGGCACACACTATGTCCCATTGGGTTTGTGACACACACGCAGTCCAATGGGGATTGTGACACACACACGCTGTCCAATGGGGTTTGTGACACACACACTGTCCAAAAGGGTTTGTGACACACACGATGTCCAATGGGGTTTTGACACGCACACTCTCCATGAGTGTTTGTGACACACGCACTGTCCAGTGGTGTTTGTGACACACACACTGTCCAATGGCGTTCGTGACACACACATTGTCCACGGGGGTTTGTGACACAGACGCTGTCCAATGGGTATTGTTAAACACAAACTCTGTCCAATATGGTTTGTGACACACAAACTGTCCAAGGGGTTTTGTGATACACACACTGTCCAATGGGGATTGTGACACACACGCTGTCCAATGGGTTCTTTGACACATACATTCTATCCAATGGGGCTTGTGACACACACGCTGTCCAATGGGGTTTGTGACACATACACTCTGTCCAATGGGTATTGTGACACACACGCTGTCCAATGGGTTTTGTGACACACACACTCTGTCCAATAGTTCTTGTGACACACAAGCTGTCCAATGGGGTTCGTGACACACACGCTGTCCAGTGGGGTTTGTGACACACACACTGTCCAATAGGGTTTGCAACACCACACACGCTATCCGGTGGGGTTTGTGAGACAAACACTTTCCAATGGGGATTGTGACACACACACGCTGTCCAATGGTGTTTGTGACACACACACTTTCCATTGGGGTTTGTGACACGCACACTTTCTAATGGGGTTTGTGACACACACATGCTATCCAATGGGGTTTGTGACACGGATACTTTCTAACGGGATTTGTGACACACACACGCTATCCAAAGTGGTTTGTGGCACATACACTTTCCAATGGGGTTTGTGACACACACACTCTGTCCAATGGTGCTTGTGGCACACACGCTGTCCAATGGGTTTGTGACACACACACACTGTCCAATGGGTATTGCGACACACACACGCTGTCCAATGGTGTTTGTGACACACACGCTGTCCAACGTTGTTTGTGACACAAACTCTGACCAATGGGGTTTGTGACACGCACACTGTCCATGGGTGTTTGTGACTACACACACTGTCCAGTGGAGTTTGTGGCACACACACTGTCCAATGGGGATTGTGACACACACACTCTGTCCAATGGTGTTTGTGACACACACGCTGTCCAGTGGGGTTTGTGACACAGACGCTGTCCAATGGGGATTGTGACATACACACTCTCCAATAGGGTTTGTGACACACACACTCTATCCAATGGGGTTTGTGACAGAGACTTTCCAATGGGGTTTGTGACAAACACATGCTGCCCCATGGGGTTTGTGACACACACGTTGACCAACTGGGTTTGTTACACACACACTGACCAAAGGGTTTTGTGACACACACGATGTCCAAAGGGTTTGTTACACGCACACTGTCCATGGGTGTTTGTGACACACACACTGTCCAATGGGATTTGTGACACACACACTGTCCTAAGGGGTTTGTGACACACACGCTGTCCAATGGGGTTTGTGACAAACACACTGTCAATGGGCTTTTGTGACACACACCCTGTCCAGTGGAGTTTGTGATAAACACTTTGTCCAGTGGGGTTTGTGACACACAGAGTGTCCACGGGAGTTTGTGACACAAACTCTGTCCACTGGGGTTTGTGACACACACACTGTGCAATGGGTATTGTCACACACACACACTGTGCAATGGGGTTTGTGACACACACGCTGTCCAATGGGGACTGTGACACACAGGCTGTCCAATGGAGTTTGTGACACATACACTCTGTCCAATGGGTCTTGTGACACACACTCTGTCTAAAGGGGTTTGTGACACACACACATGCTGTCCAAAAAGGTTTGTGACACACACGCTTTCCAATGGTGTTTGTGACACACGCAAGCTGTCCCATGGGGTTTGTGACACACACGCTGACAAATTGGGTTTGTTACACACACACTGTCCAATGTTGTTTGTGACACGCATGCTGTCCAATGGGTTTTGTGACACATACACTGACCAGGAGGGTTTGTGACACACACACGCTATCCAATGGGGTATGTGACACATACACTTTCCAATGGGGATTGTGACACACACACGCTGTCCAATGGGGTTTGTGAACACACACGCTGTCCAGTGTGTTTTGTAAACACACACTGTCCAATAGGGTTTGTGACACACACACGCTATCCAATGGGGTTTGTGACACATACACTTTCCAGTGGGGTTTGTGACACACACACTCTGTCCAATGGTGCTTGTGAGACACACACTGTCCAAAGGGGTTCGTGACACACACGCAGTCCAATGGTGTTTGTGACACACATGCTGTCCAATGGGGTTTTTGACACACACACGCTATCCAATGGGTTTTGTGGCACACACACAGACCAGGAGGGTTTGTGACACACACACGCTATCCTGTGGTGTTTGTGACACATACACTTTCCAATGGGGTTTGTGACACACACACTCTGTCCAATTGCGCTTCTGAAACAGACGCTGTCCAATGGGTTTCGTGACACACACTCTGTCCAAAGGGGTTGGTGAACACACACATTGTCCAATGGGATTTGTGACACACACAGTGTCTACGGGGGTTTGTGACACACACGCTGTCCAATGGGGTTTGTGACACACACACTGTCCAATGGGTATTGTTACACACACACGCTGTCCAATGCTGTTTGTGACACACACGCTGTCCAATGGGGCTTGTGACACACACGCTGTCCTATGGGGTTTGTGAACACACACGCTGTCCAGTGGGTTTTGTGACACACACACTGTCCAATTTGGTTTTGACACACACGCTGTCTAAAGGGGATTGTGACACACAGACGCTGTACAGTGCGCTTTGTGACACACACGATGTCCAATGGGGTTTGTGACACACACACTGTCCAATGGGGTTTGTGACACATACACTCTGTCCAATGGGGCATTTGATACACACGCTGTCCAATGGGGTTTGTGACACAGACGCTGTCCAGTGGGTTTTGTGACACACACTCTCTGTCCAATGGGCTTGTGACACACACGCTGTCCAATGGTGTTTGTGACACACACACTGTCCAATGGTGTTTGTGACACACACACTGAACAATGGGGATTGTGACACTCACACTCTGTCCAATGGTGCTTGTGACACACACGCTGTCCAATGGGGTTTATGACACACGCTGTCCAGTGGGTTTTGTGACACACACACTCTGTCCAATGAGGTTTGTGACACACAGACTGTCCAAAGGGGTTTGTGACACACACGCTATCCAAAGGGGTTGGTGACACTCATACTGTCCATGGTTGTTTTTGACACACACGCTATCCAAAGGGGTTGGTGACACTCATACTGTCCATGGTTGTTTTTGACACACACTCTGTCCACTGGGAATTGTGACACATACACTGACCACGGGGGTTTGTGACACACACGCTGTCCAGTGGGTTTTGTGACACACGCACTGTCCAATTGGGTTTTGACACACACGCTGTCCACTGGGGATTCTGACACAAACGCTGTCTAATGGGGAATGTGACACACACACAGGCTGTCCAATGTGGTTTGTGACACACACGGTGTCCAAATGGGTTTCTGACACACACACTGTCCAATGGGTATTGTTACACACACACGCTGTCCAATGGGGTTTGTGACACACACACTCTGTCCAATGGGCTTGTGACGCACACGCTGTCCTATGGTGTTTGTGACACACACACTGTAAAATTGGGATTGAGACACACACACGCTGTCCAATGGGGTTTGTGACACAAATTCTGTCCAATGGGGTTTGTGACACACACACTGTCCAATGGGTATCGTGACGCACACACACTGTCCAATGGGGTTTGTGACACAAACGCTGGCCAAAGGGGATTGTGACACACACACTGTGCAATGGGGTTTGTGACACATACACTCTGTCCAATGGGGCATTTGACACACACGCTGTCCAATGGGGTTTGTGACACACACGCTGTCCAGTGGGTTTTGGGACACACACACTGTCGAAACGGGTTGCTGACACACACACTGTCCAATGGGTTTTGTGACACACACAGTGTCTACGGGCGTTTGTGACACAAACGCTGCCCAATGGTTTTTGTAACACACACACTGTCCAATGGGTATTGTTACACACACACGCTATCCAATGGGGTTTTTGACACATACACTTTCCAATGGGGTTTGTGACACACACACTCTGTCTAGTGATGCTTGTGACACACACGCTGTCCAATGGGGTTTGTGACACACACACTGTACAATGGGGATTGTGACACACACACGCTGTCCAATGGGGATTGTGACTACAGAGTATGTCCAACGGGGTTCGTGACACACACGCTGTTCAATGGGTTTGTGACACACACACTGTCCAATAGGGTTTGTGACACACACACGCTATCCAATGGGGTTTGTGACACACACACTTTCTAATGGGGTTTGTGACACACACAATATAGAAAGCAGTTTGTGACACTCACATTCTGCCCAATGGTGCTTGTGACGCACACACTGTCCAATGGGGATTGTGACACACACACGCTGTCCAATGGGATTTGTGACACACACACTGTCCAAAGGGGTTTGTGACACACACGCTGTCTAATGGGGATTGTGACACACATGCTGTCCCATGGTGTTTGTGACACACACGCTGTCCAATAGGATTGTGACACACACACGCTGTCCAATGGGGTTTGTGACACACACACGCTGTCTAATGTGGTTTGTGACACACACGCTGTCTAATGGGGATTGTGACACACATGCTGTCCCATGCTGTTTGTGACACACACGCTGTCCAATGGGCTTGTGACACACAAACGCTATCCAATAGTGTTTGTGACACACACTCTGTCCCATGGTGTTTGTGACACACACACTGTCCAATAGGATTGTGACACACACACGCTGTCCAATGGGGTTTGTGACACACACACGCTGTCTAATGTGGTTTGTGACACACACGCTGTCTAATGGGGAATGTGACACAGACACGCTGTCCAATGCGGTTTGTGACACACACACTGTACAATTGGGATTGTGACACACACACGCTGTCCAATGGGGTTTGTGACACAAATTCTGTCCAATGGGGTTTGTGACACACACACTGTCCAATGGGTATCGTGACGCACACACACTGTCCAATGGGGTTTGTGACACAAACGCTGGCCAAAGGGGATTGTGACACACACACTGTGCAATGGGGTTTGTGACACATACACTCTGTCCAATGGGGCATTTGACACACACGCTGTCCAATGGGGTTTGTGACACACACGCTGTCCAGTGGGTTTTGGGACACACACACTGTCGAAACGGGTTGCTGACACACACACTGTCCAATGGGTTTTGTGACACACACAGTGTCTACGGGCGTTTGTGACACAAACGCTGCCCAATGGTTTTTGTAACACACACACTGTCCAATGGGTATTGTTACACACACACGCTGTCCAATGGGGTTTTTGACACATACACTTTCCAATGGGGTTTGTGACACACACACTCTGTCTAGTGATGCTTGTGACACACACGCTGTCCAATGGGGTTTGTGACACACACACTGTACAATGGGGATTGTGACACACACACGCTGTCCAATGGGGATTGTGACTACAGAGTATGTCCAACGGGGTTCGTGACACACACGCTGTTCAATGGGTTTGTGACACACACACTGTCCAATAGGGTTTGTGACACACACACGCTATCCAATGGGGTTTGTGACACACACACTTTCTAATGGGGTTTGTGACACACACAATATAGAAAGCAGTTTGTGACACTCACATTCTGCCCAATGGTGCTTGTGACGCACACACTGTCCAATGGGGATTGTGACACACACACGCTGTCCAATGGGATTTGTGACACACACACTGTCCAAAGGGGTTTGTGACACACACGCTGTCTAATGGGGATTGTGACACACATGCTGTCCCATGGTGTTTGTGACACACACGCTGTCCAATAGGATTGTGACACACACACGCTGTCCAATGGGGTTTGTGACACACACACGCTGTCTAATGTGGTTTGTGACACACACGCTGTCTAATGGGGATTGTGACACACATGCTGTCCCATGCTGTTTGTGACACACACGCTGTCCAATGGGCTTGTGACACACAAACGCTATCCAATAGTGTTTGTGACACACACTCTGTCCCATGGTGTTTGTGACACACACACTGTCCAATAGGATTGTGACACACACACGCTGTCCAATGGGGTTTGTGACACACACACGCTGTCTAATGTGGTTTGTGACACACACGCTGTCTAATGGGGAATGTGACACAGACACGCTGTCCAATGCGGTTTGTGACACACACACTGTACAATTGGGATTGTGACACACACACGCTGTCCAATGGGGTTTGTGACACAAACTCTGTCCAGTGGGTTTTCTGACACACACACTGTCCAATGGGTATTGTGACACACACACACTGTCCAGTGGGGTTTGTGACAGACACGCTGGCCAATGGGGATTGTGACACATACACAGTCCAATGGGGTTTGTGACACATACCCTCTGTCCAATGGGGTATTTGACACACACGCTTTCCAATGGGGTTTGTGACACACACAGTGTCTACGGGGGTTTGTGACACAAACGCTATCCAATGAGGTTTGTGACACACACACTGTCCAATGGGTATTGTTACACACACACGCTGTGCAATGCTGTTTGTGACACAAATTCTGTCCAATGGGGTTTGTGACACACACACTGTCCAATGGGTATCGTGACGCACACACACTGTCCAATGGGGTTTGTGACACATACACTTTCCAATGGGGTTTGTGACACACACACTCTGTCTAGTGATGCTTGTGACACACACGCTGTCCAATGGGGTTTGTGACACACACACTGTACAATGGGGATTGTGACACACACACGCTGTCCAATGGGGATTGTGACTACAGAGTATGTCCAACGGGGTTCGTGACACACACGCTGTTCAATGGGTTTGTGACACACACACTGTCCAATAGGGTTTGTGACACACACACGCTATCCAATGGGGTTTGTGACACACACACTTTCTAATGGGGTTTGTGACACACACAATATAGAAAGCAGTTTGTGACACTCACATTCTGCCCAATGGTGCTTGTGACGCACACGCTGTCCAATGGGGATTGTGACACACACACGCTGTCCAATGGGATTTGTGACACACACACTGTCCAAAGGGGTTTGTGACACACACGCTGTCTAATGGGGATTGTGACACACATGCTGTCCCATGGTGTTTGTGACACACACGCTGTCCAATAGGATTGTGACACACACACGCTGTCCAATGGGGTTTGTGACACACACACGCTGTCTAATGTGGTTTGTGACACACACGCTGTCCAATGGGTATTGTTACACACACACGCTGTGCAATGCTGTTTGTGACACAAATTCTGTCCAATGGGGTTTGTGACACACACACTGTCCAATGGGTATCGTGACGCACACACACTGTCCAATGGGGTTTGTGACACACACACACTGTCCAGTGGGGTTTGTGACAGACACGCTGGCCAATGGGGATTGTGACACATACACAGTCCAATGGGGTTTGTGACACATACCCTCTGTCCAATGGGGTATTTGACACACACGCTTTCCAATGGGGTTTGTGACACACACAGTGTCTACGGGGGTTTGTGACACAAACGCTATCCAATGAGGTTTGTGACACACACACTGTCCAATGGGTATTGTTACACACACACGCTGTGCAATGCTGTTTGTGACACACACGCTGTCCAATGGGGCTTGTGACACACACGCTGTACAATGGGGTTTGTGACACACATGCGCTGTCCAATGGGTTTTGTGACACAGACACTGTCCAAGTGGTTTCTTACACACACGCTGTCTAATGGGAATTGTGAAACACAAACTCTGTCCAATGGGGTTTGTGACACACACGCTGTCTGATGGGGATTGTGACACACACACTCTGTCCAATGGGGTTTGTGACACACACGCTGTCCAATGGGGATTGTGACACACACGCGCTGTCCAATGGGTTTTGTGACACAGACACTGTCCAAGTGGTTTCTTACACACACGCTGTCTAATGGGAATTGTGAAACACAAACTCTGTCCAATGGGGTTTGTGACAAACACGCTGAAAGATGGGGATTGTGACACACACACGTTGTCCAATGGGGTTTGTGACACACACGCTGTCCAATGATGTTTGTGACACACACGCTGTCCAATGGGGTTTCTGAACACACACGCTGTCCAATGGGGTTTTGTGACACACAAACTGTCCATGGGTATTTGTGACACACACGCTCTCCAGTGTGTTTTCTGACACACACACTGTCCAATGGGGCTTGTGACAAACATGCTGTCCAGTGGGGTTTCTGAACACACACGCTGTCCAATGGGGTTTTGTGACACACAAACTGTCCATGGGTGTTTGTGACACACACGCTCTCCAGTGTGTTTTCTGACACACACACTGTACAATGGGGCTTGTGACACACACGCTGTCCAATGGGGATTGTGACACACACACGCTGTCCAATGGTGCTTATGACACACAATCTGTCCAATGGGATTTGTGACTCACACGCTCTCCAATGGGGATTGTGACACACACACTCTGTCTAATGGTTCTTGTGACATACGCGCTGTCCAATGGGGTTCATGACACACACGCTGTTCAATGGGGTTTGTGACACACACAGTGCCCAATAGGGTTTGTGACACACACACGCTTTCCAATGGGGTTTGTGACACACACACTTTCTAATGGGGTTTGTGACACCAACCCTTTCCAATGGGGTTTAGACACTCACACTCTGTCTAATTGTGCTTGCGAAAACACAGGCTGTCCAATGGGTTTCGTGACACACATTCTGTCCCGTGGGTATTGTGACACACACATTCTGTCCAATGGTCTTGTGACACACACACTGTCCAATGGTGTTTGTGACACACACACTATCCTATGGGGATAGTGACACACACACGCTGTCAAATGGGGTTTGTGACAGACACGCTATCCAATGGGGTTTGTGACACTCACACTGTTCATGGGTGTTTGTGACACACATGCTGTCCACTGGGGATTGTGACACACACACTGACGAGGGGTGTTTGCGAGACACACGCAGTCCAGTGGGTTTTGTGACACACGCACTGTCCAATTGTGTTTTCATACACACGCTGTCCACTGGGGATTGTGACACAAACGTTGTCCAATAGAGTTTTTACACAAACTCTGTCCAATGGGGTTTGTGACACACACGCTATCCAATGGAGATGGTGACACACACACTGTCCAATGGGGTTTCTGTCACACACGCTGTCCAATGGGGATTTTGACACACACACTGTCCAATGGCGTTTGAGACACATACACTCTGTCCAAAGGGGCTTGTAGCACACATGCTGTTCAAAGCGGTTTGTGACACCACACTCTGTCCAATGGGGCTTGTGAGACACACACTGTTCAATGGGGTTCGTGACATACACGCTGTCCATTTGGGTTTTGTGACACACACGCTGTCCAAAGGGGAATGTGACAGACAAGCTGTCCAATGGGTTTTGTGACACACACATTCTGTCCAATGGGTCTTGTGACACACACGCTGTCCAATGGGGTTCGTGACACACATGCTCTTCAATGGGGTTTGTGACACACACACTTTCCAATAGGGTTTGTGACACACACATTGTGCTTTCCAATGGGGTTTTTGACACACACGCTGTCCAAAGGGGTTTGTGACACACACACTGTCCAATGGGTTTTGTGACACACACACTCTGTCCAATGGGCTTGTGGCACACACGCTGTCCAATGGTGTTTGTGAACATAAACACTGTCCAATGGGGTTTGTGACACACACGCTATCCAATGGAGATGGTGACACACACACTGTCCAATGGGGTTTCTGACACACACGCTGTCCAATGGGGATTTTGACACACACACTGTCCAATGGCGTTTGAGACACATACACTCTGTCCAAAGGGGCTTGTGGCACACATGCTGTTCAAAGCGGTTTGTGACACCACACTCTGTCCAATGGGGCTTGTGAGACACACACTGTTCAATGGGGTTCGTGACATACACGCTGTCCATTTGGGTTTTGTGACACACACGCTGTCCAAAGGGGAATGTGACACACACAACCTATCCAATGGGGTTTGTGACAGATACACTTTCCAATGGTTTTTGCGACACACACAGTCTGTCCAATGGTGTTTGTGACACACACGCTGTCCAATGGGCTTTGTGACACACACACTCTGTACAATGGGTGTTGTGAAAAACACGCTGTCCAGTGGGTTTTGTGACACACACCCTCTGTCCAATGGGATTGTGACACACAAACGCTGTTCAATAGTCTTCGTGACACACACTCTGTCCCATGGGGTTTGTGACACATACATGCTATCCAATGGGGTTTGTGACACACATACTTTCTAATGGGGTTTTTGACACACACACACTATCCAATGGGGTTTGTGACACATACACGTTCCAATGGGGTTTGTGACACCGCACTCTGTCCAATGGTACTTGCGAAACACACGCTGTCCAATGGGTTTTGTGACAAACACACTGACCAGGAACGTTTGTGACACACAGATGCTATCCAATGGGATTTGTGATAGATACACTTTCCAATGGGGTTTGCGACACACACAATCTGTCCAATGGGGTTTGAGACACATACGCTGACCAATGGGGTTCGTGACACACACGCTGTCCAGTGGGTTTTGTGACACACACACTTTGTCCAATGGGCTTGTGACACACACACAGTGTCCAATGGGGTTTGTGACAGACAAACTGTCCAAAGGGGTTTGTGACACACACACTGTCCAATAGGGTTTGTGACACTCACACTGTTCAAGGGTGCTTGTGACACACACACTGTCAAGTGGGTTTTGTGACACACACACACTCCTATGGTGTTTCTGACACACATGCTGTCCAATGGGGTTTGTGAAACATACTCTGTCCAATGGGGTTTGTGACACACACACTGTTCAAAGGGGTTTGTGGCACACACACTGTCCAATAGGGTTTGTGACACACACACTTTCCAAAGGGGTTTGTGACACCGCACTCTGTCCAATGGTGCTTGTGACACACAAGCTGTCCAATGGGGTTTGTGACACACACTCTGTCCCAAGGGGTTTGTGACACACACGCTGTCTAATGGGGTTTTTGACACACACTCGCTATGCAATGGGGTTTGTGACACATACTTTCCAATGGGGTTTGTGAAACACACACACTGTCCAATGGTGTTTGTGACACGCATGCTGTCCAGTGGGTTTTGTGACACACACACACTGACCAGGAGGGTTTGTGACTCACACAAGCTATCCAATGGGGTTTGTGACAGATACACTTTCCAATGTTTTTTGCGACACACACAATCTGTCCAATGGGGATTGTGACACACGCGCTATCCAATGGGGTTTGTGACACACACACTCTGTACAATGGGTCTTGTGACACACACGCTGTCCAATGAGGTTCGTAACACACATGCTGTTCAATGGGGTTTGTGACACACACACTGTCCAATAGGGTTTTTGACACACACACGCTATTCAATGGGGTTTGTGACACACACACTATCCAATGGGGTTTGTGACACGCACACTTTCTAATGGGTTTTGTGACACACACACGCTATCCAATGGCGTTTGTGACACGCATACATTCTAATGGGGTTTGTGACACACAGATGCTATCCAATGGGGTTTGTGACACACACACTTTCCAATGGGGTTTGTGACACACACACGCTGTCCCATGGGGTTTGTGACACACACGCTGTCCAATGGGCTTTGTTACACATACACTCTGTCCAATGGGGCTTGTGACACACACGCTGTCCAATGGGGTTTGTGACACACACACTTACCAATGGGGTTTGTGACACGCAAACTTTCTAATGGGGTTTGTGACACACTCGCTTTCCAATGGGGTTTGGACAAACACACTTTCCAAAGGTGTTTGTGACACACACCTTCCAATGTGGTTTGTGACACACACATGCTGTCTCATGGGGTTTGTGACACACACGCTGTCCAAAAGGGTTTGTGACACACAAGATGTCCAATGGGGTTTGTGACACGCATGCTGTCCAATGGGTTTTTTGACACACACACTGACCAGGGGGGTTTGTGACACACACACGCTAACCAATGGGGTTTGTGATACGCACACTGTCCATGGGTATTTGTGACACACACGCTGTCCATTGGGGTAACTGACACACACACTGTCCAGTGGGGTTTGTGACAGACCCACTGTCCAATGGGGTTTGTGACACACATGCTCTCCAATGGTGTTTGTGACACGCATGCTGTCCAATGGGTTTTTTGACACACACACTGACCAGGAGGGTTTGTGACACACACACGTTGTCCAATGAGGTTTGTGACACATACGCTTTCCTATGGGGTTTGTGACTCACACAATCTGTAGAATGGCGCTTGTGACACACACGCTGTCCAATGAGATTCGTGACACACACATGCTATCCAATGGGGTTTGTGACACATACACTTTCCAATGGGGTTTGTAACACACACTCTGTCCAATGGTGCTAGTGACACACTCGCTTTTCAAAGGGGTTTCTGACACAAACGATGTCCAATGGGGTTTGTGACACACACACTGTCCAATGGGGATTGTGACACACACATGCTATCCAATGGGGTTTGTGACACATACACTTTCCAATGGGGTTTGTAACACACACTCTGTCCAATGGTGCTAGTGACACACTCGCTTTTCAAAGGGGTTTCTGACACAAACGATGTCCAATGGGGTTTGTGACACACACAGTGTCCACGGTGGTTTGTGTCACGCACGCTGTCCAATGGGTATTGTTACACACACGCTGTCCATTGGATTTTGTGACACACACACTGTCCACTGGGTATTGTAAACATTCACGCTGTCCAACGGTGTTTGTGAAACACACACTCTGTCCAATGGCGCTTGTGACACACACGCTGTCCAATGGGGTTCGTGATACACCCTTGTCCCATGGGATTTGTGACACACACACTGTCCAATGGTGTTTGTGACACACACATTGTCCGAAGTGGTTTGAGACACACACGATATCCATTGGGGTTTGTGAAACGCACACTGTCCAACAGGGTTTGTGCCACACACACGCTATCCAATGGGGTTTTTGACACATACACTTTCAAATGGCGTTTGTGACACACACTGTCCAAAGGGGTTTGTGACACACACGATGTACTACGGCGATTGTGACACGCACACTGTCCATAGGTGTTTGTAACACACACGCTGTCCAGTGGGGTTTGTGACACACACACTTTCCAATGGGGTTTGTGACAATTATACTGTCCATGGGTGCTTGTGACAGACACGCTGTCCAATGGGGTTTTGACACACATGCTGCCCACTGGGGTTTGTGACACACACACTGTCCAATAGGGTTTGTGACACACACACGCTATCAAGTGGGGTTTGTGACACACACTCTTTCTAATGGGGTTTGTGACACACACGCTGACCAATTGGTTTTGTTAAACACACACACTGTCCAATAGTGTTTGTGACGCACACAGTGTCCACAGGGGTTTGTGACACACACAACGACCATTGGGTTTGTGACACACACAAGCTGTCCAAAGGGGTTTGTGACACACACATGCTGTCCAAAGGGGTTTGTGGCACACACGCTTTCCAAAGGGGTTTGTGACACACACACACTGTCCAATGGGGTTTGTGACACACACACACTGTCCAAAGGGGTTTGTGACACACACGATGTCCAATTGGCTTTGTGACACGCACACTGTCCTTGGGTGTTTGTGACACACATGCTGTCCAAAGGTGTTTGTGACACACACGCTCCAGTGGGGATTGTGACAATCCTGCTTTCCAATGGGGATTGTGAACACACACGGTGTCCAGTGGGTTTTGTGACACACACACTGTCCAATAGGGTTTGTGCCAAACAAACGCTATCCAATGGGGTTTGTGACGCATACAATCTGTCCAATGGAGCTTCTGACACACACGCTGTCCAATGGGGTTCGTGACACACACTCCGTCCCATGGGGATTGTGACACACACACTGTCCAATGGGGATTGTGACACACACGCGCTGTCCAATGGGGTTTGTGACACACACATTGTCCGAAGACATTTGTGACACACACGATGTCCAATGGGGTTTGTGACACGCACACTGTCCATGGGTGTTTGTGACAGACACGCTGTCCAGTGGGGTTTGTGACACACACGCTGTCCAATGGGGTTTGTGACACACACGCTATGCAAAGGGGTTTGTGACACAATCTTTCCAATGGGTTTTGTGACACACACACGCTGTCCAATGGGGTTTGTTACACACACGCTGTCCACTGATGTTTGTGACACGCATGCTGTCCAATGGGTTTTGTGTCACACACACTGACCAGGAGGGTTTGTGACACACACACTCTATCCAATGGTGTTTGTGACACATACACTTTCCAATGGGGTTTGTGACACACAAACTCTGTCCAATGGCGCTTGTGACACAGACGCTGTCCAATGGGGTTCGTGACACAAACTCAGTCCCATGGGGTTTGTGACACACACACTGTCCAATGGGGATTGTGACACACACACTATCCAATGACGTTTGTTACACACACACTGTCCAAAGGGGTTTGTGACACACACGATGTCCAATGGGGTTTCTGACACGCACACTTTCCATGGGTGTTCGTGACACACACACTGACCAGTGGAGTTTGTGACACACACAGTGTCCAATGTTGTTTGTGACACACACAGTGTCCACGGGGGTTGGTGACACAAACTCTGTCCAATTGGGTTTGTGACACACACACGCTGTCCAATGGGTATTGTGACACACACGCGCTGTCCAATGGGGTTTGTGACACACACATTGTCCGAAGACATTTGTGACACACACGATGTCCAATGGGGTTTGTGACACGCACACTGTCCATGGGTGTTTGTGACACACACGCTGTCCAGTGGGGTTTGTGACACACACGCTGTCCAATGGGGTTTGTTACACACACGCTGTCCAATGATGTTTGTGACACGGATGCTGTCCAATGGGTTTTGTGTCACACACACTGACCAGGAGGGTTTGTGACACACACACTCTATCCAATGGTGTTTGTGACACATACACTTTCCAATGGGTTTTGTGACACACAAACTCTGTCCAATGGCGCTTGTGACACACACACTGTCCAATGGGGATTGTGACACACACACGCTGTCCAATGGTGTTTGTGACACACACACTGTCCAAAGGGTTTTGTGACACACACGATGTCCAATGGGGTTTCTGACACGCACACTTTCCATGGGTGTTTGTGACACACACACTGTCCAGTGGAGTTTGTGACACACACACTGTCCAATGTTGTTTGTGACACACACAGTGTCCACGGGGTTTGGTGACACAAACTCTGTCCAATTGGGTTTGTGACACACACACTGTCCAATGGGTATTGTGACACACACACACTGCCTAATGAGGTTTGTGACACACATGCTGTCCAATGGTGTTTTTGACACACACGCTGTCCAATGGGGATTGTTACACACACATTCTGTCCAATAGGTCTTGTGACACACACACTGCCTAATGAGGTTTGTGACACACACGCTGTCCAATGAGGATTGTGACACACACGCTGTCCAATAGGGTTTGTGACATCACACACGCTATCCAATGGGGTTTGTGACACAGACACTGTCCAATCGGGTTTGTGACACACACACTGTCCAAAGGGGTTTGTGACACACACGATGTCCAATGGGGTTTCTGACACGCACACTTTCCGTGGGTGTTTGTGACACACAGACTGTCCATTGGGGTTTGTGACACACACAGTGTCCATGGTGGTTGGTGACACAAACTCTGTCCAATGGGGTATGTGACACACACGCTGTCCAACGGGCTTTGTGACACACACACTCTGTCCAATGGGTCTTGTGAAAAACACGCTGTCCAGTGGGGTTTGTGAACACACACACTGTCCAGTGGGTTTCGCGACACACGCACTCTGTCCAATAGGCTTGTGACACACACGCTGTCCAATGGTGTTTGTGTCACACACACTGTCCAATGGGAATTGTGACAAACACACTGTCCAAAGCGGTTTGAGACACACACGCTATGCAATGGGTATTGTGACTCTCACACTGTTAATGGGTGTTTGTGACACACACACTGTCCACTGGGGATTGTGACACACACACTGTCCAGGGGGGTTTGTTACACACACACTGTCCAATGGCGTTCGTGAGACACACAGTGTCCACGGCGGTTTGTGACACACACAATGTCCAAAACGTTTTGTGACAGACACGATGTACAATGGGGTTTGTGACACACACACTGTCCATGGGTGTTTGTGACACACTCGCTATCCAGTGGGGTTTGTGATACACACACTGTCCAATGGGGTTTGTGACACACACAGTGTCCACGGGGGTTTGTGACACACATGCTGTACAATGGGTTTTGTGACACACACACTGTCCAATGGGTATTGTTACACACACACGCTGTCCAATGGTGTTTGTGACACGCACACTCTGTACAATGGGTCTTTTGAAAACCACGCTGTCTACTGGGTTTTGTGACACACATACTATCCAATAGGTTTTCTGACACACACACGCTATCCAATGGGGTTTGTGACACACACACAGTCCAATGGGGTTTGTGACACACACGCTGTGCAATGGGGCTTGAGACATTCACACTGTCCATGGGTGTTTGTGACACACACGCTGTCCAGTGGGTTTTGTCACACACACAGTCCAATGGGGTTTTGACACACACACTGTCCACTGGGGATTGTGAAACACACAATGTCCAGGGGGGTTTTTGACACACACACTGTCCAATGGCGTTCGTGACACACAGAGTGTCCACGGGGGTTTGTGACACACACGCTATCCAATGGGTTTTGTGACACACACACACATTGTCCATTGGGGATTGTGACACACACACGCTGTCCAACGGTGTTTGTGACACACTCGCTGTCCAATGGGGTTTGTGACACAGACACTGTCCAATGGGGATTGTGACACACATGCTGCCCAATAGGGTTCGTGACACACACTCTGAACCATGGGTTTTGTGAAACACACACTGTCTAATGGGGATTGTGACACACATGCTGTCTAATGGGGTTTGTGACACACACACTTTCCAAAGGAGTTTGTGACACACACGATGACCAATGGGTTTTGTGACACGCACAATGTCCATGTGTGTTTGTGACACACACGCTGTCAAGTGGGGTTTGTGATACACAAACTGTCCAAAAGGGTTTGTGACACGCACGATGTCCATTGGGGTTTCTGACACGCACACTGTCCAATGGGGTTTGTGACACACACACTGTCCAATGGGTATTTGCGACACACACGCTGTCCAATGGGATTTGTGACACACACACTATCCAATGGGTATTGTTACACACACATGCTGTGCAATGGTGTTTGTGACACACACGCTGTACAATGGTGCTTGCGACACACACGCTATCCAATTGCGTTTGTGACACACACACTGTCCAATGGGTATTGTTACACACACACGCTGTCCAATGGGGTTTGTGACACACACATTGTCCAATGGGTATTGTTACTCACACACGCTCTCCAATGGTGTTTGTGACACACACGCTGTCCAGTGGAGTCTGTGACACAAACAATGTCCAATGGGGTTTGTGACACACACACTGTCCACTGGGTATTGTGACACACACTATGTCCAATGGGGTTTGTGACACGCACACTGTCCATGTGTGTTTGTAACACACATGCTGTCCAATGGGGTTTGTGACACACACACTGTCCAAGGGGTTTGTGACACACACTATGTCCAATGGGGTTTGTGACACACACAGTGTCCAATGGGTATTGTTACACACACACGCTGTCCAATGGTGTTTGTGACACACAAGCTGTCCAATGGGGATTTTGACACACACGCTGTCCAATGGGGTTTGTGAACACACACGCTCTCCAGTGCGTTTTGTGACATACACACTGTCCCATAGGGTTTGTGACACACACACGCTATCCACAGAATCACAGAATCAGAATCACAGAATCGACTGGGTTTGAAAAGGCCTCAGAGATCATCGAGTCCAACCCTTGGTCCAACTCTGGTCCGTTTACTAGATCATGGCACTAAGTGCCATGTCCAATCTCAGTTTAAAAACCTCCAGGGCCAGTGAGTCCAGCACCTCCCTGGGCAGCCATTCCAATGCCTGACCACTCTGTCTGTAAAGAATTTCTTTCTAATATCCAGCCTAAATTTCCCCTGGCAGAGTTGAAGCCCATGGTCCCTTGTTCTGTTGCTGACTGCCTGGGAGAAGAGACCAATCCCCACCTGGCTAGAACTGCCCTTCAGGTAGTTATAGAGAGTGCTGAGCTCACCTCTAAGCCTCCTCTTCTCCAGACTAAACAAGCCCAGCTCCCTCAGCCTCTCCCCATAGGGCTTGTATTCAAGTCCCTTCACCAGTCGTGTTGCTCTTCTCTGGACCCGCTCCAGCACTTCAATCTCTTTCCTGACCTGAGGGCCCAGAACTGAACACAATACTCCAGGTGTGGCCTCCCCAATGCAGAGCACAGGGGAAGGATCACTGCCCTTGTCCTGCTGACCACGCTATTTTTGATACAGGACAGGATACCGTTGGCCTTCTTGGCCACCTGGGCACACTGATGGCTCATGTTGAGCTTCCTGTCCATTAGTCCCCCAGGTCCCTTTCGGCCACTCTGCGCCCAGCCTGTAGCGCTGCAGGGGGTTGTTGTGACCAAAGTGCAGCACCCGGCATTTGGCCTTATTGAACTTCATGCCATTGGAATCAGCCCATTTTTCCAGTCCATCCAGATCCCTCTGCAGAGCCCTCCTGCCTTCCAGCAGGTCCACACTCCCTCCGAACTTGGTGTCATCTAAATCGTCAATAAAGACGTTAAACAGGACTGGACCCAACACTGACCCCTGGGGACACCACTAGTGACTGGCCGCCAGCTGGATGCAGCCCCATTCACCAGCACTCTCTGGGCCCGGCCCTCCAGCCAGTTCTTAACCCAGCGTAGAGTACACTTGTCCAAGCCATGGGCTACCAGCTTTTGCAAGAGTATATTATGGGAGACAGTGTCAAAGGCCTTGCTGAAGTCCAGATAGACCACATCCACGGCTTTCCCCTCATCCACCAGCTGGGTCACCTGATCATAAAAGGAGATCAGGTTGGTCAGACAGGACCTGCCCCTCCTAAACCCATGCTGGCTGGGTCTGATCCCTTGTCCATCCTGAAGGTGCTGTGTGATTCCGTTCAGGATGATCTGCTCCATAACCCTGCCAGGCACCGAGGTCAGGCTGACAGGCCTGTAGTTGCCAGGGTCAGCTCTGCAGTCCTTTTTGTGGACTGGGGTAACATTGGCCAATTTCCAATCATATGGGACCTCCCCAGTGAGCCAGGACTGTTGGAAGATGATAGAGAGCGGCTTGGCAAGTTCTTCTGCCAGCTCCCTCATCACCCTAGGATGGATCTCATCTGGTCCCATAGACTTGTGAGGATCCAGATGGCTCAGTAAATCACCAGCTATTTCCTCCTGGAATACAAGGGGCCTATTTGGCTTCCTATCTCTGCCAACCACCTCCAGAGATGAGTTGTCCTGAGGGCAACCTGTCTTACTGGTAAAAACTGAGGCAAAGTAGGTATTAAGTACCTCAGCTTTCTCCTCATCTTTGTTAACTATATTTCCCTCAGAGTCCAACAGAGAATGGAGGTTTTCCTTGCCCCTCCTTTTGTTGTTAACATATTTGAAGAAGGACTTTTTATTATCCCTGACAGAATTGGCCAAGTTAACTTCAAATTGCACTTTTGTTTCCCTGATCTTTTTTCTGCATGATCTAGCTATTTCCATAAATTCTTCATAAGTAACCAGCCCTTTTTTCCACAGTCGGTAAAGTCTCTTTTTATTTCTGATTTAATTCAGAATCTCCCTGTTTAGCCAAGCCGGTTGTCTTCCCCGCCGGCCAGCCTTTCGGCACACTGGTATAGCCTGTTCCTGTGCACTCAAAACCACCTGCTTGAAGCATGTCCAACCCTCCTGGGCCCCCTTGTTTTTAAGCATTGTTTCCCAGGGTATGCTCTGAACTAGACTTCTGAATAGGCAAAAATCTGCCCTCCGGAAGTCCAGCGTAGAGGTTTTGTTAGTGGTTCTCCCTGCATCTCTGAGTATGGAAAATTCTATTATTTCATGGTCGCTATGCCCCAGGCGGCCTCCAACCACTACATCTCCCACCAGCCCTTCTCTGTTTGTAAACAGTAGGTCTAGCGGGGTCTTGCCCCTGGTGAGCTCATTTACCAGCTGATGAAGGAAATTGTCCTCTATACACTCTAGGAACTTCCTAGACTGCCTCTTCTGTGCAGTATTGAGCTCCCAGCAGATATCCGGCAGGTTAAAGTCACCCACAAGAACAAGGGCCGTCGATTTTGAGACATCTGCCAGCTGCTTGTAGAATAATTCATCTCCTTCATCGTCCTGGTTGGGTGGTCTATAACAGACACCCACGAGGATGTCAACCTTGTTGGACTTCCCCCTGATTCTGGTCCACAGGCACTCAACCTTGTCACTGCTGACCTCAAGTTTAACAGAGTCGAGTGACTCTCTAACATATAAAGCCACCCCTCCACCTCTCCTACCCTGCCTATCTTTTCTGAAGAGCTTGTAGCCACACATAGCAGCACTCCAGTCATATGAGTCATCCCACCATGTTTCTGTGATGGCAACTATGTCATAGCTTTCCTGCTGCACGATGGCTTCCAGCTCCTCTTGTTTGTTGCCCATACTGCGTGCATTAGCGTACATGCACTTCAAGTGGGCTGCTGATTTCCCTCTTAATTCGGGCTTTCCATCCGTAGGCTGATCTTTGGAGAGCCCAGTTTCAATCCCTTCCCCCTTCAAACCTAGTTTAAAGCCCTCCTGATCAGCCCTGCCAACTTATGGGCTATAGTCCTCTTGCTCTCCCTAGAAGGATGAAGCCCATCTGATTTGAGGAGACTGGGTACCACGGAGCTTGGCCCATGGTCAAAAAACCCAAAATTTTGACGGTGACACCAATCCTTAAGCCACCTGTTGATGAGATGGGCTTTTCTGCTCCTCTCTTTATTTAGTTCATCATCCATCCCAGCTAGCACAGGAACTGAGGCAAATATCACTTGTGCTCCGGTCCCATGAACTGACTGACCCAGTGCTTTAAAGTCCTTTTTAATTGTCTTGATACTTCTTCTGTTGATGTCCTCACTGCCAGCTTGGACTATTAACGGGATAGTAGTCTGAGGGCTGAATCAGCTCCGGAAGTCTCCTATTAATGTCCCCCACCCTAGCTCCAGGAAGGCAGCAGACCTCCCTGTGGGATGGGTCTGGGCGACATATAGGGCCCTCTGTTCCCCTCAGAAGAGAGTCGCAGACTACTACCACTCTTCTTTTTTTTTTTCCTCTTACAGCTGCAGTTGTGATTCTTCTTGTTGATGAGGTCCATCCAGGGGGCTCTCCAGGTGGATCTTCTTGGCTGTCCTCTGCCTGATTTTCAGGGTCCAGGGCCTCATATCTATTTGTTAGGGGCACCAAGTGTGGTGATGGGGTTCGAGAGAGGGTTCTTTTACCTCTCCGATCAGGGACCTGTTTCCATTCCCCCCCATCAATTAGATCTGCTGTATCCGCCTTATGGCAGGAGGGACAAGGCTTTGCCATCTCCTGTTGCACACCCTTAGGAGTCAAAAGAGCCTGACCCCACCAGTCTATTTCTTCTTCACTCTCCCTAATGCTCCTTAGTCTCTCTACCTCTTCCTTAAGCTCTGCCACTAGGCACAGTAAGTCATTCACCTGGTCACATCGTACACAGGTGCCTCCCATACCATTCTCTGATACTAATGCCAGGCACAGACACTCTGCGCAGCCAGAAGCCTGGGTGGCTGCATCCTTCTTGGCAGGTAGTGTCTGTGTAGACACACTCTTTGTATTAACGGCAGCAACAGCTTTCCTTTTTCTAGAAACCATTGCTACCCTTAGTTAAATTGGGGACAAGAAAACAAAATGAAACCCCGGACAAACTCAGCTACAAGAGCTAGTTGTGTCCAGTCTACTTGCCCTGCCACACCCCAGTCTGTGTCACCAGCAACAAGTGAGAGGTCTAACAGCAAGGAGTGACAGAACCTCTGAGCCTTACTGCACGAGCAGCCAGAGTCGCTGCTGCAACACCGTGTGGGTAGTGCTCACCTGCCTCACAAGCACTTCACCTTCCAGTGCCTGGAAGGGACGCGTCGCTGCCCTCCCAGAGGCTTTTTCAAAGTAAGGGAGAGGGGTGTGACTTCCGTCACCGTGGTAACGGTCACGCCACGTCAGCCGGTTCCGCAAGGGCTGCCGGGGACTCCCTGGTAGCGGAATTGAAAACGCGACCAGGAACCCCTCTCTTTACCCTCTCTTACCACTGTAGCTTCGAGATTTCCCTCCTGGCTCCGGCCGAGCTGGCTTCAGTCAGCTGATCCGAGGAACTGAGTGCTGGTCTCGAGTTACAGCCGCTTTTAAATCTCCCACATCACCGTGATAACGGTCGTTATCCAATGGGGTTTGTGAAACATACACTTTCCATTGGGTTTGTGATACACACACGCTGTCCAATGGGTTTTGTGACAAACACACTCTGCCAAACGGGCTTGTGACACACACGCTGTCCAATGGGGATTGTGACACACACACGCTGTCCAATGGGGTTTGTGACACACACACTGTCCAAAGGGGTTTGTGCCACACATGCTGTCCAGTGGGTTTTGTGCCACACACACTGTCCACTGGGGTTTTGACACACACACTGTCCAATGGGGTTTGTGACACACACACTGTCCAATGGCTATTGTTACACACACACGCTGTCCAATTGGGTTTGTGACACACACACTGTCCAATGGCGTTCGTGACACATACAGTGTGCACGGGGGTTTGTGAAACACACGTTGTCCAATGAGGTTTGTGACACACACACTGTGCAAAGCGTTTTATTACACACACACGCTGTCCAATGGGGTCTGTGACACACACACTCTCCAATGGGTATTGTTACACAAACACGCTGTCCAATGGGGTTTGTGACACACACACTGTCCAAGCGGTTTGTGACACACACGCTGTCCAATGGGGATTGTGACACACACGCTGTCCAGTGGGGTTTGTGAATCACACACTCTGTCCAATGGGTCGTGTGAGACACACGCTGTCCAATGGGGCTCGTTGCACACACGCTGTACAGTGGGGTTTGTGACACACACACTGTCCAATACGGTTTGTGACACACACACGCTATCCAATGGGGTTTGTGACACCCACACTTTCAAATAGGGTTTGTGACACACACCCTATCCAATGGGTTTTGTGACACACACACTGACCAATGGGGATTGTGACACACACACGCTAACCAATGGTGTTTGTGACACACACGCTGTCCAATGGGGTTTGTGACACAAACGCTGTCCAATGGGGATTGTCACACGCACGCTTTCCTATGGGGTTTGTGACACACACACGCTGTCCCATGGGGTATGTGACACACACACTTTCCAATGGATTTGTGGCACAAACACTTTCCAATGGGGTTTGTGACACACACACGCTGTCTCATGGGGTATGTGACTACACACGCTGACCAATTGGGTTTGTAATACACACACTGTCCAATGGTGTTTGTGAAACGCACACTGTCCAAAGGGGTTTGTGACACACACGATGTCCAACGGGGTTTCTGACATGCACATTATCCATAGGTGTTTGTGACACACACGCTGTCCAGTGGAGTTTGTGACACACACACTGTCCAATGGGGTTTGTGACACACACGCTGTCCAATGGGCTTTGTGACACACACACTCTGTCCAATGGCTCTTGTGAAAAACACGCTGTCCAATGGTGTTTGTGACACACACGCTGTCTAATGGGGTTCGTGACACACACTCTGTCCCATGTGGTTTGTGACACACACACTGCCCAATGGGGATTGTGACACACACATGCTATCCAAAGGGGTTTGTGACACACACGATGTCCAATGGGGATTGTGACACGCACACTGTCCATGGGTGTTTGTAGCACACACGCTGTCCAATGGGGTTTGTGACACGCACACTGTCCAATGGGGATTGTGACACAAACACACTGTCCAATGGGGTTTGTGACACACACTCTTTCAAAAGGGGTTTGTGACACACACGCTATCCAATGGGGTTTGTGACACACACACGCTATCCAATGGGGTTTGTGACACACACACTTTCCAAGGGGGTTTCTGACAAACACACGCTGTCCCATGGGCTTTGTGACACACACTCTGACCAATTGGGTTTGTTAAACACACACTCTCCAATGGTGTTTGTGACACGCATGCTGTCCAATGGGGTTCGTGACACACACGCTGTCCACTGGGTTTTGTGACACACACACTATCCACTGGGGTTTTGACACACACGCTGTCCAATGGGGTTTGAGACACACACACTGTCCAATGGCTATTGGTACACACACACGCTGTCCAATGGGGATTGTGACACACACACTGTCCATTGGGGATTGTGACACACACACTCTGTCCAATAGGTCTTGTGACACACAAGCTGTCCAATGGGGTTCGTGACACACACACTGTCCAATAGGGTTTGTCACATTCACACACGCTATCCAATAAGGTTTGTGACACGCACACTTTCTAATGGGGTTCATGGCACACACACGCTGCCCCAAGGGGTTTGTGACACACAGGCTGACCAATTGGGTTTGTTACACACAGACTGTCCAATAGTGTTTGTGACATGCATGCTGTCCAATGGGTTTTGTCACACACAGACTGACCAGGAGGGTTTGTGACACATACACGCTATCCAACGGTGTTTGTGACACACACGCTGTCCAATGGGGTTCGTGACAAACACTCTGTACCATAGGGTTTGTGCCACACACACTGTCCAATGGGGATTGTGACACAAACACTCTGTCCAATGGGGTTTGTGACACACACTCTTTCAAAAGGGGTTTGTGACACACACGCTATCCAATGGGGTTTGTGACACACACACGCTGTCCACTGGGTTTTGTGACACACACACTGTCCACTGGGGTTTTGACACACACGCTGTCCAACGGGGTTTGAGACACACACACTGTCCAATGGCTATTGGTACACACACACGCTGTCCAATGGGGATTGTGAAACACACACTGTCCAATGGCGTTGTTGACACATACAGTGTGCACGGGGGTTTGTGACACACACGTTTTCCAGTGGGTTTTGTGCCACACACACTATCCACTGGGGTTTTGACACACACACTGTCCAATGCGTATTTTTACACACACACGCTGTCCAATGGGGTTTGTGACACACACACTGTACAATGGGTATTGATACACAAACACGCTGTCCAACGGGCTTGTGACACACACGCTGTCCAATGTGGATTGTGACACACACACGCTGTCCAATGGGGTTTGTGACACACACACTGTCCAAAAGGGTTTGTGACACACAAGATGTCCAATGGGGTTTGTGACACGCACACTGTCCATGGGTGTTTGTGAGACACACGCTGTCCAGTGGGGTTTGTGACACACACACTGTCCATTGGGTATTGTTACACACACACGCTGTCCAATGGTGTTTGTGACACACACTCTGTCCAATGGGGCTTGTGACACGCACACTGTCCAATGGTGTTTGTGTCACACACGCTGTCCAGTGGGTTTTGTGACACACACACTGTCCAATAGTGTTTGTGACATACACACCGACCAGGAGGTTTTCTGACACACACACACTGTCCATTGGGGTTTTTGACACACACACTGTCCAATGGTGTTTGTGACACACACTCTGTCAAAAGGGTTTTGTGACACACATGATGTCCAATGGGGTTTGTGACACGCACACTGATCATGGGTGTTTGTGAGAAACACGCTGTCCAATGGGGTTTGTGACACACACGCTATCCAATGGGTTTTGTGACACACACACTGTCCAATGGGTATTGTTACACAAACACGCTGTCCAATTGTGTTCTTGACACACACGCTGTCCAATGGGGCTTTTGACAAAAACGCTGTCCAGTGGTTTTAGTGACACACACACTGTCCAATGGGGATTGTGACACTCACATGCTGTCCAATGGGGTTCGTGACACACAAACAATGTCCAATGGGAATTGTGACACAAACACACGCTGTCCAATGGGGTTTATGACACACACACTGTCCATTGCTGTTTGTGACACACACTCTGTTCAATGCGGTTTGTGACACACAGTGTCCAATGGGGTTTGTGACACACACACACTATCCAATGGCGTTTGTGACACACACACGTTCTAATGGGGATTGTAACACACACACGCTATACAATGGGTTTTGTGACACACACACTGTCCAACGGGGACTGTGACGACACGCACGCTGTCTAATGAGGCTTGTGACACACACACTGTCCAGTAGGGTTTGTGACACACCCACGCTCTCTAATGGGGTTTGTGACACACACACGCTGTGCCATGGGGTTTGTGACACTCACACTCTCCATGGGTGTTTGTGACACAAACGCTGTTTAATGGGGTTTGTGACACACACACTGTTCAATGGGGTTTGAAACACACAGGCTGTCTAGTGGGTTTTGTGACACACTCTCTCTGTCCAATGGGCTTGTCACACACCCTGTCCAATAGTGTTTGTGACAAACACTCTGTCCCATGGGGTTTGTGACATACACACTGTCCAATGGGTATTGTGAAACACACGCTGTCCCATGGGGTTTGTGACACACATGCTGTCCAATGGGGTTTGTGACACAAACTCTTTCCAATGGGGTTTGTGACACGGACACTGACCATGGGTGTTTGTGACACACACCCTGTCCAGTGGAGTTTGTGACATACACACTGTCCAATGGGGATTCTGACACACACGCTGTCCAATGGGCTTTGTGACACCCAAACTCTGTCCAATGTGTCTTGTGAAAAAAACGCTGTCCAATGGGGTTTGTGAACACAGACGCTGTCCAGTGGATTTTTTGACACACAAACTGTCCAATAGGGTTTGTGACACACACGCTATCCAATGGTGTTTGTGACACACACACTGTTCAGTGGGGATTGTGCCACACACACTCTATACAATGGGGTTTGTGACACGCACACTGTACAATGGGGTTGTAACACACACACACTGTCCAATGGGGTTTGTGACACACACAGTGTACAATGGGAATTGTGACACACACACGCTGTCCAATATGGTTTGTGACACACACGCTGTCCAATGGGTATTGTGACACACACACGCTGTCCAATGGGGTTTGTGACACACATGCCGTCCAATGGCGTTTGTGACACAAACTCTGTCCAATCCAGTTTGAGACACACACACTTTCCAATGGGTATTGTGACACACACACGCTGTCCAATGGGGTTTGTGAAACACACGCTGTTCAGTATAGTTTCTGACACACACACTGTCCAATGGGGGTTGTGACATACACAGTGTCCACGAGGGTTTGTGGCACACACATTGTCCAGTGGTTATTGTTACACACACACACTTTCCAATGGTATTTGCGACACGCTGTCAAAAGGGGCTTGTGACACACACGCTGTCCAATGGGGATTGTGACACACACACTCTGTCCAAAGGGTCTTGTGAAAAACACGCTGTCCAGTGGGTTTTGTGACACACACACTGTCCAATAGGGTTTGTGCCACACACACGCTATCCAATGGGGTTCGTGACACACACGCTGTCCAGTGGGTATTGAAACACACACACGCTGTCCAATGGTGTTTGTGGTACACACACTGTCCAATGGGGATTGTGGAACACACGCTGTCCAATGGGCTTTGTGACACACACACTCTGTTCAAGGGTCTTGTGAAAAACATGCTGTCCAATGGGGTTTGTGAACACACACGCTGTCCAGTGGATTTTTTGACACACACACTGTCCAATAGGGTTTATGACACACACACGCAATCCAAAGGGGTTTGTGACACATATACTTTCCAATGGGGTTTTTGACACATACACTCTGTCCAATGGTGCTTGTGACACACACGCTGTCCAAAGGGGTTCGTGACACACACGCTGTCCAGTGGGTTTTGTGTCACACACACTCTGTCCAATGGGCTTGTGACACACACGCTGTCCAGTGATGATTGTGACACACACACTGTCCTATGGGGATTGTGACACACACCCTGTACTGAGGGGTTTGTGACACACACACTGTCCAAAGGGGTTTGTGACACACACGCTATACAATGGTGTTTGTGACACACACACTGTACAGTGGGGATTGTGAAACATACATGCTGTACAATGGGGTTTGTGACCCACACACTGTACAATGGGGTTGTAACACACACACACTGTCCAATGGGGTTTGTGACACACACACTGTCCAATGGGAATTGTGACACACACACGCTGTCCAATGTGGTTTGTGACACACACGCTGTCCAATGGGTATTGTGACACACACACGATATCCAATGGGGTTTGTGACACACACGCCGTCCAATGCCGTTTGTGATACAAACTCTGTCCAATCCAGTTTGAGACACACACACTTTCCAATGGGTATTGTGACACACACACGCTGTCCAATGGGGTTTGTGAAACACACGCTGTTCAGTGGAGTTTCTGACACACACACTGTCCAATGGGGTTTGTGACATACACAGTGTCCACAAGGGTTTCTGGCACAAACACTGTCCAATGGTTATTGTTACACACAGACGCTGTCCAATGGTTTTTGCGACACACACGGTGTCGCAATGGGGATTGTGACACACATGCTGTCCAATGGGGATTGTGAGACACATGCTATCTAATGGGGTTTGTGAAAAACACGCTGTCCAGTGGGTTTTGTGACACACAAACTGTCCAATAGGTTTTGTGACACACACAGGCAATCCAATGGGGTTTGTGACGCATATACTTTCCAATGGGGTTTGTGACACACACACTCTGTCCAATGGTGCTTGTGACACACACGCTGTCCAAAGGGGTTCGTGACACACACGATGTCCAGTGGCTTTTGTGACACACACACTCTGTCCAATGGGCTTGTGACACACACGCTGTCCAATGATGATTGTGACACATACACTGTCCTATGGGGATTGTGACACACACACCGTCCAATGGCTTTTGTGACACAAACTCTGTACAATCCAGTTTGTGACACACACACTTTCCAATGGGTATTGTGACACACACACGCTGTCCAATGGGGTTTGTGACATACACAGTGTCCACGAGGGTTTGTGACCAACACACTGTGTAATGGTTATTGTTACACACACACGCTGTCCAATGGGTCTTGTGACACACACACTCTGTCCAAAGGGTCTTGTGAAAACACGCTGTCCAATGGGGTTTGTGAACACACACTGTCCAGTGGATTTTATGACACACACACTGTCCAATAGGGTTTGTGACACACACACTCTATCCAATGGTGTTTGTGGCACATACACTTTCTAATGGGGATTGTGACACACACACTCTGTCCAAAGGTTCTTGTGACACACACACTCTGTCCAATGGGCTTGTGACACACACGCTGTCCAATGATGTTTGTGACACACACACTGTCCAATGGGGATTGTGACACTCACACTCTGTCCAATGGGGTTTGTTACACACACGCTGAGCAATTGGGTTTGTTACACAAAGACTGTCCAATAGTGTTTGTGACACGCATGCTGTTCAATGGGTTTTTTGACACACACACTAACCTGGAGGGTTTGTGACACACACAGGCTATCCAATGGGTTTTGTGACACATACACTTTCCAATGGGGTTCGTGACACACACTCTGTCCCATGGGGTTTGTGACACACACACTGTCCAATGCGGAATGTGACACACACGCTGTCCAATGGGGCTTATGACACACCCACTATAGAATGGGGTTTGTGACACACAGGCTGAAAATGGGGTGTGTGACACACACACTCTGTCCAATAGGGTTTTTGACACACACAATTTCCAATGGTTTTCGTGATACACACACTATCCAATGGGTTTTGTGACAAACACACTGTCCAATGGGGATTGTGACACACACACGCTTTCCAACGGTGTTTGTGACACACACGCTGGCCAATGGGGTTTGTGACACAGACGCTGTCCAATGGGGATTGTGAGATACACACTGTCCAATAGGCTTTATGACACACACATGCTATCCAATGGGGTTCGTGACACACACTTTCCAATGGGGTTTGTGACACACACACTGTCCAATGGGGATTGTGACACACACACTGTCCAATGGGGTGTGTGACACATACACTCTGTCCAATGGGGCTTGAGACACAAACTCTGTCTAATGGTTTTTGTGACCCGCACAGAGTCCAATGGGGATTGTGACACACACGCTGTCCAATGGGGTTTGTGACACACACACGGTGTCCCATGGGGTTTGTGACACACACACTGTCCAATGGGGATTGTGACACACACATGCTGTCCAATGGGGTTTGTTACACACACACTGTCCAAAGGGGTTTGTGACACACACGATGTCCAATGGGGTTTGTGACACGCACACTGTATATGGGTGTTTGTGACACACACGCTGTCCAGTGGGGTTTGTGACACACACACTGTCCAATGGGTATTGTTACACACACATGCTGTCCAATGGTATTTGTGACACACAAGCTGTCCAATGGGTATTGTGACACACACACTCTGTCCAATGGGTCTTCTGACACACACGCTGTCCAATGTGGCTTGTGAACACACACGCTGTCCAGTGCGTTTTGTGACACACACTCTGTCCAAAGGGGTTTGTGACACATATACTTTCCAATGGGGTTTGTGACACACACACTGTCCAATGGTGTTTCTGTGAAACACTCTGTCCAATGGGGTTTGTGACACACACACTGTCTAATGGGTATTGTGACACACGCACACTGTCCAATGGGGTTTGTGACACACACGCTGTCCAATGGGGATTGTGACACACACACTGTCCAATGGGGTTTGTGACACATACACTCTATCCAATGGGGCTTGTGACACACGCTGTTTAATTGGGTTTGTCACACACACGCTGTCCAGTGGTTTTTGTTACACACACACTGTCCAATAGGGTTTGTGACACAGACACGCTATCCAATGGGGTTTCTGACACATACACTTTCTAATGGGCTTGTGACACACACACGCTGTCCAATAGTGTTTGTGACACAGACTCTGTCCCATGGAGTTTGTGACACAAACACTTTCCAATGGGTATTGTGACACACACACTCTGTCCAATGGGGTTTGTGACAGACACACTGACCAGAAGGGTTTGTGACATCACATACGCTGTCCAAAGGTGTTTGTGACACACACTGTCCAATGGGGTTTCTGACACTACACGCTGTCCAATGGTGTTTGTGACACACACACTGACCGGGAGGGTTTGTGACACACACACGCTGTCCAATGGGGTTTGTGACACACACGCTGTCCAATGGGGTTTCTCACCCACTCATCTCCAATGGGGTTTGTGACACACACACTGTCCAATACGGTTTGTGAAAGAGACATGCTATCCAATGGGGTTTGTGAAACATACACTTTCCAATGGGGTTTGTGACACCACACTCTCTCCAATGGTGCTTGTGACACAGATTCTGTCCAATGGGGTTCGTGACACACACGCTGTCCAGTGAGTTTTGTGACACACACTCTGTCCAATGGGGATTGAGACACATATACTTTCCAATGGGGTTTGTGACACACACACTGTCCAATGGTGTTTCTGTGAAACACTCTGTCCAATGGGGTTTGTGACACGCACACTGTCCAATGGGGATTGTGACACACACATGCTGTCCAATGGGGTTTGTGACACACACGATGTCCAATGGGGTTTGTGACACACACAATGTCCAATGGATATTCTTTCACACACACGCTGTCCAATGGGGTTCGTGACGCATACACTTTCCAAAGGTGTTTGTGACACACACACTCTGTCCAATGGTGATTCAGACACACACGCTGTACAATGGGATTCGTGACACAAACGCTGTCCAATGGGTTTTGTGAGACACACTCTCTGTCCAATAGGCTTGTGACACACACACTGTCCAAAGGGGTTTGTGACACACACTCTGTCCAATGGGGTTTGTGCCACACACTCTGTCCCCTGGGGTTTTGACACACACGCTGTCCACTGGGGATTGTGACACACACACTGAACAGGGGGGTTTGTGACACACACGCTGTCCAATTGGGTTTTGGCACACATGCTGTCCAATGGGGTTTGTGAAACAAACTCTGTGCAATGAGGTTTGTGACACACACACTGTCCAATGGGGATTGTGACACACACACCCTGTCCAATGGGGTTTGTGATACACACACTGTCCAATGGGGATTGTGACACACACGCTGTCCAATGGGCTTTGTGACAAATACACTCTGTCCAATGGGGCTTGTGACACACACGCTGTGCAATGGTGTTTGTGACACACACGTTATGCAGTGCGTTTTGTGACACACACACTGTCCAATAGGGTTTGTAACACACACATGCTATCCAAAGGGGTTTGTGACACCACTCTTTGTCCAATGGTGCTTGTGACACACACGCTGTCCAATGGGGTTCATGACACACACACGCTGTCCAATGGGCTTGTGACACACACACGCTGACCAATAGTGTTTGTGACACACACTCTGTCCCATGGGGTTTGTGACACACACACTGTCCAATGGGGATTGTGACACACACACGCTGTCCAATGGGGTTTGTGACACTCACGCTGTCCAATGGGGTTTGTGACACACACGCTGTCCAATAGGGATTGTGACACTATACTCTGTCCAATGGTGCTTGTGACACACAGACGCTATCCAATGGGATTTGTGACACACACGCCGTCCAATGGGGATTGTGACACCACACTCTGTCCCATGGTGCCTGTGACACACACACGCTATCCAATGGGGTTTGTGACACGCATACTATCTAATGGGGTTTCTGACACACACACTCTATCAAATGGGGTTTGTGACACATACACTTTCCAATGGGGTTTGAGACACCACACTATGTCCAATGGTGCTTGTGACACACAGACGCTATCCAATGGGGTTTGTGACACGCATACTTTCTAAAGGGGTTTGTGACACACAAACACTCTATCAAATGGGGTTTGTGACACACACACCCTGTCCAATGGGGTTTGTGACACACACGCTGTCCAATGGGGATTGTGACACACACGCTGTCCAATGGGCTTTGTGACAGATACACTCTGTCCAATGGGGCTTGTGACACACATGCTGTCCAATGGGGTTTGTAACACACACGCTATCCAGTGGGTTTTGTGACACACAAACTGTCCAATAGGGTTTGTGACACAGACACGCTATCTAGTGGGGTTTGTGACACATACACTTTCCAATGGGGTTTGTGACACCACACTCTGTCCAATTGTGCTTGTGGCACACGCGCTGCCCAATGGGGTTCGTGACACACATGCTGTCCAGTGGGATTTGTGACACACACACTATGTCCAATGGGCTTGTGACACACACACGCTGTCCTATAGTGTCTGTGACACACACTCTGTCCCATTGGGTTTGTGACAAAGACGCTGTCCAATGGGGATTGTGACACGCACACTTTCTAAAGGGGTTTGTGACACACACGCTGTCCAAAGGGGATTGTGACACACACAGTGCCCACGGGGGTTTGTGACACAAATTCTGTCCAATGAGGTTTGTGACACACACACTGTCCAATGGGTATTGTGACACACACACCCTGTGCAATGGGGTTTGTGACACACACGTTGTCCAATGGAGATTGTGACACACACGCTCTCTAATGGGCTTTGTGACAAATACACTCTGTCCAATGGGGCTTGTTACACACACTCTATCCAATAGGTTTTGTGACACACACACTGTCCAATAGGGTTTGTGACACACACACGCTATCCAATGGGGTTTGTGACACATATACTTTCCAATGAGGTTTGTGACACCACACTCTGTCCAATGGTGTTTGTGACACACACACGCTATCCAATGGGGTTTGTGACACGCATACTTTCTAATGGGGTTTGTGACACACACACTGTCCAATGGGGATTGTGACACCACACTCTGTCCAATGGTGCTTGTGACACACACAGGCTATCCTATGGGGTTTGTGACACGCATACTTTCTAATGGGGTTTGTGACACACACACTGTCCAAAGGGGTTTGTGACACACACGCTGTCTAATGGGGTTTGTGACACACACACACTGTCCAATGGAGTTTGTGACACACACGATATCCAATGGGGTTTGTGAAACACACACTCTGTCCAATAGGGTTTGTGTCACACACACGCTGTCCAATGGGCTTTGTGACAAGTACAGTCTGTCCAAGGGGCTTGTGACACACACGCTGTCCAATGGGGTTTGTGACACACACGCTATACAGTGGGCTTTGTGACACACACACTGTCCAATAGGGTTTGTGACACACAAACGCTATCCAATGGGGTTTGTGACACATACACTTTCCAATGGGGTTTGTGACACCACACTCTGTCCAATGGTGCTTGTGACACACACGCTGTCCAAAGGGGATTGTGACACTCGCTGTCCAAAGGGCTTTGTGACAAATACACTCTGTCCAACGGGGCTTGTGAAACACATGCTGTCCAATGGGGTTTGTGACACACACGCTATCCAGAGGGTTTTGTGACACACACACTGTCCAATAGGGTTTGTGACACACACGCTGTCTAATGGGGTTTGTGACACACACACACTGTCCAATGGGGTTTGTGACACACACATGCTATCCAATGGGGTTTGTGACACACATACTTTCTAATGGGGTTTTTGACACACACACGCTATCCAATGGGGTTTGTGACACACACTTTCCAATTGGGTTTGTGACACACACACGCTATCCAATGGTGTTTGTGACACGCATACTTTCTAATGGGGTTTGTGACACAAACACTCTATCCAATGGGGTTTGTGACATACACACACTGTCCAATGGGATTTGTGACACACACACTGTCCAAATGGGTTTGTGACACACACACTCTATCAAATGGGGTTTGTGACACACACACACTGTCCAATGGGGTTTGAGACAGACACGCTGTCCAATGGGGATTGTGACACCACACTCTGTCCAATGGTGCTTGTGACACACACAGGCTATCCAATGGGCTTTGTGACACACATACTTTCTAATGGGGTTTGTGACACGCACACTGTCCAATGGGGTTCGTGACACGCAAACTTTCCAATGGGGTTTGTGACACACACACTCGATCCAATGGGGTTTGTGACACACACACACTGTCCAATCGGGTTTGTGACACACACGCTGTCGAATGGGGATTGTGACACCACACTGTAAAAAGGTGCTTGTGGCACACACGCTGTCCAATGGTGTTCGTGACACACACGCTGTCCAGTGCATTTTGTGACACACACTCTGTGTCCAATGGGCTTTTGACACACACACGCTGACCAATAGTGTTTATGACACACACTCTGTCCCATGGGGTTTGTGACACACGCACTGTCCAATGAGGATTATGACACACACACGCTGTCCAATGGGGTTTGTGACACACACACTGTCCAAAGGGGTCTGTGACACACACGCTGTCTAATGGGGTTTGTTACACACACACACTGTCCTATGGGGTTTGTGACACACACGCTGTCCAATGGGGTTTGTGAAACACACACTCTGTCCAATGGGGATTGTGACACACACGCTGTCCAATGGGGTTTGTGACACACACGCTATCCAGTGGGTTTTGTGACACATACACTGTCCAATAGGGTTTGTGACACACACACGCTATCCAAAGGGGTTTGTGACACATACACTTTCCAATGGGATTTCTGACACCACACTCTGTCCAATGGTGCTTGTGACTCACACGCTGTCCAAAGGGGTTCGTGACACACACGCTGTCCAGTGGGTTTTGTGACAGACACACTCCGTCCAAATGGCTTGTGACACACACACGCTGTCCTATAGTGTTTGTGACACAAACTCTGTCTCATTGGGTTTGTGACAAAGACGCTCTCCAACGGGGATTGTGTCATACACACTGTCCAATAGGGTTTGTGACACAGACATGCTATCCAATGGGGTTTGTGACACGCACACTCTGTCCAATGGCGCTTGTGACACACAGGCTTTCTAATATTTTTCGTGACACACACTCTGTCCCATGGGGTTTGTACACACACACACTGTCCATTGGGGATTGTGACAAACACACGCTGTCCAATTGAGATTGTGACACACACATTGTCCAAAGGGGTTTGTGACACACACGTTGTCAAATGGGGTTTGTGGCATGCACACTGTCCATGGGTGTTTGTGACACACACGCTGTCCAATGGTGTTTGTGACAAACACGCTGTCCAATGGTTTTTGTGACACACACACTGTCCAAAGGGGTTTGTGACACACACGCTGTCCAAAGGGGTTTGTGAAACACACACTCTGTCCAATAGGGTTTGTGACACACACATGCTATCCAAAGGGGTTTGTGACACACACTTTCCAATCGCATTTGTGACACACACATGCTGTCCAAAGGTGTTTGTGACATGTATGCTGTCCATTGGTTTTTTGACACACACACTGACCAGTAGGGTTTGTGACACACACACACTATCCAATGGGGTTTGTGACACATACACTTTCAAATGGGGTTTGTGACACACACACTCTGTCAAATGGCGCTTGTGACACACACGCTGTCCAATGGGGTTCGTGACACACACGCTGTCCAATGGGGATTGTGTCATACACACTGTCCAATAGGGTTTGTGACACACACATGCTATCCAATGGGGTTTGTGACACGCACACTCTGTCCAATGGCGCTTGTGACACACACGCTGTCCAATGGGGTTCGTGACACACACGCTGTCCAATGCGGTTCGTGACATACACTCTGTCCCATGGGGTTTGTGACACACACACTCTGTCCACTCGGGATTGTGACACAAACACGCTGTCCAATGGGGCTTGTGACACACACATTGTCCAAAGCGGTTTGTGACACACACGTTGTCAAATGGCGTTTGTGGCACGCACACTGTCCATGGGTGTTTGTGACACACACGGTGTCCAATGGTGTTTGTGACACACACACTGTCCAAAGGGGTTTGTGACACACAGGATGTCCAATGGGGTTTGTGACACGCACACTGTCCATGTGTGTTTGTGACACACACGCTGTCCAGTGGAGTTTGTATCACACACACTGTCCAATGGGGTTTGTGACACACACAGTGTCCACAGGGGTTTGTGACACAAACTCTGTCCAATGAGGTTTGTGACACACACACTGTCCAATGGGTATCGTGACACACACACCCTGTACAATGGGGTTTGTGACACACACGCAGTCCAATGGAGATTGAGACACACAGGCTGTCCAATGGGCTTTGTGAGAAATTCACTCTGTCCAGTGGGGCTTGTGACACACACATGTCCAATGGGGTTTGTGAAACACACACTCTGTCTAATAGGGTTTGTGAAACACACATGCTATCCAATGGGGTTTGTGACAGACACTTTCCAATCCGGTTTGTGACACACACACGCTGTACAATGGCTTTTGTGTCACGCATAATGTCCAATTGGTTTTGTGACACACACACTGACCAGGAGGGTTCGTGACACACACACGCTATCCAATGGGGTTTGTGACACATACACTTTCAAATGGGGTTTGTGACACACACACTCTGTCCAATGGGGTTTGTGACACACACACTGTCCAAAGGGGTTTGTGACACACACGTTGTCCAATGGGGTTTGTGGCACGCACACTATCCATGGGTGTTTGTGACACACATGCTGCCCAATGGAGTTGAGGACACACACACTGTCCAAAGGGGTTTGTGACACACACGATGTCCAGTGGGGTTTGTGACACGTATACTGTCCATGGGTGTTTGTGACACACACGCTGTCCAGTGGAGTTTGTGACACACACACTGTCCAATGGGGTTTGTGACACACACAGTGTCCACGGGGGTTTGTGACACAAACTCTGCCCAGTGAGGTTGCAACACACACACTGTCCAATGGGTATTGTGACACAGACACCCTGTCCAATGGGGTTTGTGACACACACTCTGTCCAATGGAGTTTGTGACACACACACTGTCCAAAGGGGTTTGTGACACACACGCTGTCCAGTGGGCTTTGTGACAAATACACTCTGTAAAATGGGGCTTGTGACACACACAGTGTCCAATGGTGTTTCTGACACACATGCTGTACAATGGGGTTTGTGAAACAAACTCTGTGCAATGGCTTTGTGACACACACGCTGTCTAATGGTGTTTCTGTCACACATGCTGTCCAATGGGGTTTGTGAAACAAACTCTGTCCAATGGGGTTTGTGACACACACACACTTTCCAATGGGGTATGTGACACACATGCTGTCCAATGGGGTTCATGACACACACTCTGTCCCATGGGGTTTGTGACACACCCACTCTGTCCAATGGGGATTGTGACACACACACCCTGTCTAATGGAGTTTTTGACACACACACTGTCCAAAGGGGTTTGGAACACACACGTTGTCCAATGAGGTTTGTGTCACGCACACTGTCCAATGGGGTTTGTGACACACAAGATGTCCAATGGGGTTTGTGACATGCACACTGTCCATGGGTGTATGTGACACACATGCTGTCCAATGGTGTTTGTGACACACACACTGTCCAATGGGGTTTGTGACACACACGATGTCCAATGGGGCTTGTGACACACACGCTGTCCAATGGGGTTTGTGACACACACGCTATCCAGTGGGTTTTGTGACACACACACTGTCCAATAGGGTTTGTGACACACACATGCTATCCAATGGCGTTTGTGACACATACACTTTCCAATGGGGTTTGTGACACCACACTCTGTTCAAAGGCGCTTGTGACACACACACTGTCTAATGGGGTTTGTGACACACACACGCTGTCCAATGGGGTTTCTGACACACAAACTGTCCAAAGGGGTTTGTGACACACACGTTGTCTAATTGGGTTTGTGGAACGCACACTGTCCATGGGTGTTTGTGACAGACATGCTGTCCAATGGTGTTTGTGACACACACACTGTCCAAAGGTGTTTGTGACACACACGCTGTCCAGTGGAGTTTGTGACAGACACACTGTCGAACGGGGTTTGTGACACACACAGTGTCCAATGGTGTTTCTGACACACATGCTGTCCAATGGGGTTTGTGAAACAAACTCTGTCCAATGCGGTTTGTGACACACTACACTGTCCAAAGGGGTTTGTGACACACACGCTATCTAATGGGGTTTGTGACACACACACACTGTCCAATATGGATTGTTACACAAACTCTGTCACATGGGGTTTGTGACACACACATGCTATCCAATGGGGTATGTGACACACATACTTTCTAGTGGGGTTTTTGACACACACACGCTATGCAATGCGGTTTGTGACACACACTTTCCAATGGGGTTTGTGACACACGCACGCTGTCCAATGGTGTTTGCAATAAGCATGACGTCCAATGTGTTTTTTAAACACACACTGACCAGGAGGGTTTTTGACACACACACGCTATCCAAAGGGGTTTGTGACACATACACTTTCCAATGGTGTTTGTGACACACACAGTCTGTCCAAAGCCGCTTGTGACACACACGCTGTCCAATGGGGTTTGTGACACACACACTGTCCAAAAGGGTTTGTGACACACATGCTGTCCAGTGGGGTTTGTGACACACAAACTTTCCAATGGGGTTTGTGACAATTATACTGTCCATGGGTGCTTGTGACAGACACGCTGTCCAATGGGGTTTGTGACACACACACTGTCCAATAGGGTTTGTGACACACACACGCTATCAAATAGGGTTTGTGACACACACTCTTTCTAATGGGGTTTGTGACACACACGCTGTCGAATGGGTTTGTGACACACACAACTACCATTGGGTTTGAGACACACACTCTTTCTAATGGGGTTTGTGACACACACGCTGTCGAATGGGTTTGTGACACACACAACTACCATTGGGTTTGTGACACACACACGCTGTCCAAAGGGGTTTGTGACACACACATGCTGTCCAAAGGGGTTTGTGACACACACGTTGTCCAAAGGGGTTTGTGACACACACATTGTCCGAAGATATTTGTGACACACACGATGTCCAATGGGGTTTGTGACACGCACACTGTCCTTGGGTGTTTGTGACACACACGCTGTCCAGTGGGGTTTGTGACACACACACTGTCCAAAAGAGTTTGTGACACACATGATGTACAATGGGATTTGTGACACACACACTGTCCAAAGGCGATTGTGACACACACGCTGTCCAATGGGCTTTGTGACACACACACTCTGTACACTGGGTCTTGTTAAAAATTCGCTGTCCAATGGTGTTTGTGAACACAAACCCTGTCCAGTGGGTTTTGTGACACACATACTATCCAATAGGGTTTGTGACACACACACGCTATCGAATGGGGTTTGTTACACATACACTTTCCAATGCGGTTTGTGACACACGCACTCTGTCCAAAAGGCTTGTGACACACTCATTGTCCGATGGTGTTTGTGACACACACACTGTCCAATGGGGATTGTGACACACACACTGTGCAAAGGGGATTGTGACACACACGCTATCCAATGGGGCTTGTGACACTCACACTGTCCATGGGTGTTTGTGACACACACTCTGTCCAGTGGTTTTTGTCACACACACAATGTCCAATGGGGATTTGACACACACACTGTCCACTGGGGATTGTGACATACACACTGTTCAGGGGGGTTTGTGACACACAAATTGTCCAATGGCGTTCGTACACACACAGTGTCCACGGGCATTTGTGACACACACGCTGTCCAATGTGGTTTGTGACACACACACGCTGTCCAATGGCGCTTGTGACACAGACGCTGTCCAATGGGGTTCGTGACACAAACTCAGTCCCATGGGGTTTGTGACACACACAGTGTCCAATGGGGATTGTGACACACACACGCTGTCCAATGGGGTTTGTAACACACACACTGTCCAAAGGGGTTTGTGACACACACGAAGTCCAAAGGGGTTTGTAACAGGCACACTGTCCATGGGTGTTTGTGACACACACGCTGTCCAATGGGGTTTGTGACACACACACTGTGCAAAGGGGTTTGTGAACACACACGATGTCCAATGGGGTTTCTGACACGCACACTTTCCATTGGTGTTTGTGACACACACACTGTCCAATGTTGTTTGTGACACACAAAGTGTCCACGGGGGTTGGTGACACAAACTCTGTCCAATGGGGTTTGTGAAACACACACTGTCCAATGGGTATTGTGACACACACACACTGTCCAATGGGGTTTGTGACACACACGCTGTCCAATGAGGATTGTGGCACACACGCTGTCCAGTGGGGTTCTTAACACACACTCTGTCCAATGATGTTTGTGACACACACACTTACCAATGGGGTTTGTGACACGCACACTTTCTAATGGGGTTTGTGACACACACACGCTATGCAATGGGGTTTGTGACACACACGCTGACAAATTGTGTTTGTTACACACAGACTCTCCAATGGTGTCTGTGACACACACACTGTCCAAAGGGCTTTGTGACACACACGATGTCCAATGGGGTTTGTGACACATACACTTTCCAATGGGGTGTGTGACACCACACTGTGTCCAATGGCGCTTGTGGCACACACGCTGTGCAATGGGGTTCGTGACACACACTCTGTCCCATGGGTATTGTGACACACAGACTGACCAATGGGGATTGTGACACAAACTCTGTGTAATGGGGTTTGTGACACACACACTGTCCAAAGGGGTTTGTGACACACACGATGTCCAATGGGGTTTGTGACACGCACACTGTCCATGGGTGTTCGTGACACACACGCTGTCCAGTGGGGTTTGTGAAACACACACTGTCCAAAAGAGTTTATGACACACATGATGTCCAATGGGGTTTGTGACACACACACTGTCCAATGGGCTTTGTGATACACACACTGTCCGATGGGTATTCTTAAACACAAACTCTGTCCAATGGGCTTTGTAAGACACACACTCTCCAATGGGGTATGTGACGCACACACGCTATCCAATGGGGTTTATGACACACACTCTATGCAATGGGGTTTGCGACACACGAACTCCGTCCAAAGGGTTTGTGACACACACACGCTGTCCAATGTGGTTCGTGACACACACGCTGTCCAGTGGGTTTTGTGACACACACACTCTTTCCAATGGGTTTGTGACACACACACGCTGTCCAATAGTGTTTGTGACACACATTCTGTACCATGGGGTTTATGAGAAAGACGCTGTCCAATGGGGATTGTGTCATTCACACTGTCCAATAGGGTTTATGACACACACATGCTATCCAATGGGGTTTGTGACACGCACACTTTCTAATGGGGTTTGTGACACACACACGCTATCCAATGGGGTTTGTGACACACACACGCTATCCAATGGGGTTTGTGACACGCATACTTTCTAATGGGGTTTGTGACACACACACGCTGTCCAATGGGGTTTGTGATACACACACTCTGTCCAATATGTCTTGTGACACCAATGCTGTCCAAACGGGTTCGTGACAGACACTCTGTCAAATGGGGTTTGTGACACACACACTGTCCAATGGGGATTGTGACACACACACGCTGTCCAATGGGGTTTGTGACTCACACACTGTCCAAACGGTTTTGTGACACACACTTTGTCCAACAGGGTTTGTGACACACACGCTATCCAGTGAGTTTTGTAAACACACACACTGTCCAATAAGGTTTATGACACACACACGCTCTCCAATGGGGTTTGTGACACAAACTCTGTCCAAAGGGATTTGTGACACACACGTTGTCCAATGGGGTTTGTGACACACACACTGCCCATGTGTGTTTGAGACACACACGCTGTCCAATGGTGTTTGTGACACAGACACTGTCCAATGGGTATTGTTAAACACAATCTCTCTGCAATGGGATTTGTGACACACACACTGTCCAATGGGGTTTGTGACACACACACTGTCCAATGGGGATTGTGACATACACACTGTCCAATAGGGGATATGACACACACATGCTATCCAATGGGGTTTGTGACACACATACTTTTTAATGGGGTTTTTGACACACACACGAGATCCAATGGGGTTTGTGACACACACTTTCCAATGGGGTTTGTGACACACACGCTGTCCAAAGGGGTTTGTGAGACACAAGCTGTCCAATGGGGATTGTGACACATACAGTCTGTCCAAAGGGGCTTGTGACACACACTCTGTCCAATGGGGTTTGTGACCCACACTGTGTCCAATGGGTATTGTGACACACACGCTGTCCAATGGGTTTTGTGACACACACACTCTGTCCAATAGGTCTTGTGACACACGAGCTGTCCAATGGGGTTTGTGACACACACGTTGTCCAGTGAGATTTGTGACACACACACAGTCACATAGGGTTTGTGACATCACACACGCTATCCAATGGGGTTTGTGGCACACACTCTTTCTAATGGGGTTTGCGAAGAACACGCTATCCAATGGGTTTTGTGACACACACACTGTCCAATGGGGATTGTGACACACACACGCTGTCCAATGGTGTTTGTGACACACGCACTTTCCAATGGGGTTTGTGACACACACACTGTCCAATGGGGTTTGTGACCCACACGCTGTCCAATGGGGATTGTGATACACACGTTGTCCAATGGGGTTTGTGACACACACACTCTGTCCAATAGGTCTTGTGACACACAAGCTCTGCAAGGGGTTTTGTGTAACACACACTGACCAGGAGGGTTTGTCTCACACACAAGCTATCCAATGGCGTTTGTGACACATACACTTTCCAATGCGGTTTGTGACACACACACTTGCTGTACAAAAAGGTTTGTGACACACATGCTTTCCAATGGTGTTTGTGACACATGCAAGCTGTTCCATGGCGTTTGTGACACACACGCTGACCAACTGGGTTTGTTACACACACAGTGTCCAATGGTGTTTGTGACACGCATGCTATCCAATGGGTTTTGTGACACATACACTGACCAGGAGGGTTTGTGACACACACACGCTATCCAATGGGGTATGTGACACATACACTTTCCAATGGGGTTTGTGACACACACACTCTGTCCAATGGCGCTTGTGACACACACGCTGTCCAATGGGGTTCGTGACACGCACTCTGTCCCATGGGGTTTGTGACACACCTGAAATATCCAATGGAGTTTATGACACAAACGCTGTCCAAGGTGGTTTGTGACTCACACGATGTCCAATGGGGTTTGTGACACAGACACTGTCCAAAAGGGTTTGTGACACACATGATGTCCAATGGGGTTTGTGACACGCACACTGTCCATGGGTGTTTGTGACACACACACTGTCCAATGGGATTTGTGACACACACACTGTCCAATGGGTATTGTTACACACACACGATGTCCATGGGTGTTTGTGACACACATACTATCCAATGGGCTTTGTGACACACACACTGTCCAACGGGTATTGTTACACACACACGACGTCCAATGGTGTTTGTGACACACACGCTATCCAATGGGGTTTGGACACATGCACTTTCCAATGGGTTTTGTGACACACAAACTCTGTCCAATGGGCTTGTGACACACACGCTGTCCAATAGTGTTTTTGACACACACTCTGTCCCAAAGGGTTTGTGACAAACACACTGTCCAATGGGGATTGTGACACACACAAGCTCTCTAAAGGTTTCTGTGACACACACACTGTCCAAAGGGGTTTGTGACACACACGATATCCAATGCGTTTGTGACACACACACGCTGTCCTATTGTGCTTGTGACATCAAACGCTGTCCAATGGGGTTCGTGACAGACACGCTATCCAGTTTTGTTTGTGACACACACACTGTCCAATAGGGTTTGTGACACACATACTGTGCAAAGCGTCTTATTGCACACACACGCTGTCCAATGGGGTCTGTGAAACACACACTGTCCAATGGGTATTGTTACACAAACACGCTGTCCAGTGGGGTTTGTGACACACACACTGTCCAAGGGGTTTGTGACACACACGCTGTCCAATGGGGATTGTGACACACACGCTGTCCAAAGGGGTTTGTGAATCACACACTCTGTCCAATGGGTCTTGTGAGACACATGCTGTCCAATGGGGCTCTTTGCTCTCACGCTGTACAGTGGGGTTTGTGACACACACACTGTCCAATGGGGTTTGTGACACACACAGTCTGTCCAATAGGGTTTGTGACACACACGCTGTCCAATGGGGTTTGTGACACACACTCTGTCCCGTGGTGTTTGTAAAACACACACTGTCCAATGGGGATTGTGACACACACACAATGTCCAATGGTGTTTGTGACACACACTCTGTCAAATGGGGTTTGTGACACACAGACGCTGTCCAATGGGATTTGTGACACACACGCTATCCAATGGGGTTTGTGAAACACACACTGTCCAATGGCGTTCGTGACACATACAGTGTGCACAGGGGTTTGTGACACACACGTTGTCCAATGGGGTTTGTGACACACACACTGTCCAATGCGTATTGTTACACACACACTCTGTCCAATGGGGTTTGTGACACACACGCTGTCCAATGGTTATTGCTACACAAACACGTTGTCCAATGGGGTTTGTGACATGCACACTGTCCAATGGAGATTGTGACACACACGCTGTCCCATGGAGTTCGTGACACACACTCTGTTCCACGGGGTTTGTGACACACAGACGCTATCCAATGGAGTTTATGACACACACGCTGTCCAATGGGGTTTGTGACACACACACTCTGTCCAATAGGGTTTGTGACACACACGCTGTCCAATGGGTTTTGTGACACACACACTGACCAGGAGGGTTTGTGACATCACACACGCTGTCCAATGGGGTTTGTGACACACACACTGTCCAATGGTTTTTGTGACACACGCTCTGTCAAATCGGGATTGTGACACACACACGCTGTCCAATGGGATTTGTGACACACACGCTGTCCAATGGGACTTGTGACACACACTGCCAATGGGGTTTCTGACACTACATGCTGTCCAATGGGGTTTGTGACACACACACTGACCAAGAGGGTTTGTGACACACAGACGCTGTCCAATGGGGTTTGTGACACACACACTGTCCAATGGTTTTTGTGACACACACTCTGCAAAATGGGGTTTGTGACACACACACGCTGTCCAATGGGATTTGTGACACACACGCTGTCCAATGGGGTTTCTGACACTACATGCTGTCCAAAGTTGTTTGTGACACACACAGGCTGTCCAATGGGGTTTGTGACACATACACTTTCCAATGGGGTTTGTGACACACACGCTGTCCAGTGGGTTTTGTGACACACACACTCTGTCCAATGGGCTTGTGACACACTCGCTGTCCAATGGTGTTTGTGACACACACACTGTCCAATGGGGTTTCTGACACTACATGCTGTCCAAAGTTGTTTGTGACACACACAGGCTGTCCAATGGGGTTTGTGACACACACTTTCCAATGGGGTTTCTGACACTACACGCTGTCCAATGGGGTTTGTGACACACACACACTGACCAGGAGGGTTTGTGACACACACACGCTATCCAATGGGGTTTATGATACATACACTTTCCATTGGGGTTTGTGACACCACACTCTCTCCAATAGTGCTTGTGACACACACGCTGTCCAATGGGGTTCGTGACACACACTCTGTACAATTGTTTTTGTGACACACACACTCTGTCCAATGGGGATTGTGACACACACATGCTGTCCAATGCGGTTTGTGACACACACCTTGTCCAATGGGGTTTGTGACACACGCACTGTCCAATTCGTATTGTTGCACATACACGCTGTCCAATGGGGTTTGTGACACACACACGGTCCAATGGGTATTGCTACACAAACATGCTGTCCAATGGGGTTTGTGACACACACTCTGTCCAATGCGGTTTGTGACACACACAGTCTGTCCAATAGGGTTTGTGAAACACACGCTGTCCAATGTGGTTTATGACACACACGCTGACCAGGAGGGTTTGTGACACAAACACGCCGTCCTATGGGATTTGTGAAACACACGCAGTCCAATGGCATTTGAGACACACACTGTCTAATGGGTTTTCTGACACTACACGCTGTCCAATGGGGTTTGTGACACACACACTGACCAGGAGGGTTTGTGACACACACGGTGTCCAATAGGGTTTGCAACACATACACACTGTCCAATGTGGCTTATGGCACACACGCTGTCCAATGGGTTTTGTGACACACACACTGACCAGGAGGGTTTGTGACATCACACACGCTGTCCAATGGGGTTTGTGACACATAGACTTTCCAATGGGGTTTGTGACACACACTCTGTCCCGTGGTGTTTGTAAAACACACACTGTCCAATGGGGATTGTGACACACACACAATGTCCAATGGTGTTTGTGACACACACTCTGTCAAATGGGGTTTGTGACACACAGACGCTGTCCAATGGGATTTGTGACACACACGCTGTCCAATGGGGTTTGTGAAACACACACTGTCCAATGGCGTTCGTGACACATACAGTGTGCACAGGGGTTTGTGACACACACGTTGTCCAATGGGGTTTGTGACACACACACTGTCCAATGCGTATTGTTACACACACACTCTGTCCAATGGGGTTTGTGACACACAAGCTGTCCAATGGTTATTGCTACACAAACATGCTGTCCAATGGGGTTTGTGACATGCGCACTGTCCCACAGGCTTTGTGACATACAGACGCTATCCAATGGGGTTTATGACACACACGCTGTCCAATGGGGTTTGTGACACACACACACTGTCCAATAGGGTTTGTGACACACACGCTGTCCAATGGCTTTTGTGACACACACACTGACCAGGAGGGTTTGTGACATCACACACGCTGTCCAATGGGGTTTGTGACACACACACTGTCCAATGGTTTTTGTGACACACGCTCTGTCAAATCGGGATTGTGACACACACACGCTGTCCAATGGGATTTGTGACACACACGCTGTCCAATGGGACTTGTGACACACACTGCCAATGGGGTTTCTGACACTACATGATGTCCAATGGGGTTTGTGACACACACACTGACCAAGAGGGTTTTTGACACACAGACGCTGTCCAATGGGGTTTGTGACACACACACTGTCCAATGGTTTTTGTGAAACACACTCTGCAAAATGTGGTTTGTGACACACACACGCTGTCCAATGAGATTTGTGACACACACGCTGTCCAATGGGACTTGTGACACACACTGTCCAATGGGGTTTCTGACACTACATGCTGTCCAAAGTTGTTTGTGACACACACACGCTGTCCAATGGGGTTTGTGACACATACACTTTCCAATGGGGTTTGTGACACACACGCTGTCCAGTGGGTTTTGTGACACACACACTCTGTCCAATGGGCTTGTGACACACTCGCTGTCCAATGGTGTTTGTGACACACACACTGTCCAATGGGGTTTGTGACACACACACTGTCCTTGGGTGTTTGTGACACACACGCTGTCCAATGGGGTTTGTGACACAAACTCTGTCCAATGGGGATTGTGACATACACGCTGCCCAATGGCGTTTGTGACACATACACTCTGTCCAATGTGGCTTATGACACACACGCTGTCCAATGTGGTTTGTGACACACACTGTCCAATGGGGCTTCTGATACTACACGCTGTCCAATGGGGTTTGTGACACACACACACTGACCAGGAGGGTTTGTGACACACACACGCTATCCAATGGGGTTTGTGATACATACACTTTCCATTGGGGTTTGTGACACCACACTCTCTCCAATGGTGCTTGTGACACACACGCTGTCCAATGGGGTTCGTGACACACACTCTGTACAATTGTTTTTGTGACACACACACTCTGTCCAATGGGATTTGTGAAACACACCATGTCCAATGGGGTTTGTGACACACGCAATGTCCAATTCGTATTGTTGCACATACACGCTGTCCAATGGGGTTTGTGACACACACACGGTCCAATGGGTATTGCTACACAAACATGCTGTCCAATGGGGTTTGTAACACATACTCTGTCCAATGCGGTTTGTGACACACACAGTCTGTCCAATAGGGTTTGTGACACACACGCTGTCCAATGTGGTTTGTGACACACACGCTGACCAGGAGGGTTTGTGACACACACACGCTGTCCAATGGGGTTTGTGAAACACACACTGTCCAATGGCGTTCGTGACACATACAGTGTGCACAGGGGTTTGTGACACACACGTTGTCCAATGGGGTTTGTGACACACACACTGTCCAATGCGTATTGTTACACACACACTCTGTCCAATGGGGTTTGTGACACACACGCTGACCAGGAGAGTTTGTGACAGACACACGCTATCCAATGGGGTTTGTGACACATAGACTTTCCAATGGGGTTTGTGACACACACTCTGTCCCGTGGTGTTTGTAAAACACACACTGTCCAATGGGGATTGTGACACACACACAATGTCCAATGGTGTTTGTGACACACACTCTGTCAAATGGGGTTTGTGACACACAGACGCTGTCCAATGGGATTTGTGACACACACGCTATCCAATGGGGTTTGTGAAACACACACTGTCCAATGGCGTTCGTGACACATACAGTGTGCACAGGGGTTTGTGACACACACGTTGTCCAATGGGGTTTGTGACACACACACTGTCCAATGCGTATTGTTACACACACACTCTGTCCAATGGGGTTTGTGACACACACGCTGTCCAATGGTTATTGCTACACAAACACGTTGTCCAATGGGGTTTGTGACATGCACACTGTCCAATGGAGATTGTGACACACACGCTGTCCCATGGAGTTCGTGACACACACTCTGTTCCACGGGGTTTGTGACACACAGACGCTATCCAATGGAGTTTATGACACACACGCTGTCCAATGGGGTTTGTGACACACACACTCTGTCCAATAGGGTTTGTGACACACACGCTGTCCAATGGGTTTTGTGACACACACACTGACCAGGAGGGTTTGTGACATCACACACGCTGTCCAATGGGGTTTGTGACACACACACTGTCCAATGGTTTTTGTGACACACGCTCTGTCAAATCGGGATTGTGACACACACACGCTGTCCAATGGGATTTGTGACACACACGCTGTCCAATGGGACTTGTGACACACACTGCCAATGGGGTTTCTGACACTACATGCTGTCCAATGGGGTTTGTGACACACACACTGACCAAGAGGGTTTGTGACACACAGACGCTGTCCAATGGGGTTTGTGACACACACACTGTCCAATGGTTTTTGTGACACACACTCTGCAAAATGGGGTTTGTGACACACACACGCTGTCCAATGGGATTTGTGACACACACGCTGTCCAATGGGGTTTCTGACACTACATGCTGTCCAAAGTTGTTTGTGACACACACAGGCTGTCCAATGGGGTTTGTGACACATACACTTTCCAATGGGGTTTGTGACACACACGCTGTCCAGTGGGTTTTGTGACACACACACTCTGTCCAATGGGCTTGTGACACACTCGCTGTCCAATGGTGTTTGTGACACACACACTGTCCAATGGGGTTTCTGACACTACATGCTGTCCAAAGTTGTTTGTGACACACACAGGCTGTCCAATGGGGTTTGTGACACACACTTTCCAATGGGGTTTCTGACACTACACGCTGTCCAATGGGGTTTGTGACACACACACACTGACCAGGAGGGTTTGTGACACACACACGCTATCCAATGGGGTTTATGATACATACACTTTCCATTGGGGTTTGTGACACCACACTCTCTCCAATAGTGCTTGTGACACACACGCTGTCCAATGGGGTTCGTGACACACACTCTGTACAATTGTTTTTGTGACACACACACTCTGTCCAATGGGGATTGTGACACACACATGCTGTCCAATGCGGTTTGTGACACACACCTTGTCCAATGGGGTTTGTGACACACGCACTGTCCAATTCGTATTGTTGCACATACACGCTGTCCAATGGGGTTTGTGACACACACACGGTCCAATGGGTATTGCTACACAAACATGCTGTCCAATGGGGTTTGTGACACACACTCTGTCCAATGCGGTTTGTGACACACACAGTCTGTCCAATAGGGTTTGTGAAACACACGCTGTCCAATGTGGTTTATGACACACACGCTGACCAGGAGGGTTTGTGACACAAACACGCCGTCCTATGGGATTTGTGAAACACACGCAGTCCAATGGCATTTGAGACACACACTGTCTAATGGGTTTTCTGACACTACACGCTGTCCAATGGGGTTTGTGACACACACACTGACCAGGAGGGTTTGTGACACACACGGTGTCCAATAGGGTTTGCAACACATACACACTGTCCAATGTGGCTTATGGCACACACGCTGTCCAATGGGTTTTGTGACACACACACTGACCAGGAGGGTTTGTGACATCACACACGCTGTCCAATGGGGTTTGTGACACATAGACTTTCCAATGGGGTTTGTGACACACACTCTGTCCCGTGGTGTTTGTAAAACACACACTGTCCAATGGGGATTGTGACACACACACAATGTCCAATGGTGTTTGTGACACACACTCTGTCAAATGGGGTTTGTGACACACAGACGCTGTCCAATGGGATTTGTGACACACACGCTGTCCAATGGGGTTTGTGAAACACACACTGTCCAATGGCGTTCGTGACACATACAGTGTGCACAGGGGTTTGTGACACACACGTTGTCCAATGGGGTTTGTGACACACACACTGTCCAATGCGTATTGTTACACACACACTCTGTCCAATGGGGTTTGTGACACACAAGCTGTCCAATGGTTATTGCTACACAAACATGCTGTCCAATGGGGTTTGTGACATGCGCACTGTCCCACAGGCTTTGTGACATACAGACGCTATCCAATGGGGTTTATGACACACACGCTGTCCAATGGGGTTTGTGACACACACACACTGTCCAATAGGGTTTGTGACACACACGCTGTCCAATGGCTTTTGTGACACACACACTGACCAGGAGGGTTTGTGACATCACACACGCTGTCCAATGGGGTTTGTGACACACACACTGTCCAATGGTTTTTGTGAAACACACTCTGCAAAATGTGGTTTGTGACACACACACGCTGTCCAATGAGATTTGTGACACACACGCTGTCCAATGGGACTTGTGACACACACTGTCCAATGGGGTTTCTGACACTACATGCTGTCCAAAGTTGTTTGTGACACACACACGCTGTCCAATGGGGTTTGTGACACATACACTTTCCAATGGGGTTTGTGACACACACGCTGTCCAGTGGGTTTTGTGACACACACACTCTGTCCAATGGGCTTGTGACACACTCGCTGTCCAATGGTGTTTGTGACACACACACTGTCCAATGGGGTTTGTGACACACACACTGTCCTTGGGTGTTTGTGACACACACGCTGTCCAATGGGGTTTGTGACACAAACTCTGTCCAATGGGGATTGTGACATACACGCTGCCCAATGGCGTTTGTGACACATACACTCTGTCCAATGTGGCTTATGACACACACGCTGTCCAATGTGGTTTGTGACACACACTGTCCAATGGGGCTTCTGATACTACACGCTGTCCAATGGGGTTTGTGACACACACACACTGACCAGGAGGGTTTGTGACACACACACGCTATCCAATGGGGTTTGTGATACATACACTTTCCATTGGGGTTTGTGACACCACACTCTCTCCAATGGTGCTTGTGACACACACGCTGTCCAATGGGGTTCGTGACACACACTCTGTACAATTGTTTTTGTGACACACACACTCTGTCCAATGGGATTTGTGAAACACACCATGTCCAATGGGGTTTGTGACACACGCAATGTCCAATTCGTATTGTTGCACATACACGCTGTCCAATGGGGTTTGTGACACACACACGGTCCAATGGGTATTGCTACACAAACATGCTGTCCAATGGGGTTTGTAACACATACTCTGTCCAATGCGGTTTGTGACACACACAGTCTGTCCAATAGGGTTTGTGACACACACGCTGTCCAATGTGGTTTGTGACACACACGCTGACCAGGAGGGTTTGTGACACACACACGCTGTCCAATGGGGTTTGTGAAACACACACTGTCCAATGGCGTTCGTGACACATACAGTGTGCACAGGGGTTTGTGACACACACGTTGTCCAATGGGGTTTGTGACACACACACTGTCCAATGCGTATTGTTACACACACACTCTGTCCAATGGGGTTTGTGACACACACGCTGACCAGGAGAGTTTGTGACAGACACACGCTATCCAATGGGGTTTGTGACACATAGACTTTCCAATGGGGTTTGTGACACACACTCTGTCCCGTGGTGTTTGTAAAACACACACTGTCCAATGGGGATTGTGACACACACACAATGTCCAATGGTGTTTGTGACACACACTCTGTCAAATGGGGTTTGTGACACACAGACGCTGTCCAATGGGATTTGTGACACACACGCTCTCCAATGGGGTTTGTGACACACACGCTGTCCAGTGGATTTTTTGCCACACACACTGTCCACTTGGGTTTTGACACAAAAGCTTTGCAATGGGGTTTGTGACACACACATTGTCCAATAGGGTTTGGGACACACACACGCTATCCAATGGAGTTTGTGACACATAAACTTTCCAATGGGGTTTGTGACACCAAACTCTGTCCAATAGTGGTTGTGACACATACACTGTTCAATGGGGTTCGTGACACACACGCTGTCCAGTGGGTTTTGTGACACACACACACTGTCCAATGGTCTTGTGACACACAAACGCTGTCCAATAGTGTTTGTGACACACACTCTGTCCCGTGGTGTTTGTAAAACACACACTGTCCAATGAGGATTGTGACACACACACAATGTCCAATGGTGTTTGTGACACACACTCTGTCAAATGGGGTTTGTGACACACAGACGCTGTCCAATGGGATTTGTGACACACACGCTGTCCAATGGGGTTTGTGAAACACACACTGTCCAATGGCGTTCGTGACACATACAGTGTGCACAGAGGTTTGTGACACACACGTTGTCCAATGGGGTTTGTGACACACACACTGTCCAATGCGTATTGTTACACACACACTCTGTCCAATGGGGTTTGTGACACACACGCTGTCCAATGGTTTTTGCTACACAAACACGCTGTCCAATGGGGTTTGTGACATGCACACTGTCCAATGGAGATTGTGACACACACGCTGTCCCATGGGGCTTGTGACACAAACTCTGTCCCACAGGGTTTGTGACACACAGACGCTATCCAATGGGGTTTATGACACACACGCTGTCCAATGGGTTTTGTGACACACACACTGACCAGGAGGGTCTGTGACATCACACACGCTGTCCAATGGGGTTTGTGACACACACACTGTCCAATGGGATTTGTGACACACACGCTGTCCAATGGGACTTGTGACACACACTGCCAATGGGGTTTCTGACACTACATGCTGTCCAATGGGGTTTGTGACACACACACTGACCAAGAGGTTTTGTGACACACAGACGCTGTCCAATGGGGTTTGTGACACACACACTGTCCAATGGTTTTTGTGACACACACTCTGCAAAATGGGGTTTGTGACACACACACGCTGTCCAATGGGATTTGTGACACACACGCTGTCCAATGGGGTTTCTGACACTACATGCTGTCCAAAGTTGTTTGTGACACACACAGGCTGTCCAATGGGGTTTGTGACACATACACTTTCCAATGGGGTTTGTGACACACACGCTGTCCAGTGGGTTTTGTGACACACACACTCTGTCCAATGGGCTTGTGACACACTCGCTGTCCAATGGTGTTTGTGACACACACACTGTCCAATGGGGTTTCTGACACTACATGCTGTCCAAAGTTGTTTGTGACACACACAGGCTGTCCAATGGGGTTTGTGACACACACTTTCCAATGGGGTTTCTGACACTACACGCTGTCCAATGGGGTTTGTGACACACACACACTGACCAGGAGGGTTTGTGACACACACACGCTATCCAATGGGGTTTATGATACATACACTTTCCATTGGGGTTTGTGACACCACACTCTCTCCAATAGTGCTTGTGACACACACGCTGTCCAATGGGGTTCGTGACACACACTCTGTACAATTGTTTTTGTGACACACACACTCTGTCCAATGGGGATTGTGACACACACATGCTGTCCAATGCGGTTTGTGACACACACCTTGTCCAATGGGGTTTGTGACACACGCACTGTCCAATTCGTATTGTTGCACATACACGCTGTCCAATGGGGTTTGTGACACACACACGGTCCAATGGGTATTGCTACACAAACATGCTGTCCAATGGGGTTTGTGACACACACTCTGTCCAATGCGGTTTGTGACACACACAGTCTGTCCAATAGGGTTTGTGAAACACACGCTGTCCAATGTGGTTTATGACACACACGCTGACCAGGAGGGTTTGTGACACAAACACGCCGTCCTATGGGATTTGTGAAACACACGCAGTCCAATGGCATTTGAGACACACACTGTCTAATGGGTTTTCTGACACTACACGCTGTCCAATGGGGTTTGTGACACACACACTGACCAGGAGGGTTTGTGACACACACGGTGTCCAATAGGGTTTGTAACACATACACACTGTCCAATGTGGCTTATGGCACACACGCTGTCCAATGGGTTTTGTGACACACACACTGACCAGGAGGGTTTGTGACATCACACACGCTGTCCAATGGGGTTTGTGACACATAGACTTTCCAATGGGGTTTGTGACACACACTCTGTCCCGTGGTGTTTGTAAAACACACACTGTCCAATGGGGATTGTGACACACACACAATGTCCAATGGTGTTTGTGACACACACTCTGTCAAATGGGGTTTGTGACACACAGACGCTGTCCAATGGGATTTGTGACACACACGCTGTCCAATGGGGTTTGTGAAACACACACTGTCCAATGGCGTTCGTGACACATACAGTGTGCACAGGGGTTTGTGACACACACGTTGTCCAATGGGGTTTGTGACACACACACTGTCCAATGCGTATTGTTACACACACACTCTGTCCAATGGGGTTTGTGACACACAAGCTGTCCAATGGTTATTGCTACACAAACAAGCTGTCCAATGGGGTTTGTGACATGCACACTGTCCCACAGGCTTTGTGACACACAGACGCTATCCAATGGGGTTTATGACACACACGCTGTCCAATGGGGTTTGTGACACACACACACTGTCCAATAGGGTTTGTGACACACACGCTGTCCAATGGCTTTTGTGACACACACACTGACCAAGAGGGTTTGTGACACACAGACGCTGTCCAATGGGGTTTGTGACACACACACTGTCCAATGGTTTTTGTGACACACACTCTGCAAAATGGGGTTTGTGACACACACACGCTGTCCAATGGGATTTGTGACACACACGCTGTCCAATGGGACTTGTGACACACACTGTCCAATGGGGTTTCTGACACTACATGCTGTCCAAAGTTGTTTGTGACACACACATGCTGTCCAATGGGGTTTGTGACACATACACTTTCCAATGGGGTTTGTGACACACACGCTGTCCAGTGGGTTTTGTGACACACACACCCTGTCCAATGGGCTTGTGAGACACTCGCTGTCCAATGGTGTTTGTGACACACACACTGTCCAATCGGGTTTGTGACACACACACTGTCCTTGGGTGTTTGTGACACACACGCTGTCCAATGGGGTTTGTGACACACACACTGTCCTTGGGTGTTTGTGACACACACGCTGTCCAATGGGGTTTGTGACACAAACTCTGTCCAATGGGGATTGTGACATACACGCTGCCCAATGGCGTTTGTGACACATACACTCTGTCCAATGTGGCTTATGACACACACGCTGTCCAATGTGGTTTGTGACACACACTGTCCAATGGGGCTTCTGATACTACACGCTGTCCAATGGGGTTTGTGACACACACACACTGACCAGGAGGGTTTGTGACACACACACGCTATCCAATGGGGTTTGTGATACGTACACTTTCCATTGGGGTTTGTGACACCACACTCTCTCCAATGGTGCTTGTGACACACACGCTGTCCAATGGGGTTCGTGAAACACACTCTGTACAATTGTTTTTGTGACACACACACTCTGTCCAATGGGATTTGTGAAACACACCATGTCCAATGGGGTTTGTGACACACGCACTGTCCAATTCGTATTGTTGCACATACACGCTGTCCAATGAGGTTTGTGACACACACACGGTCCAATGGGTATTGCTACACAAACATGCTGTCCAATGGGGTTTGTGACACACACTCTGTCCAATGCGGTTTGTGACACACACAGTCTGTCCAATAGGGTTTGTGACACACACGCTGTCCAATGTGGTTTGTGACACACACGCTGACCAGGAGGGTTTGTGACACACACACGCCGTCCAATGGGATTTGTGAAACACACGCTGTCCAATGGCATTTGAGACACACACTGTCTAATGGGGTTCCTGACACTACACGCTGTCCAATGGGGTTTGTGACACACACACTGACCAGGAGGGTTTGTGACACACACGGTGTCCAATAGGGTTTGTGACACACATGCTGTCCAGTGCGTTTTGTGACACACACACTGACCAGGAGGGTTTGTGACATCACACACGCTGTCCAATGGGGTTTGTGACACACACACTGTCCAATGGTTTTTGTGACACACGCTCTGTCAAATCGGGATTGTGACACACACACGCTGTCCAATGGGATTTGTGACACACACGCTGTCCAATGGGACTTGTGACACACACTGCCAATGGGGTTTCTGACACTACATGCTGTCCAATGGGGTTTGTGACACACACACTGACCAAGAGGGTTTGTGACACACAGACGCTGTCCAATGGGGTTTGTGACACACACACTGTCCAATGGTTTTTGTGACACACACTCTGCAAAATGGGGTTTGTGACACACACACGCTGTCCAATGGGATTTGTGACACACACGCTGTCCAATGGGACTTGTGACACACACTGTCCAATGGGGTTTCTGACACTACATGCTGTCCAAAGTTGTTTGTGACACACACATGCTGTCCAATGGGGTTTGTGACACATACACTTTCCAATGGGGTTTGTGACACACACGCTGTCCAGTGGGTTTTGTGACACACACACCCTGTCCAATGGGCTTGTGAGACACTCGCTGTCCAATGGTGTTTGTGACACACACACTGTCCAATCGGGTTTGTGACACACACACTGTCCTTGGGTGTTTGTGACACACACGCTGTCCAATGGGGTTTGTGACACACACACTGTCCTTGGGTGTTTGTGACACACACGCTGTCCAATGGGGTTTGTGACACAAACTCTGTCCAATGGGGATTGTGACATACACGCTGCCCAATGGCGTTTGTGACACATACACTCTGTCCAATGTGGCTTATGACACACACGCTGTCCAATGTGGTTTGTGACACACACTGTCCAATGGGGCTTCTGATACTACACGCTGTCCAATGGGGTTTGTGACACACACACACTGACCAGGAGGGTTTGTGACACACACACGCTATCCAATGGGGTTTGTGATACGTACACTTTCCATTGGGGTTTGTGACACCACACTCTCTCCAATGGTGCTTGTGACACACACGCTGTCCAATGGGGTTCGTGACACACACTCTGTACAATTGTTTTTGTGACACACACACTCTGTCCAATGGGATTTGTGAAGCACACCATGTCCAATGGGGTTTGTGACACACGCACTGTCCAATTCGTATTGTTGCACATACACGCTGTCCAATGAGGTTTGTGACACACACACGGTCCAATGGGTATTGCTACACAAACATGCTGTCCAATGGGGTTTGTGACACACACTCTGTCCAATGCGGTTTGTGACACACACAGTCTGTCCAATAGGGTTTGTGACACACACGCTGTCCAATGTGGTTTGTGACACACACGCTGACCAGGAGGGTTTGTGACACACACACGCCGTCCAATGGGATTTGTGAAACACACGCTGTCCAATGGCATTTGAGACACACACTGTCTAATGGGGTTCCTGACACTACACGCTGTCCAATGGGGTTTGTGACACACACACTGACCAGGAGGGTTTGTGACACACACGGTGTCCAATAGGGTTTGTGACACACATGCTGTCCAGTGCGTTTTGTGACACACACACTGTCCAGTAGGGTTTGTGACAGAGACACGCTATCCAATGCGGTTTGTGACACATACACTCTCGAAAGGGGTTTGTGACACCATACTATCTCCAATGGTGCTTGTGACACACACGCTGTCCAGTGGCGTTTGTGACACACACGCTGTCCAGTGGAGTTTTGTGACACACACACTCTGCCCAATGGGCTTGTGACACACACGCTGTCCAATAGTGTTTGTCACAAACACTATGTCCCATGGGGTTTGTGACACACACATGCTGTCCAATGGGGATTGTGACACACACATGCTGTCCAATTGTGTTAGTGACACACACGATGTCCAATGGGGTTTGTGACACACACACTGTCCAATGGTATTGTTATACACACACGCTGTCCAATGGTGTTTGTGACACACACGCTGTCCAGTGGATTTTTTGCCACACACACTGTCCACTTGGGTTTTGACACAAAAGCTTTGCAATGGGGTTTGTGACACACACATTGTCCAATAGGGTTTGGGACACACACACGCTATCCAATGGAGTTTGTGACACATAAACTTTCCAATGGGGTTTGTGACACCAAACTCTGTCCAATAGTGGTTGTGACACATACACTGTTCAATGGGGTTCGTGACACACACGCTGTCCAGTGGGTTTTGTGACACACACACACTGTCCAATGGTCTTGTGACACACAAACGCTGTCCAATAGTGTTTGTGACACACACTCTGTCCCGTGGTGTTTGTAAAACACACACTGTCCAATGGGGATTGTGACACACACACAATGTCCAATGGTGTTTGTGACACACACTCTGTCAAATGGGGTTTGTGACACACAGACGCTGTCCAATGGGATTTGTGACACACACGCTGTCCAATGGGGTTTGTGAAACACACACTGTCCAATGGCGTTCGTGACACTTACAGTGTGCACAGGGGTTTGTGACACACACGTTGTCCAATGGGGTTTGTGACACACACACTGTCCAATGCGTATTGTTACACACACACTCTGTCCAATGGGGTTTGTGACACACACGCTGTCCAATGGTTTTTGCTACACAAACACGCTGTCCAATGGGGTTTGTGACATGCACACTGTCCAATGGAGATTGTGACACACACGCTGTCCCATGGGGCTTGTGACACAAACTCTGTCCCACAGGGTTTGTGACACACAGACGCTATCCAATGGGGTTTATGACACACACGCTGTCCAATGGGTTTTGTGACACACACACTGACCAGGAGGGTCTGTGACATCACACACGCTGTCCAATGGGGTTTGTGACACACACACTGTCCAATGGGATTTGTGACACACACGCTGTCCAATGGGACTTGTGACACACACTGCCAATGGGGTTTCTGACACTACATGCTGTCCAATGGGGTTTGTGACACACACACTGACCAAGAGGTTTTGTGACACACAGACGCTGTCCAATGGGGTTTGTGACACACACACTGTCCAATGGTTTTTGTGACACACACTCTGCAAAATGGGGTTTGTGACACACACACGCTGTCCAATGGGATTTGTGACACACACGCTGTCCAATGGGGTTTCTGACACTACATGCTGTCCAAAGTTGTTTGTGACACACACAGGCTGTCCAATGGGGTTTGTGACACATACACTTTCCAATGGGGTTTGTGACACACACGCTGTCCAGTGGGTTTTGTGACACACACACTCTGTCCAATGGGCTTGTGACACACTCGCTGTCCAATGGTGTTTGTGACACACACACTGTCCAATGGGGTTTCTGACACTACATGCTGTCCAAAGTTGTTTGTGACACACACAGGCTGTCCAATGGGGTTTGTGACACACACTTTCCAATGGGGTTTCTGACACTACACGCTGTCCAATGGGGTTTGTGACACACACACACTGACCAGGAGGGTTTGTGACACACACACGCTATCCAATGGGGTTTATGATACATACACTTTCCATTGGGGTTTGTGACACCACACTCTCTCCAATAGTGCTTGTGACACACACGCTGTCCAATGGGGTTCGTGACACACACTCTGTACAATTGTTTTTGTGACACACACACTCTGTCCAATGGGGATTGTGACACACACATGCTGTCCAATGCGGTTTGTGACACACACCTTGTCCAATGGGGTTTGTGACACACGCACTGTCCAATTCGTATTGTTGCACATACACGCTGTCCAATGGGGTTTGTGACACACACACGGTCCAATGGGTATTGCTACACAAACATGCTGTCCAATGGGGTTTGTGACACACACTCTGTCCAATGCGGTTTGTGACACACACAGTCTGTCCAATAGGGTTTGTGAAACACACGCTGTCCAATGTGGTTTATGACACACACGCTGACCAGGAGGGTTTGTGACACAAACACGCCGTCCTATGGGATTTGTGAAACACACGCAGTCCAATGGCATTTGAGACACACACTGTCTAATGGGTTTTCTGACACTACACGCTGTCCAATGGGGTTTGTGACACACACACTGACCAGGAGGGTTTGTGACACACACGGTGTCCAATAGGGTTTGTAACACATACACACTGTCCAATGTGGCTTATGGCACACACGCTGTCCAATGGGTTTTGTGACACACACACTGACCAGGAGGGTTTGTGACATCACACACGCTGTCCAATGGGGTTTGTGACACATAGACTTTCCAATGGGGTTTGTGACACACACTCTGTCCCGTGGTGTTTGTAAAACACACACTGTCCAATGGGGATTGTGACACACACACAATGTCCAATGGTGTTTGTGACACACACTCTGTCAAATGGGGTTTGTGACACACAGACGCTGTCCAATGGGATTTGTGACACACACGCTGTCCAATGGGGTTTGTGAAACACACACTGTCCAATGGCGTTCGTGACACATACAGTGTGCACAGGGGTTTGTGACACACACGTTGTCCAATGGGGTTTGTGACACACACACTGTCCAATGCGTATTGTTACACACACACTCTGTCCAATGGGGTTTGTGACACACAAGCTGTCCAATGGTTATTGCTACACAAACAAGCTGTCCAATGGGGTTTGTGACATGCACACTGTCCCACAGGCTTTGTGACACACAGACGCTATCCAATGGGGTTTATGACACACACGCTGTCCAATGGGGTTTGTGACACACACACACTGTCCAATAGGGTTTGTGACACACACGCTGTCCAATGGCTTTTGTGACACACACACTGACCAAGAGGGTTTGTGACACACAGACGCTGTCCAATGGGGTTTGTGACACACACACTGTCCAATGGTTTTTGTGACACACACTCTGCAAAATGGGGTTTGTGACACACACACGCTGTCCAATGGGATTTGTGACACACACGCTGTCCAATGGGACTTGTGACACACACTGTCCAATGGGGTTTCTGACACTACATGCTGTCCAAAGTTGTTTGTGACACACACATGCTGTCCAATGGGGTTTGTGACACATACACTTTCCAATGGGGTTTGTGACACACACGCTGTCCAGTGGGTTTTGTGACACACACACCCTGTCCAATGGGCTTGTGAGACACTCGCTGTCCAATGGTGTTTGTGACACACACACTGTCCAATCGGGTTTGTGACACACACACTGTCCTTGGGTGTTTGTGACACACACGCTGTCCAATGGGGTTTGTGACACACACACTGTCCTTGGGTGTTTGTGACACACACGCTGTCCAATGGGGTTTGTGACACAAACTCTGTCCAATGGGGATTGTGACATACACGCTGCCCAATGGCGTTTGTGACACATACACTCTGTCCAATGTGGCTTATGACACACACGCTGTCCAATGTGGTTTGTGACACACACTGTCCAATGGGGCTTCTGATACTACACGCTGTCCAATGGGGTTTGTGACACACACACACTGACCAGGAGGGTTTGTGACACACACACGCTATCCAATGGGGTTTGTGATACGTACACTTTCCATTGGGGTTTGTGACACCACACTCTCTCCAATGGTGCTTGTGACACACACGCTGTCCAATGGGGTTCGTGAAACACACTCTGTACAATTGTTTTTGTGACACACACACTCTGTCCAATGGGATTTGTGAAACACACCATGTCCAATGGGGTTTGTGACACACGCACTGTCCAATTCGTATTGTTGCACATACACGCTGTCCAATGAGGTTTGTGACACACACACGGTCCAATGGGTATTGCTACACAAACATGCTGTCCAATGGGGTTTGTGACACACACTCTGTCCAATGCGGTTTGTGACACACACAGTCTGTCCAATAGGGTTTGTGACACACACGCTGTCCAATGTGGTTTGTGACACACACGCTGACCAGGAGGGTTTGTGACACACACACGCCGTCCAATGGGATTTGTGAAACACACGCTGTCCAATGGCATTTGAGACACACACTGTCTAATGGGGTTCCTGACACTACACGCTGTCCAATGGGGTTTGTGACACACACACTGACCAGGAGGGTTTGTGACACACACGGTGTCCAATAGGGTTTGTGACACACATGCTGTCCAGTGCGTTTTGTGACACACACACTGACCAGGAGGGTTTGTGACATCACACACGCTGTCCAATGGGGTTTGTGACACACACACTGTCCAATGGTTTTTGTGACACACGCTCTGTCAAATCGGGATTGTGACACACACACGCTGTCCAATGGGATTTGTGACACACACGCTGTCCAATGGGACTTGTGACACACACTGCCAATGGGGTTTCTGACACTACATGCTGTCCAATGGGGTTTGTGACACACACACTGACCAAGAGGGTTTGTGACACACAGACGCTGTCCAATGGGGTTTGTGACACACACACTGTCCAATGGTTTTTGTGACACACACTCTGCAAAATGGGGTTTGTGACACACACACGCTGTCCAATGGGATTTGTGACACACACGCTGTCCAATGGGACTTGTGACACACACTGTCCAATGGGGTTTCTGACACTACATGCTGTCCAAAGTTGTTTGTGACACACACATGCTGTCCAATGGGGTTTGTGACACATACACTTTCCAATGGGGTTTGTGACACACACGCTGTCCAGTGGGTTTTGTGACACACACACCCTGTCCAATGGGCTTGTGAGACACTCGCTGTCCAATGGTGTTTGTGACACACACACTGTCCAATCGGGTTTGTGACACACACACTGTCCTTGGGTGTTTGTGACACACACGCTGTCCAATGGGGTTTGTGACACACACACTGTCCTTGGGTGTTTGTGACACACACGCTGTCCAATGGGGTTTGTGACACAAACTCTGTCCAATGGGGATTGTGACATACACGCTGCCCAATGGCGTTTGTGACACATACACTCTGTCCAATGTGGCTTATGACACACACGCTGTCCAATGTGGTTTGTGACACACACTGTCCAATGGGGCTTCTGATACTACACGCTGTCCAATGGGGTTTGTGACACACACACACTGACCAGGAGGGTTTGTGACACACACACGCTATCCAATGGGGTTTGTGATACGTACACTTTCCATTGGGGTTTGTGACACCACACTCTCTCCAATGGTGCTTGTGACACACACGCTGTCCAATGGGGTTCGTGACACACACTCTGTACAATTGTTTTTGTGACACACACACTCTGTCCAATGGGATTTGTGAAGCACACCATGTCCAATGGGGTTTGTGACACACGCACTGTCCAATTCGTATTGTTGCACATACACGCTGTCCAATGAGGTTTGTGACACACACACGGTCCAATGGGTATTGCTACACAAACATGCTGTCCAATGGGGTTTGTGACACACACTCTGTCCAATGCGGTTTGTGACACACACAGTCTGTCCAATAGGGTTTGTGACACACACGCTGTCCAATGTGGTTTGTGACACACACGCTGACCAGGAGGGTTTGTGACACACACACGCCGTCCAATGGGATTTGTGAAACACACGCTGTCCAATGGCATTTGAGACACACACTGTCTAATGGGGTTCCTGACACTACACGCTGTCCAATGGGGTTTGTGACACACACACTGACCAGGAGGGTTTGTGACACACACGGTGTCCAATAGGGTTTGTGACACACATGCTGTCCAGTGCGTTTTGTGACACACACACTGTCCAGTAGGGTTTGTGACAGAGACACGCTATCCAATGCGGTTTGTGACACATACACTCTCGAAAGGGGTTTGTGACACCATACTATCTCCAATGGTGCTTGTGACACACACGCTGTCCAGTGGCGTTTGTGACACACACGCTGTCCAGTGGAGTTTTGTGACACACACACTCTGCCCAATGGGCTTGTGACACACACGCTGTCCAATAGTGTTTGTCACAAACACTATGTCCCATGGGGTTTGTGACACACACATGCTGTCCAATGGGGATTGTGACACACACATGCTGTCCAATTGTGTTAGTGACACACACGATGTCCAATGGGGTTTGTGACACACACACTGTCCAATGGTATTGTTATACACACACGCTGTCCAATGGTGTTTGTGACACACACGCTGTCCAGTGGATTTTTTGCCACACACACTGTCCACTTGGGTTTTGACACAAAAGCTTTGCAATGGGGTTTGTGACACACACATTGTCCAATAGGGTTTGGGACACACACACGCTATCCAATGGAGTTTGTGACACATAAACTTTCCAATGGGGTTTGTGACACCAAACTCTGTCCAATAGTGGTTGTGACACATACACTGTTCAATGGGGTTCGTGACACACACGCTGTCCAGTGGGTTTTGTGACACACACACACTGTCCAATGGTCTTGTGACACACAAACGCTGTCCAATAGTGTTTGTGACACACACTCTGTCCCGTGGTGTTTGTAAAACACACACTGTCCAATGGGGATTGTGACACACACACAATGTCCAATGGTGTTTGTGACACACACTCTGTCAAATGGGGTTTGTGACACACAGACGCTGTCCAATGGGATTTGTGACACACACGCTGTCCAATGGGGTTTGTGAAACACACACTGTCCAATGGCGTTCGTGACACTTACAGTGTGCACAGGGGTTTGTGACACACACGTTGTCCAATGGGGTTTGTGACACACACACTGTCCAATGCGTATTGTTACACACACACTCTGTCCAATGGGGTTTGTGACACACACGCTGTCCAATGGTTTTTGCTACACAAACACGCTGTCCAATGGGGTTTGTGACATGCACACTGTCCAATGGAGATTGTGACACACACGCTGTCCCATGGGGCTTGTGACACAAACTCTGTCCCACAGGGTTTGTGACACACAGACGCTATCCAATGGGGTTTATGACACACACGCTGTCCAATGGGTTTTGTGACACACACACTGACCAGGAGGGTCTGTGACATCACACACGCTGTCCAATGGGGTTTGTGACACACACACTGTCCAATGGGATTTGTGACACACACGCTGTCCAATGGGACTTGTGACACACACTGCCAATGGGGTTTCTGACACTACATGCTGTCCAATGGGGTTTGTGACACACACACTGACCAAGAGGGTTTGTGACACACAGACGCTGTCCAATGGGGTTTGTGACACACACACTGTCCAATGGTTTTTGTGACACACACTCTGCAAAATGGGGTTTGTGACACACACACGCTGTCCAATGGGATTTGTGACACACACGCTGTCCAATGGGGTTTCTGACACTACATGCTGTCCAAAGTTGTTTGTGACACACACAGGCTGTCCAATGGGGTTTGTGACACATACACTTTCCAATGGGGTTTGTGACACACACGCTGTCCAGGGGGTTTTGTGACACACACACTCTGTCCAATGGGCTTGTGACACACTCGCTGTCCAATGGTGTTTGTGACACACACACTGTCCAATGGGGTTTCTGACACACACACACTGTCCTTGGGTGTTTGTGACACACACTGTCCTATGGGGTTCCTGACACTACACGCTGTCCAATGGGATTTGTGACACACACTGTCCTATGGGGATTCTGACACTACAAGCTGTCCAATGGGGTTTGTGACACACACACTGACCAGGAGGGTTTGTGACACACGCACGCTGTCCTATGGGGTTTGTGACACACATGGTGTCCAATAGGGTTTGTGACAAAAACTCTGTCCAATGGGGATTGTGAGATACACGCTGTTCAATTATGGTTTGTGACACACACACTGTCCAATGGGGTTTGTGAAACACACACTGTCCAATGGCGTTCGTGACACATTCAGTGTGCACGAGGGTTTGTGACACACACGTTGTCCAATGGGGTTTGTGAGAAACACACTGTCCAAAGCGTATTGTTACACACACACGCTGTCCAATGGGGTTTGTGACAGAAACACTGTCCAATGGGTCTTGTGAGAAACACGCTGTCCAATGGGGTTCGTGACACACACTCCGTCCAATGGGTATTGTTACACACACACGCTGTTCAATGGTTCTTGTAACACACACGCTGTCCAGTGGGGTTTGTGAAACACACACTGTGTCCAATGGGCTTGTGACCCACACGCTGTCCAATGGTGTTTGTGACACACACTCTGTCAACTGGGGTTTGTGACACACACATGCTGTCCAATGGGATTTGTGGCACACACGCTGTCCAATGGGATTTGTGACACACACTGTCCAATGGGGTATCTGGCACTACACGCTGTCCAATGGGGTTTGTGACACACACACTGACCAGGAGGGTTTGTGACACACACACGCTGTCCTATGGGGTTTGTGACACACACATTGTCCAATGGGGATTGTGACATACACGCTGCCAAATGGGGTTTGTGACACATACACTCTGTCCAATGGGGCTTATGACACACACGGTGTCCAATGGGTTTTGTGACACAGATGCTGTCCAGTGGGTTTTGTGACACCCACACTGTCCAATAGGGTTTGTGACAGAGACACGCTATCCAATGGGGTTTGTGACACATACACTTTCCAATGGGGCTTGTGACACCACACTCTCTCCAATGGTGCTTGTGACACATACGCTGTCCAATGGGGTTCGTGACACACACGCTGTCCAGTGGGTTTTGTGACACACACATTCTGTTCAATGGGCTTGTGACACACACGCTGTCCAATAGTATTTGTGACAAACGCTCTGTCCCATGGGTTTTGTGACACAGACACTGTCCAATGGGGATTGTGACACACACATGCTGTCCAGTAGGGTTTGTGACACACACGATGTCCAATGGGGTTTGTGACACACACACACTGTCCAATGGGTATTGTTACACATTCAAACTGTCTAATGGGTTTTGTGACACACATGCTGTCCAGTTGGTTTTGTGACACACACACTCTGTCCAATGGGCTTGTGAAACACACGCTGTCCAATGGTGTTTGTGATACACACGTTGTCCAATAGTCTTTGTGACACAAACTCTGTCCAATGGGGATTGTGACATACATGCTGTCCAATAGGGTTTGTGACTCACACACTCTGTCCATTGTGGCTTATGACACACACGCTGTCCAATGGGGTTTGTGACACACATGCTGTCCAATGGGTTTTGTGACACACACACTTTCCAATGGGGTTTTTGACACCACACTCTCTCCAATGGTGCTTGTGACACACACGCTGTCCAATGGTGTTTGTGACACACACACTGTCCAATTGGGATTGTGACACACACACGCTGTCCAACGAGGTTTGTGAAACACAGACGGTCCAAAGGGGTTTGTGACACACACTCTATCCACTGGGGATTGTGACACACAAACTGACCAGGGGGGTTTGTGACACACACCCTGTCCAGTGGATTTTGTGACACACGCACTGTCCAATTGGGTTTTGACACACACTCTGTCCACTGGGGAGTGTGACAAAAACGCTGTTCAATGGGGTATGTGACACGCACACTGTCCAATGGGGTTTGTGACACACGCACTGACCAGGAGGGTCTGTGACATCACACACGCTGTCCAATGGGGTTTGTGACACACACACTGTCCAATGGGATTTGTGACACACACGCTGTCCAATGGGACTTGTGACACACACTGCCAATGCGGTTTCTGACACTACATGCTGTCCAATGGGGTTTGTGACACACACACTGACCAAGAGGGTTTGTGACACACAGACGCTGTCCAATGGGGTTTATGACACACACGCTGTCCAATGGGTTTTGTGACACACACACTGACCAGGAGGGTCTGTGACATCACACACGCTGTCCAATGGGGTTTGTGACACACACACTGTCCAATGGGATTTGTGACACACACGCTGTCCAATGGGACTTGTGACACACACTGCCAATGGGGTTTCTGACACTACATGCTGTCCAATGGGGTTTGTGACACACACACTGACCAAGAGGGTTTGTGACACACAGACGCTGTCCAATGGGGTTTGTGACACACACACTGTCCAATGGTTTTTGTGACACACACTCTGCAAAATGGGGTTTGTGACACACACACGCTGTCCAATGGGATTTGTGACACACACGCTGTCCAATGGGGTTTCTGACACTACATGCTGTCCAAAGTTGTTTGTGACACACACAGGCTGTCCAATGGGGTTTGTGACACATACACTTTCCAATGGGGTTTGTGACACACACGCTGTCCAGTGGGTTTTGTGACACACACACTCTTTCCAATGGGCTTGTGACACACTCTCTGTCCAATGGTGTTTGTGACACACACACTGTCCAATGGGGTTTCTGACACACACACACAGTCCTTGGGTGTTTGTGACACACACTGTCCTATGGGGTTCCTGACACTACACGCTGTCCAATGGGATTTGTGACACACACTGTCCTATGGGGATTCTGACACTACAAGCTGTCCAATGGGGTTTGTGACACACACACTGACCAGGAGGGTTTGTGACACACGCACGCTGTCCTATGGGGTTTGTGACACACATGGTGTCCAAAAGGGTTTGTGACAAAAACTCTGTCCAATGGGGATTGTGAGATACACGCTGTTCAATTATGGTTTGTGACACACACACTGTCCAATGGGGTTTGTGAAACACACACTGTCCAATGGCGTTCGTGACACATTCAGTGTGCACGAGGGTTTGTGACACACACGTTGTCCAATGGGGTTTGTGAGAAACACACTGTCCAAAGCGTATTGTTACACACACACGCTGTCCAATGGGGTTTGTGACAGAAACACTGTCCAATGGGTCTTGTGAGAAACACGCTGTCCAATGGGGTTCGTGACACACACTCCGTCCAATGGGTATTGTTACACACACACGCTGTTCAATGGTTCTTGTAACACACACGCTGTCCAGTGGGGTTTGTGAAACACACACTGTGTCCAATGGGCTTGTGACCCACACGCTGTCCAATGGTGTTTGTGACACACACTCTGTCAACTGGGGTTTGTGACACACACATGCTGTCCAATGGGATTTGTGGCACACACGCTGTCCAATGGGATTTGTGACACACACTGTCCAATGGGGTATCTGGCACTACACGCTGTCCAATGGGGTTTGTGACACACACACTGACCAGGAGGGTTTGTGACACACACACGCTGTCCTATGGGGTTTGTGACACACACATTGTCCAATGGGGATTGTGACATACACGCTGCCAAATGGGGTTTGTGACACATACACTCTGTCCAATGGAGCTTATGACACACACGGTGTCCAATGGGTTTTGTGACACAGATGCTGTCCAGTGGGTTTGTGACACCCACACTGTCCAATGGTGTTTCTGACACCACAGTGTCCAATGGGGTTTGTTACACAAACTCTGTCCAATGGGGTTTTTGACACACACACTCTGTGCAATGGGGCTTATGACACACGCACACTGTCCAATGGGGTTTGTGACACACGCACTGACCAGGAGGGTCTGTGACATCACACACGCTGTCCGATGGTGTTTGTGACACACACACTGTCCAATTGGGATTGTGACACACACACGCTGTCCAACGAGGTTTGTGAAACACAGACGGTCCAAAGGGGTTTGTGACACACACTCTATCCACTGGGGATTGTGACACACAAACTGACCAGGGGGGTTTGTGACACACACCCTGTCCAGTGGATTTTGTGACACACGCACTGTCCAATTGGGTTTTGACACACACTCTGTCCACTGGGGAGTGTGACACAAACGCTGTTCAATGGGGTTTGTGACACACACACTGTCCAATGGTGTTTCTGACACCACAGTGTCCAATGGGGTTTGTTACACAAACTCTGTCCAATGGGGTTTTTGACACACACACTCTGTGCAATGGGGCTTATGACACACGCACACTGTCCAATGGGGTTTGTGACACACGCACTGTCCAATGGGGTTTGTGACACATAAATTCTGTCCAATGGGGCTTGTGACACACACGCTGTCCAATGGTGATTGTGACACACACACTGTCCAATGGGGTTTGTGACACACACTCTGTCCAATGGTGTTTGTGACACACACGCTGTCCAATGGGTATTGTGACACACACGGTATCCAATGGGCTTTGTGACACACAGATTCTGTCCAATGGGTCCTGTGTACACACATGCTATCCAGTGCTTTTTGTGACACACACACTGTCCAATGGGGATCGTGATACACAGTCTGTCCCATGGGGTTTGTGACACACACACTGTCCAATGGGGTTTGTGATACACACAGTGTCCACGGGGGTTTGTGTTACACACACTATCCAATGGGGACTGTGACACACACACTGTAGAATGGGTATTGTGACACAAACACGCTGTACAATGGGGATTGTGACACACACGCTGTCCAATGGGTCTTGTGAAAAACGAGCTGTCCAATAGGGTTTGTCACACATACACTTTCCAATGGGGTTTGTGGCACACACTCTGTCCAATGGGCTTGTGACACACATGCTATACAATGGGATTTCTGACAAATACACTGTCCAATGGGGTTTGTGACACACACGCTGTCCAGTGGGTTTTGTGACACACACACGCTGTCTAATGGGGATTGTGACACACACACGTTGTCCAATGGGGCTTCTGACACACACGCTGTCCAATGGGGTTTGTGAGACACACACTGTACAAAAGGGTTTGTGACACACACTCTGTCCAATGGTGTTTGTGACACACACGTTGTCCAGTGGGGATTGTGACACACACGGTGTCCAATGGGCTTTGTGACACACAGACTCAGTCCAATGGGTCCTGTGAACACACACGCTGTCCAGTGCGTTTTGTGACACACACACTGTCCAATGGGGATCGTGATACACACTCTGTCCCATGGGGTTTGTGACACACACACTGTCCAATGGGGTTTGTGACACATGCACTCTGTCCAATGTGATTTTTGACACACACACTGTCCAATGGGGATTGTGACACACACACGCTGTCCATTGGGGTTTATGACACACAATCTGTCCAATGGGGTTTGTGATACACACGCTGTCCAATGGGGATGGTGACACACACACGCTGTCCAGTGGGGTTTGTGACACACACTGTCTAAAGGGGTCTGTGACACACACGCTGTCCAATGGGGACTGTGACACTTACACTGTCCATGGGTGTTTGTTACACACACACTGTCCAGTGGGTTTTGTGACACACACGCTGTTCAGTGGGTTTTGTGACACACACACCGTTCAATGGGGTTTGTGACACACACGCTGTCCAAAGGGGATTGTGACACACACACTGTCCAATGGGCTTGTGACACACAAACGCTGTCCAATAGTGTTTGTGACACACACTCTGTCCCATGGTGTTTGTAAAACACACACTGTCCAATGGGGATTGTGACACACACACAATGTCCAATGGTGTTTGTGACAACACACTGTCCAATGGGTATTGTGACACACACACACTGTCCAATGGGGTTTCTGGCACTACACGCTGTCCAATGGGGTTTGTGACACACACACTGACCAGGAGGGTTTGTGACACACACACGCTGTCCTATGGGGTTTGTGACACACACATTGTCCAATGGGGATTGTGACATACACGCTGCCCAATGGGGTTTGTGACACATACACTCTGTCCAATGGGGCTTATGACACACACGGTGTCCAATGGGGTTTGTGACACAGATGCTGTCCAGTGGGTTTTGTGACACCCACACTGTCCAATAGGGTTTGTGACAGAGACACGCTATCCAATGGGGTTTGTGACACATACACTTTCCAAAGGGGCTTGTGACACCACACTCTCTCCAATGGTGCTTGTGACACATACGCTGTCCAATGGGGTTCGTGACACACACGCTGTCCAATAGTGTTTGTGACAAACGCTCTGTCTCATGGGTTTTGTGACACATACACTGTCCAATGGGGATTGTGACACACACATGCTGTCCAGTAGGGTTTGTGACACACACGATGTCCAATGGGGTTTGTGACACACACACACTGTCCAATGGGAATTGTTACACACTCAAACTGTCTAATGGGTTTTGTGACACACATGCTGTCCAGTTGGTTTTGTGACACACACACTCTGTCCAATGGGCTTGTGAAACACACGCTGTCCAATGGTGTTTGTGATACACACGTTGTCCAATAGTCTTTGTGACACAAACTCTGTCCAATGGGGATTGTGACATACATGCTGTCCAATAGGGTTTGTGACTCACACACTCTGTCCAATGTGGCTTATGACACACACGCTGTCCAATGGGGTTTGTGACACACATGCTGTCCAATGGGTTTTGTGACACACACACTTTCCAATGGGGTTTTTGACACCACACTCTCTCCAATGGTGCTTGTGACACACACGCTGTCCAATGGTGTTTGTGACACACACACTGTCCAATTGGGATTGTGACACACACACGCTGTCCAACGAGGTTTGTGAAACACAGACGGTCCAAAGGGGTTTGTGACACACACTCTGTCCACTGGGGATTGTGACACACAAACTGACCAGGGGGGTTTGTGACACACACCCTGTCCAGTGGATTTTGTGACACACGCACTGTCCAATTGGGTTTTGACACACACTCTGTCCACTGGGGAGTGTGACACAAACGCTGTTCAATGGGGTTTGTGACACACACACTGTCCAATGGTGTTACTGACACCACAGTGTCCAATGGGGTTTGTTACACAAACTCTGTCCAATGGGGTTTTTGACACACACACTCTGTGCAATGGGGCTTATGACACACGCACACTGTCCAATGGGGTTTGTGACACACGCACTGTCCAATGGGGTTTGTGACACATTAACTCTGTCCAATGGGGCTTGTGACACACACGCTGTCCAATGGGGATTGTGACACACACACTGTCCAATGGGGTTTGTGACACACACTCTGTCCAATGGTGTTTGTGACACACACACTGACCATTGGGTATTGTTACACACACACGCTGTCCAATGGGGTTTGTGACACACGCGCTGTCCAGTGTGTTTTTTGACATACACAATGTCCAATAGGGTTTGTGACACACACACGCTATCCAATGGGGTTTGTGACACATACACTTTCCAATGGGGTTTGTGACACACACACTCTGTCCAATGGTGCTTGTGACACACACGCTGTCCAATTGGGTTTGTGACACACACACTGTCCAGTGGGTTTTGTGACACACAAGCTGTCCAATGGGGATTGTGACACACACAAGCTGCCCTATGGGATTTATGTCACACACGCTGTCCAATAGGGTTAGTGACACACGCACCCTGTCCAAAGGGTTTTGTGACACACACGCTGTCCAATGGGGATTGTGACACACACGCTGTCCAATGGGGTTTGTGACACACACACTCTGTCCAATGGTTCTTGTGACACACACGCTCTCCAATGGGGTTCGTGACACACACACTCTGTCCAATGGGTCTTGTGACACACACACTGTCCAATGGGGTTCGTGACACACGCGCTGTCCAGGGCGGTTTATGACACACACACTGTCCAATAGGGTTTGTGACACACACACTCTGTCCAATGGGGTTTGTGACACACACACGCTGTCCCATGTGGTTTGTGACACACACACTGACCAATTAGGTTTGTTACACAAACACTGTCCAATGGTGTTTGTGACACGCATGCTGGCCAATGGGTTTTGTGACACACACACTGACCAGGAGGGTTTGTGACACACACACGCTATCTAATGGGGTTTGTGACACATACACTTTCCAATGGGGTTTGTGACACACACTATGTTCAATGGGGTTTGTGACATGCACACTGTCCAATGGGCATCGTGACACACACACACTGTCCGATGGGGTTTGTGACACACACACTGTCCATGGGTTTTTGTGACACACACGCTGTCCGGTGGGGTTTGTGACAGACATCACTGTCCAAAAGGGTTTGTGACACACACGATGTCCAATGGAGTTTGTGACACGCACACTGTCCATGGGTGTTTGTGACACACACGCTGTCCAGTGGGGTTTGTGACACACACACTGTCCAATGGGGTTTGTGACACACACAGTGTCCACGCGGGTTTGTGACACACACGCTGTCCAATGGGGCTTGTGACACTCACGCTGTCCAATTGGGTTTGTGACACACTGTCACGGAGGCAACCCACAGGTCAATTTAAGGGACAACAAGGTCCAAAAACAACTTTTATTAGACCGGCGACGGACAGGGTTTTAGCACTCCAAAAGTGACTTAAATGCAGGTTCGGATATCAGTCTAGGAATTTATTGAGAGGGGCGGTCCACAGAGAGCACGCACGTGGCTTCACTCAAAACAATGCCGGAGCCGCCCCCGAGTCCCGGAGGAGTACTCACTTGCCTAAACACGGTGTGGGATTATTTTTATAGAGATACACGTACTCGTAGTGAGTACGGAAAGTGTGCACTCACGATTCCGCGAGAGTAATTTATAATACGCTCGCAGTCCTGAGAGAGTTATTTTACACGTGCAAATGTGCACGGAAACCTACACGTCCTTATGTGGAAGCACGGGAGGAAAATACACTCGCGATTGTGCGAGGGGCTCTCGGCGGCCACTTGCGATTGTGCGAGGAATAAAATACTTGTGCAAATGTGCACGCAAAGAAAATTACACCTGCGATTCTGCAACGATTAATTTTACACGCGCTCATATGGAGCGCGGAATGTTATACGTGCAAATGTGCACGAAAAATATAAATATACTCGCAATCCTGCGAGAAGTTTATTACACCTGTGGCGGCGAGGCAAGCGGAGTCCCCATCCCGGGGAGGGGGGCTCTCAGCGGCAGCATCTTGCTCGTGCTCCGAGAGACCCGCGGCAATTGGGCGGAGTCTCGACGAGAGTCCCATTCTTATACTGGCTGATCAGATCTGACTGTAGGCACTCTAGAAGCTTCGCTGCGCCCCCCACACTGGCTGTGTGTGCCCCTGAAGCCTCCAAACATCCCCCACACTGGGCGCGGCTCAGTGTGCTTTGGCACTCCCTTCTTTTAATGTCCCAGGAGCCAGGGTGCTCTGGGCCAAACAAAAGAAGCTGTTACCCTCAAGTAGCAGAGAAAGAGGGAGATGTGCCATACTGAAGGAGGGAGGGGGATTTCAATATGCCACACACAAACACTGTCCAGTGGGTTTTCTGACACACACACTGTCCAATGGTGCTTGTGACACACACGCTGTCCAATGGGGTTTCTGACACAAACGCTGTCCAGTGGGTTTTGTAACACACACACGCTGTCCAATGGGCTTGTGACACACAAACGCAGTCCAATAGTGTTTGTGACACACACTTTGTCCCATGGGGTTTGTGAAACACACACTGTCCAATGCGGATTGTGACACACACACGCTGTCCAATGGTGTTTGTGACACACATGCTGTCCAATGGGGTGTGTGACACAGACACTGTCGAATGGGGATTGTGACACACACACACTGTCCAATGGGGTTTGTGACACACACACTGTCCAAAGGGGTTTGTGACACACACGCTGTCCAATGGGATTTGTGACACACACAAACTGTCCAGTGGGGATAGTGACACACATACGCTGTCCAATGGGTTTTACGATACACACGCTGTCCAATGGGGTTTGTGACACACACACTCTGTCCAATGGGTCTTGTGACACACACGATGTCCAGTGGGGTTTGTGACACACACACTGTCCAATAGGGTTTGTGACACACACTCGCTATCCAATGGGGTTTGTGACACACACACTTTCTATTGGGTTTGTGACACACATACGCTATCCAACGGGGTTTGCGAAACACACACTTTCCAATGGGTTTGTGACACGCATACATTCTAATGGGTTTGCGACACACACATGCTATCCAATGGGGTTTGTGACACACACACTTTCCAATGGGGTTTGTGACAAACACACCTTCCAATGGGGTTTGTGACACACACACGCTGTCCCATGGGGTTTGTGACACACACGCTAACCAATTGGGTTTGTTACACAAACACTGACCAATGGTGTTTGTGACACGCATGCTGTCCAATGGCTTTTGTGACACACACAATGACCAGGAGGGTTTGTGACACACACACGCTATCCAATAGGGTTTGTGACACATACACTTTCCAATGGGGTTTGTGACACACATACTCTGTCCAATGGCGCTTGTGACACACACGCTGTGCAATGGGGTTCATTACACACACTCTGTACCATGGGTATTGTGACACACACACTGTCCAATGGGGACTGTGACAAGAACACACTATCCAATGGGGTTTGTGACACATACACTTTAAAATGGGGTTTGTGACACACACAGTCTGTCCAATGGCGTTTGTGACACACACGCTGTCCAATGGGGTTTGTGACACACACTCAGTCCCATGGAGTTTGTGACACACACACTGTCCAATGGCGATTGTGACACACATAAGCTGTCCAATGGGGTTTGTGACACAAACACTGTCCAAAGGGGTTTCTGAAACAAATGATGTCCAAAGGGGTTTGTGACACGCTCACTGTCCATGGGTGTTTGTGACACACACGCTGTCCAGTGGGGTTTGTGACACACACACTGTCCATTGCGTATTGTTACACACACACGCTGTCCAATGGGACTTGTGACACACACGCTGTCCAGTGGGTTTTTTGACACACACACTCTTTCCAATGGGTCTTGTGACACACACGCTCTCCAATGGGCTTCGTGACACACACACTCTGTCCAATGGGTCTTGTGACACACACGCTGTCCAAAGGGGTTTGTGACACACACGCTGTCCAGTGGGTTTTGTGACATACAAACTGTCCAGTGGGGATTGTGACACACAAAAGCTGCCCAATGAAATTTATGACACACACGCTGTCCAATAGGGTTAGTGACACACACACCCAGTCCAAAGGGTTTTGTGACGCACACGCTGTCCAATGGGAATTGTGACACACACACTGTCCAGTGGGGTTTGTGAGACACACACGGTCCAAAAGGGTTTGTGACACACACGATGTCCAATTGGGTTTGTGAAACACACCCTCTGTCCAATGGGGATTTTGACACACAGGCTGTCCAATGGGGATTGTGACACACACGCTGTCCAATGGTGTTTGTGACACACACGCTGTCCAATAGGGTTTGTGACACAAACTCTGTCCAATGGGTATTGTTACAAACACACGATGTCCAATGGTGTTTGTGACACACACACAGTCAAATGATTATTGTTACACACACACGCTGTCCAATAGAGGTTGTGACACACACACTGACCAATAGAGTTTGTGACACACACACTCTGTGCAATGGGGTTTCTGACACACACGCTGTCCAATAGGGATTGTGACACACACGCTGTTCAATGGGGTTTGTGAAACACACACTCTGTCCAACAGGGTTTGAGACACACAGGCTATCCATTGGGGTTTGTGACACACACACTCTTTCCAATGTGTCTTGTGACACACAAGCTGTCCAATGGGGTTTGTGAAACACACACTCTGTCCAATGGGGTTTGAGACACACACGCTGTCCAGTGGTGTTTGTGACACAAACACGCTGTCCAATCGGGTTTGTTACACACACACTTTCCTATGGGTTTTGTGACACACACACTTTCTAATGGAGTTTGTGACAGACACGCTGTCCCATGGGGTTAGCGAAACACACACTGTCCTATAGGATTGTGACACATACACGCTGTCCAAAGGGGTTTTTGACACTCTCACTGTCCAAAGGGGTTTGTGACACACACGACGTTCAATGGTGTTTGTGACACATACACACTGTACAATTGGGATTGTGACACACACGCTGTCCAATGGGGTTTGTGATACACACATTGTCCAAAAGGGTTTGTGACACACACGATGTCTAATGGGGTTTTGTGACACACAAACTCTGTCCAATGGGGTTTCTGACACACACGCTGTGCAATGCGGATTGTGACACACACGCTGTCCAATGGGGATTGTGACACCTACAGTGTCTGCAAGGGTTTGTGACACACACGCTGTCCAATGGGGTTTGTGACACACACACTGTCCAATGGGTATTGCTACACAAACACGCTGTCCAATGGTGTTTGTGACACACACACGCTGTTGAATGGTGTTTGTGACACACAGGCTGTCCAGTGGGTTTTGTGACACGCACACTGTCCAATATGGTTTGTGACACACACACGCTATGCAGTGGTGTTTGTGACAGATAAACTTTCCAATGGGGTTTGTGACACACACTCCGTCCAATGGTGCTTGTGACACACACTCTGTCCAGTGGGGTTCATGACACACACATGCTGTCCAATGGGTTTTGTGACACACACAATGTCCAAAGGAGATTGTGACACACACACGCTGACCAAAGGGGTTTGAGAGACACACACTGTCCAATGGGGTTTGTGACACACACCGTGTATACGGGGGTTTGTGACACACACACGCTGCCCAAAGGGGCTTGTGACACACACGCTGTCCAATGGGGATTGTGACATACACACTGTGCAATAGGGTTTGTGACACACACATGCATTCCAATGGGGTTTGTGACACACATATTTTCAAAAGGGGTTTTTGACACACACACGCTGTCCAATGGGGTTTGTGACACACACGCTGTCCAATGGGGTTTGTGACACACACACTGTCCAGTGGGGTTTGTGACTCAGACGCTGTCCAATGGGGATTGTGACCTTCACACTGTCCAATAGAGTTTGTGACACAGACACGCTATCCAATGGGGTTTCTAACGCACACAATTTCTAATGGGGTTTCTGACACACACACGCTGTCCCAAGGGGTTTGTGACACACAATCTCTCCAATGGGGTTTTTGACACACACACTGACCAGGAGGTTTTGTGACACACACACGCTGTCCATTGGGGTTTTTGACACACACACAGTCCAATGGTGTTTGTGACACATACACACTGTACAATGGGGATTGTGACACTCACGCTGTCCAGGGGGGTTTGTGACACACACACTTCACAATGGCATTCGTGACACACACAGTGTCCACATGGGGTTTATGACACACACGTTGTCCAATGGGTATTGTTACACACACACGCTGTCCAGTGGGGTTTGTGACACACACGCTGTCCAGAGCGGTTTGTGACACGCACACTGTCCAATGGGTTTGAGACCCATACAGTGTCTGCAAGGGTTTGTGACACACATGCTGTCCAATGGGGTTTGTGACACACACACTGTCCAATGGGTATTGTTACACACACACGCTGTCCAATGGTGTTTGTGACACTCATACGCTGTTGAATGGTGTTTGTGACACACATGCTGTCCAATGGGTTTTGTGACACACACACAATGTCCAAAGGAGATTGTGACACACACACGCTGACCAAAGCGTTTTGAGAAACACACACTGTCCAATGGGGTTTGTGACACACACAGTGTATACGGGGGTTTGTGACGCACACGCTGCCCAAAGTGGTTTGTGACCCACTCGCTGTCCAATGGGGATTGTGACATACACACTGTCCAATAGGGTTTGTGACACACACATGCATTCCAAAGGGGTTTGTGAAACACATACTTTCTAATGGGGGTTTTGACACACACACGCTATCCAATGGGTTTTGTGACACACACACGCTGTCCAATGGGGATTGTGACTACACACACGCTGTCCAATGGTGCTTGTGTCAAACACGCTGTCCAGAGGGGATTGTGACACACACGCCGTCCAATGCGGATTGCGAAACACACTGTGTCCAGCAGGGTTTGTGACACACACATCCTAACCAATGGGGTTTGTGACATGCACACTTTCTAATGGGGTTTGTGACACACCCACGCTATCCAATGGGGTTTGTGACAAACACACTTTCTGATGGGGTTTGTGACACACACACGCTGTCCAAAGGGGTTTGTGACACACACACTGTCCGAAGGGTTTGTGACATACACACTGACCAATTGGGTTTGTTAAACACACACTGTCCAATGGTGTTTGTGACACGCCTGCTGTCCAATGGGTTTTCTGACACACACACATTGACCAGGAGGGTTTGTGACAGACAAACGCAATCCAATGGGGTTTGTGACACAAACGCTGTCCAATGGGGTTTGTGACACACACTCTGTCCAATGGGGTTTGTGACACACACACTGTCCAATCGTATTGTTACACACACACGCTGTCCAATGGGGTTTGTGACACACACACTGTCCAATAGGGTTTGTGACACACACATGCTATCCAATAGGGTTTGTGACACACATACTTTCAAAAGGATTTCGTGACACACACGCTATCCAATGGTTTTTGTGACACACAGACTGTCTAGTGGGGATTGTGACACACAGACGCTGTAAAATGGTGTTTGTGATACACACGACGTCCAATGGGGTTTGTGACACAGACACTGTCCAATGGGGATTGTGACCTACACACTGTCCAATAGGGTTTGTGACACACACACGCTGTCCAATGGGGTTTGTGACACACTCGCTGTCCAATGGGGTTTGTGACACAAACGCTGTCCAATGGGGATTGTGACACACACACACTGTCCAAAGGGGTTTGTGACACACACGCTGTCCTGTGGGTTTTGTGACACACACACTGTTCAATGGGGTTTTGAAACACACGCTGTCCACTGGGGACTGTGACACACACACTGTCCAGGGGGGTTTGTGACACACACACTGTCCAATGGCGTTCGTGACACACGCAGTGTCCACGGGGGTTTATGACACACACGCTGTCCAATGGGGTTTGTGACACACACACTGTCCAATGGGTGTTGTTACAAACACACGCTGTCCAATGGGTTTGTGACACACACACTGTCCAATGGGGTTTGTGACACACACGCTGTCCAATGGGTTTTGTATACACTCAGACGCTGTCCAATGGTGTTTGTGACACACAGGCTGTCCAATGGGGCTTGTGACACACACGCTGTCCAATGGGGTTTGTGACACACACAAACTGTCTAATAGGGTTTTTGACACACAAACGCTGTCAAATGGGGTTTGTGATACATACACTTTCCAATTGGTTTTGTGACACACACACACTGTCCAATGGTGCTTGTGACACACACGCTGTCCAATGGGTTTTGTTACACAAACACTGTCCAAAGGGGATTGGGACACACACGCGCTGTCCAATGGGGTTTGTGACACACAAACACTGTACAATGGGGATTATGACACACACACGCTGTCCAATGGGGTTTGTGACATACACACGCTGTCCAAAGGGGTTTGTGACACACTCACTGTCCGAAGGGTTTGTGACATACAAACTATACAATAGGGTTTGTGACACACACATGCTATCCAAAGGGGTTTGTGACACACATACTTTCTAATGGGGTTTTTGACACACACACGCTATCAAATGGGGTTTGTGTCACACACTTTCCAATGGGCTTGGTGACACACAGACGCTGTCTCATGGGGTTTGTGACACAGACGCTAATCAATTGGGTTTGTTAAACACACACTGTCCAATGGTGTTTGTGACACACCTGCTGTCCAATGGGTTTTGTGACACACACACTGACCAGGAGGGTTTGTGACACACACACGCAATCCAATGGGGTTTGTGACACACACACTGTCCAATGGAGCTTGTGACAGACACACTGTCCAATAGGGTTTGTGACACACACATGCTATCCAATAGGGTTTGTGACACACATACTTTCAAAAGGATTTTGTGACACACACGCTATCCAATGGTTTTTGTGACACACACACTGTCTAGTGGGGATTGTGACACACAGACGCTGTAAAATGGTGTTTGCGATACACACGACGTCCAATGGGGTTTGTGACACAGACACTGTCCAATGGGGATTGTGACCTAAACACTGTCCAATAGGGTTTGTGACACACACACGCTGTCCAATGGGGTTTGTGACACAAACGCTGTCCAGTGGGGATTGTGACACATACACTTTCGAATGGAGTTTGTGACACACACAATCTGTCCAATGGTGCTTGTGACACACACGCTGTCCACTGGGGATTGTGACACACACACTGTCCAGGGGGGTTTGTGACACACACACTGTCGAATGGCGTTCGTGACACACACAGTGTCCACGGGGGTTTATGACACACGCTGTCCAATGGGGTCTGTGACACACACGCTGTCCAATGGGGTTTGTGACAAACACACTTTCCAATGGGGTTTGTGACACACACACTGTCCAATGGGGTTTGTTACACTCAGACGCTGTCCAATGGTTTTTGTGAGAAACAGGCTGTCCAATGGGGCTTGTGACACACACGCTGTCCAATGGGGTTTGTGACACACACAAACTGTGTAATATGGTTTTTGACACACAAACGCTATCCAATGGCGTTTGTGATACATACACTTTCCAATGGGTTTTGTGAAACACACACTGTCCAAAGGGGATTGGGACACACACACGCTGTCCAATGGGGTTTGTGACACACACACTGTCCAAAGGGTTTTGTGACACACACTCTGTCCAATGGGGTTTGTGACACACAAACACTGTAGAATGGGGATTGTGACACACACACGCTGTCCAATGGGGTTTATGACACACAGGCTATCCAAAGGGGTTTGTGACACACAAACACTGTACAATGTGGATTATGACACACACACGCTGTCCAATGGGGTTTATGAAACACATGATGTCCAGTGGTGTTTGTAACACCAACACTGTACAATGGGGATTGTGAAACACACGATGACCAGTGGCGATTGTGACACACACGCTGTCCAGAGGGGTTTTTGAAACACACACTCTCCAATGGGTTTTGTGACACATACAGTGTCTACGGGGGTTTGTGACACATACGCTGTCCAATGGTGTTTGTGACACACACTCTGTCCAATGGGGCTTGTGACACACACGCTGTCCAACGGGATTTGTGACACACACGCTGTCCAGTGGGTTTTGTGACACACACGATGTCCAATAGGGTTTGTGACACACACACGCTATCCAATGTGGTTTGTGACACACACACTCTGTCCAATGTTGCTTGTGACACACACGCTGTCCAATGGGGTTCGTGACACACACACCGTTCAAAGCGTTTTGTGACACTCATGCTGTCCAATGGGTTTTGTGACACACAGACTGTCCAAAGGGGATTGTAACACACACACGGTCCAAAGGGGATTGTCGTACACACACGCTGTCCAATGGGGTTTGTGACACAAACACACTGTCCAATGGGGTTTGTGACACACACACTGTCCAAAGGGGTTTGTAACACACACGATGTCCAATGGGGTTTGCGACACATACACACTTTCCAATGGGGATTCTTACATACACGCTGTCCAATGGGGTTTGTGACACAAACACACTGTCCAATGGGGTTTGTGACACACACACTGCCCATTGGGGATTGTGACACACACGCTGTCCAATGGGGCTTGTGACACACACGCTGCCCAACGGGATTTGTGACACACACGCTGTCCCGTGGGTTTTGTGACACACACACTGTCCAATAGGGTTTGTGACACACACACGCTATCCAATGGGGTTTGTGAAACATACACTTTCCAATGGGGTTTGTGACACACACACTCTGTCCAATGGTGCTTGTGACACCCACGCTGTCCGATGGGGTTCGTGACACACACACTGTCAAAAGCGGTTTGTGACACTCACGCTGTCTAATGGGGTTTTTGACACACACTCTATCCAATGGGGTTTGTGACACACACACTGTCCAATGGAGATTGTGAAACACACACGCTGTCCAATGGTGTTTGTGACACACACACTGTCCAAAAAGGTTTGTGACACACAAGATGTCCAATGGGTTTGTGACACGCACACTGTCCATGGGTGTTTGTGACACACACGCTGTCCAGTGGGGTTTGTGACACACACACTGTCCAATCGTATTGTTACACACACACGCTGTCCAATGGGGTTTGTGACACACACACTGTCCAATAGGGTTTGTGACACACACATGCTATCCAATAGGGTTTGTGACACACATACTTTCAAAAGGATTTCGTGACACACACGCTATCCAATGGTTTTTGTGACACACAGACTGTCTAGTGGGGATTGTGACACACAGACGCTGTAAAATGGTGTTTGTGATACACACGACGTCCAATGGGGTTTGTGACACAGACACTGTCCAATGGGGATTGTGACCTACACACTGTCCAATAGGGTTTGTGACACACACACGCTGTCCAATGGGGTTTGTGACACACTCGCTGTCCAATGGGGTTTGTGACACAAACGCTGTCCAATGGGGATTGTGACACACACACACTGTCCAAAGGGGTTTGTGACACACACGCTGTCCTGTGGGTTTTGTGACACACACACTGTTCAATGGGGTTTTGAAACACACGCTGTCCACTGGGGACTGTGACACACACACTGTCCAGGGGGGTTTGTGACACACACACTGTCCAATGGCGTTCGTGACACATGCAGTGTCCACGGGGGTTTATGACACACACGCTGTCCAATGGGGTTTGTGACACACACACTGTCCAATGGGTGTTGTTACAAACACACGCTGTCCAATGGGTTTGTGACACACACACTGTCCAATGGGGTTTGTGACACACACGCTGTCCAATGGGTTTTGTATACACTCAGACGCTGTCCAATGGTGTTTGTGACACACAGGCTGTCCAATGGGGCTTGTGACACACACGCTGTCCAATGGGGTTTGTGACACACACAAACTGTCTAATAGGGTTTTTGACACACAAACGCTGTCAAATGGGGTTTGTGATACATACACTTTCCAATTGGTTTTGTGACACACACACACTGTCCAATGGTGCTTGTGACACACACGCTCTCCAATGGGTTTTTTTACACAAACACTGTCCAAAGGGGATTGGGACACACACGCGCTGTCCAATGGGGTTTGTGACACACAAACACTGTACAATGGGGAATATGACACACACACTCTGTCCAATGGGGTTTGTGACATACACACGCTGTCCAAAGGGGTTTGTGACACACTCACTGTCCGAAGGGTTTGTGACATACAAACTATACAATAGGGTTTGTGACACACACATGCTATCCAAAGGGGTTTGTGACACACATACTTTCTAATGGGGTTTTTGACACACACACGCTATCAAATGGGGTTTGTGTCACACACTTTCCAATGGGCTTGGTGACACACAGACGCTGTCTCATGGGTTTTGTGACACAGACGCTAATCAATTGGGTTTGTTAAACACACACTGTCCAATGGTGTTTGTGACACACCTGCTGTCCAATGGGTTTTGTGACACACACACTGACCAGGAGGGTTTGTGACACACACACGCAATCCAATGGGGTTTGTGACACACACACTGTCCAATGGGGATTGTGACAGACACACTGTCCAATAGGGTTTGTGACACACACATGCTATCCAATAGGGTTTGTGACACACATACTTTCAAAAGGATTTTGTGACACACACGCTATCCAATGGTTTTTGTGACACACACACTGTCTAGTGGGGATTGTGACACACAGACGCTGTAAAATGGTGTTTGCGATACACACGACGTCCAATGGGGTTTGTGACACAGACACTGTCCAATGGGGATTGTGACCTACACACTGTCCAATAGGGTTTGTGACACACACACGCTGTCCAATGGGGTTTGTGACACAAACGCTGTCCAATGGGCTTTGTAACACACACACGCTGTCCCATGGGGTTTGTGACACAAACACTGTCCAATGGGGTTTGTGACAAACACACTTTCCAATGGGGATTGTGACACACAGACGCTGTCCACTGGGGTATGAGACACACACACGCTGTCCCATAGGGTTTGTGATAGACACAATGTCCAATGGGGATTGTGACACACACACGCTGTCCAATGGGGTTTGTGACACAAACGATGTCCAATGGGGTTTTTGACATGCACATTGTCCATGGGTGTTTGTGACACACACACTATTCAATGGGGTTTATGACTACACACGCTGTCCAATGGGGTTTTTTGACATACACACTCTGTCCCATGGTGTTTGTGACACACACACTGACCAATGGATATTGTGACACACACACACTGTCCAAAGGGTTTTGTGACACACACACGCTGTCTCATTATATTGTTACACACACACACTGTCCAATGGGGTATCTGACACACACACTGTCCAATGGGGATTGTGACACACACACGTTGTCCAATGGGGTTTCATACATACACAATGTCCAAAGGGGTTTGTGACTTACACGATGTCCAATGGGGTTTGTTACACATACACTTTCAAATGGGGTTTGTGAAACACACACTATCCAATGGGTTTTGTGACACACACACTGTCCAATGGGGATAGTGACATACACACGCTGTCCAATGGGGATTGTGACACACACGCTGTCCGATAGGGTTTGTGTCACACAGACGCTATCCATTTGGGTTTGTGACACACATACTTTCTAATGGGGTTTTTGACACACATACGCTATCCAATGGGGTTTGTGACACACATTTTCCAGTGGGGTTTGTGATACACACACGCTGTTCCTTGGGGATTGTGACACACACACTGTCCAATGGGGATTGTGACACTAAACGCTGTCCAATGGGGTTTGTGACACACACACTTTCCAATGGGGATTGTGAGACACACACGCTGTCCAATGGTGTTTGTGACACGCACACTGTTCATGGGTGTTTGTGACACACACGCTGTCCAGTTGAGTTTGTGACACACACACTGTCCAATGGGGTTTTGACACACACGCTGTCCACTGGGGTTTGTGACACACACACTGTCCAGGGGGGTTTGTGACACACACGCTGTCCAGTGGGTTTTTTGACACACACACTGTCCAATGGGGATTGTCACAGACACATGCTGTCCAATGGTGTTTGTGACACACATGCTGTCCAAAGGGGTTTGTGACACAGACGCTGTCCAATGGGGATTGTGACACACATACTTTCTAATGGCTTTTTTGACACACACACTCTATCCAATGAGGTTTGTGACACACACTTTCCAATGTTGTTTGTGACACACACACTGACCAACGGGGATTGTGACACACACGCACTGTCAAAAGGGGTTTGTGACACACACACGCTGTCTCATGGGGTTTGTGACACACACACTGTCCAATAGGGATTGTGACAAACACACGCTGTCAAGTGGGGTTTGAGACACACACGCTGTCCACTGGGGTTTGTGACACACACACGCTGTCCAATGGCGTTTGTGAGAGACACACTGTCCAATGGGGATTGTGACACACACACGCGGTCCAATGGGGATTGTGACACACACGATGTCCAATGGGGTTTGTGACACGCACATTGTCCATGGGTGTTTGTTACACACACACTTTCCAATGGGGTTTGTGACACACACACTGTCCAATAGGGTTTGTGACACACACATTGTCCACAGGGGTTTGTGACACACACGCTGTCCAATGGGCTTTGTGACACACACACTCTGTCCAATGGCTCTTGTGAAAAACACGCTGTCCAATGGGGTTTGTGAACACACACGGTGTCCAGTGGGTTTTGTGACACACACACTGTCCAATAGGGTTTGTGACGTACACACGTTAACCAATGGTTTTTGTGACACACACGCTGTCCAATGGGGTTTGTGACACAGACGCTGTCCAATGGGGATTGTGACCTACACACAGTCCAATAGGGTTTGTGACACACGCACACTATCAAATGGGTTTTGTGACACTCACACTTTATAATGCGGTTTGTGACACCCACACGCTATCCAACGGGGTTTGTGACACACATACTTTCTAATGGCTCTTTTGACACACACACGCTATCCAATGGGGTTTGTGACACACACTTTCCAATGGGGTTTGTGACACAGACGCTGTCCAATGGGGATTGTGACCTACACACTGTCCAATGGGGTTTGTGACACGCACACTTTCTAATGGGGTTTGTGACACACACTCTGACCAGGTGGGTTTTTTACACACACACTGTCCAATGGGGTTTGTGACACACACGCTGTCCAATGGGGTTTGTGACACACACAACGACCAGGGGGTTTGTGACACACACACCTGTCCAATGGGGTTTGTGACACACACAGGCTGTCCAAAGGGGTTTGTGACACACACGCTCTCCAATGGGGTTTGTGACAAACACACTGTCCAATGGGGATTTTTACACACACACGATATCCAATGGGGCTTATGACTACACACACTGTACAATGGGGTTTGTGACACACACACGGTGTTTCATGGGGTTTGTGACACACACACTGTCCAATGGGGATTGTGACACACTCACGCGGTCCAATGGGTTTTGTGACACACACGATGTCCAATGGGGTTTGTGACACGCACACTGTCCAATTGGGTTTTTGACACACACCCACTGTCCAATGGGGATTGTGACACACGCTGTCCAATGGGGTTTGTGACACACACATTGTCAAATGGGATTTGTGAAACACACGCTGTCCATTGGATTTTGTGACATTCACACTCTCCAATGGGTTTTTGAAGCACACGCTGTCCACTGGCGATTGTGACACACACACTGTCCAGGAGGGTTTGTGACACACACACTGTCCAATGGCATTCGTGACACACACAGTGTCCACCGCGGTTTGTGACACACACTCTGTCCAATGGGGTTTCTGACACACACACTGTCCAAAGGGTATTGTTACACACACACGCTGTCCATTGGGATTTGTGACACACACACTGTCCAAAGGGTATTGTGACACACACACACTGTCCAATGGCGTTTGTGACACACACGCTGTCCAAATGGGATTGTGACAAACACGCTGTCCAATGGGGTTTGTCACACATACACTCTGTCAAATGGGTTTTGTGACCTACACACTGTCCAATAGGGTTTGTGACACAGACACGCTATACAATGGGGTTTGTGACACGCACACTTTCTAATGGGGTTTGTGACACACACACTGTCCAATGGGGTTTGTGACACGTACAGTGTCCACGGGTGTTTGTGACACACACGCTGTCCAATGGGGTTTCTGACACACACACCGTCCAAAGGGTATTGTTACACACACACGCTGTCCCATGGGATTTGTGACACACACACTCTCTCCAATAGGTCTTGTGACACACAAGCTGTCCAATGGGGTTCGTGATACACACGCTGTCCAGTGGGGTTTGTGACACACACACTGTGCTGTGGGGATTGTGACACACACACGCCGTTCAATGGGGTTTGTGACATTCACACACGCTATCCAATGGGTTTTGTGACACACACACTTTCTAATGGGGTTTGTGCCACACACACGCTGTCCCATGGGGTTTGTGACACACACGCTGACCAGGAGGGTTTGTGACACACACACGCTGTCCAATGAGGTTTGTGACACATACACTTTCCAAAGGGGTTTATGACACACACACGCTGTCCAATGGGGTTCTTTACAAAAACTCAGTCCCATGGGGCTTGTGACACACACACTGTCCAATGGGTATTGTGACATACACACGCTGTCCAATGGGGTTTGTGACACACACACTGTCCAAAGGGGTTTGTGACACAAACGCTGTCCAATGGGGTTTGTGATACACACACTGTCCAAAGGGGTTTGTGACACACACGATGTCCAATGAGGTTTGTGGCACACACAGTCTCCACGGGGGTTGGTGACACAAACTCTGTCCAGTTGGGTTTGTGACACACACACTGTCCAATGGGGATTGTGAAACACACACGCTGTCGAATGGGGTTTATGACACACACACTGTCCAATGGGGTTTGTGACACACACCTGTCCAATGGGGATTGTGACATACACGCTTTCCATTGGGGATTGTGACACACACACACTGTCCAATAGGGTTTGTGACATTCACACACCCTATCCAATGGGGTTTGTGACACGCACACTTTCTAATGGGGTTTGTGACACGCACCCTTTCTAATGGGGTTTGTGAAACACACGCTATCCAATGGGTTTGGTGACACATACACTTTCCAATGGGGTTTGTGTCACACGCACTCTGTCCAATGGCGCTTGTGACACACACGCTGTCCAATGGGGTTCGTGACACACACGCTGACCAATTGGGTTTGTTACACACAGACTGTCCAATAGTGTTTGTGACATGCATGCTGTCCAATGGGTTTTGTCACACACAGACTGAACAGGAGGGTTTGTGACACACACACGCTATCCAATGGGGTTCGTGACACACACTCTGTACCATGGGGTTTCTGCAACACACACTGTCCTATGGGGACTGTGACACAAACACGCTGTCCAATGGGGTTTGTGACACTCATACTTTCTAATGGGGTTTGTGACACACACACGCTATCCAATGGGGTTTGAGATACACCCACTTTCCAAGGGGGTTGTGACAAACACAGGCTGTCCAATGGGGTTTGTGACACACACTCTGACCAATTGGGTTTGTTAAACACACACTCTACAATGGTGTTTGTGACAGGCATGCTGTGATATTGGGTTTGTGACACACACACTGACCAGGAGGGTTTGTGACACACACACGCTATCCAATGTGGTTTGCGACACACACACTTTCCAATGGGGTTTGTGACACACACACTCTGTCCAATGGCGCTTGTGACACACACGCTGTCCAATGGGGTTCGTGACACACACTGTGTCCCATGGGGCTTGTGACAAACACATTGTCCGAAGATGTTTCTGACACACACGATATCCTATGGAGTTTGTGACACACACGCTGTCCAAAGGAGATTGTGACATATACACTGTGCAATAGGGTTTATGACACACACATGCTATCCAATGGGGTTTGTGAAACAAATACTTTCCTAATGGGGTTTTTGACACACACACGCTATGCAATATGGATTGTGACACACATGCTGTCCAATGGGGTTTGTGACAGACAAGCTGTCCAATGGCGTTTGTGACACATACACTCTGTCCAATGGGGTTTTTGACACACACGCTGTCCAATGGGGATTGTGACACACACGCTGTCCAATGGGGTTTGTGACACATGCACTCTGCCCAATCTGGATTGTGACACACACGCTGTCCAATGGGGCTTGTGACACGCACACTTTATAATGGGGTTTGTGACACTCACAGGCTATCCAATGGGGTTTGTGACACACACGCTGCCCAATGGGGTGTGTGACACACACACTCTGTCCAATACGGTTTGTGCCACACAGACGCTATACAATGGTTTTTCTGACATTCCAATGGGGTTTGTGACACACACGCTGTCCAATGGGGACTGTGACACACACGCTGTCCAATGGGCTTTGTGACACACACACTCTGTTCAAGGGTCTTGTGAAAAACATGCTGTCCAATGGGGTTTGTGAACACACACGCTGTCCAGTGGATTTTTTTACACACAAACTGTACAATAGGGTTTGTGACACACACACGCAATCCAATGGGGTTTGTGACACATACACTTTCCACTGGGGTTTGTGACACACACACTCTGTACAATGGTGCTTGTGACACACACGCTGTCCAGTGGGTTTTCTGACACACACACTCTGTCCAATGGGCTTGTGACACACATGCTGTCCAATGATGATTGTGACACACACATTTTCCTATGGGGATTGTGACACACACCCTGTACTGAGGGGTTTGTGAAACACACTCTGTCCAAAGGGGATGTGACACACACTCTATTCAATGGTGTTTGTGAAACACACACTGTACAGTGGGGATTGTGACACAAACACGCTGTACAATGGGGTTTGTGACACACACACTGTCAAATGGGTTTTGTAACACACACACTCTGTCCAATGGGCTTGTGACACGCACGCTGTCCAACGGTGTTTGTGGCACACACACTGTACAATGAAGTTGTGACACACACACACTGTCCAATGGGGTTTGTGACACACGCACTGTCCAATGGGAATTGTGACACACACACGCTGTCCAATGTGGTTTGTGACACACACGCTGTCCAATGCGTATTGTGACACACACACGCTGTCCAATGGGGTTTGTGACACACACGCCGTCCAATGGCGTTTGTGACACAAACTCTGTCCAATCCAGTTTGTGACACACACACTTTCCAATAGGTATTGTGACACACACAAACTCTCCAATGGGGTTTGTGAAACACAGGCTGTTCAGTGGAGTTTCTGACACACACACTGTCCAATGGGGTTTGTGACATACACAGTGTCCACGAGGGTTTGTGACACACACACTGTCCAATGGTTATTGTTACACACACACGCTGTCCAATGGTATTTGCGACACACACGCTGTCCAGTGGGGATTGTGACACACACACTCTGTCCAATGGTGCTTGTGACACACACTCTGTCCAATGGGCTTGTGACACACACGCTGTCCAATGATGTTTGTGACACACACACTGTCCAATGGGGATTGTGACACTCACCCTGTCCACGGGTTTTTGTGACACACAGACTGTCACAGACTGACACAAACCCAGGGAGGTTTGTGACACACACGCTGTCCAATGGCGTTCGTGACACACACATATTCCACGGGGGTTTGTGACACACACGATGTCCAATGGGGTTTGTGATACACACACTGTCCAATTGGTATTGTTAAACACAAACTCTGTCGAATGGGGTTTGTGACACACACACGCTGTCCAATGGCGTCTGCGACACACACACTGTCCAAAGGGGTTTGTGACACAGATGATGTCCAATGGGGTTTCCGACACGCACACTGTCCATGGTTTTTTGTGACACACACGCTGTCCAAAGGGGTTTGTGACACACACAGTGTCCAAAGGGGTTTGTGACACAAACGATATCCAATGGAGTTTGTGACACACAGAGTGTCCTATGGTTGTTGTGACACACAAACACTGTCCAATGGGGTTTGTAAAAACACACGCTGTCCAATGGGGATTGTGACACACACGCTCTCCAATGGGGTTTATGACACACACACTGTCCAGTGGGGTTTGTGACACACACACTCTGTCCAATGGGGTTTGTGACACACAGGCTGTCCAATGGGGATTCTGACACACACGCTGTCCAAAGGGGTTTGTGACACACACGATATCCAATGGAGTTTGTGACACACACAGTGTCCTATGGGTAATGTGACACACACACACTGTCCAATGGGGATTGTGAAACACACACACTTTCCAATGTGGATTGTGAAACACACACGCTGTCCAATGGGGTTTATGACACACACACTGTCCAATGGGGTTTGTGACACACACACTCTGTCCAATGGGGTTTGTGACATCACACACGCTATCCAATGGTGTTTGCGACACACACACTTTCCACTGGGGTTTGTGACACGCACACTTTCTAATGTTTTTTGTGACACACACACGATATCCAATGGGGTTTGTGACACACACGCTGACCAATTGGGTTTGTTACACACAGACTGTCCAATAGTGTTTGTGGCACGCATGCAGTCCAAAGGGTTTTGTGACACACACACTGACCAGGAGGGTTTGTGACACACACACGCTATCCAATGGGGTTTGTGACACATACACTTTCCAATGGGGATTGTGACACACACACACTGTCCAATGGTGCTTTTGAAACACACGCTGTCCAATGGGGTTCGTGACACACACACTGTCCACTGGGGTTTGTGACACGCACATTGTCCTCGGGGGTTTGTGACACACACGCTCTAAAAAGGGGTTTGTGACAAGCATAGTGTCCATGGGTGTTTGTAAAACCCACGCTATCCAATGGGTTTTGTGACACACATGCTGTCCAATGGGGTTCATGACACACACTCTGTCCCATGGGTTTTGTGACACACACACTGTCCAATGGGGATTATGACACACACACGCTGTCCAATGGGGTTTGTGACACACACACTTTCCAAAGGGGTTTGTGACACACACGTTGTCCAATGGGGTTTGTGACACGCACAATGTCCATGGGTGTTTGTGACACATACGCTGTCCAGTGGGGATTGTGACACACAGACTGTCCAATTGGGTTTGTGACACACACACACTGTCCAATGGGGATTGTGAAACACACACTCTGTCCAATGGGGTTCATTACACACATATTGTCCCATGGGTTTTGTGACACACACACTGTCCAATGGGGATTATGACACACACACGTTGTCCAGTGGAGTTTGTGACACACACACTGTCCAATGGGGTTTGTGACAGACACTATGACCACGGGGGTTTGTGACACAGACGCTGTCCAATGGGGTTTGTGACAGGCACACTGTACATGGGTGTTTGTGACACACACGCTGTACAGTGGGGTTTGTGACAGACACACTGTCCAATGGGGATTGTGACATACACAATATCTAATAGGGTTTATGACATACACATGCTATCCAAAGGGGCTTGTGGCACAAATACTTTCTAATGGGTTTTTTGACACACACACGCTGTCCAATGGGGTTTGTGACACACACAAAGACCAGGGGGCTTGTGACACACACACGCTGTCAAATGGGGTTTGTGACACACACATGCTGTCCAAAGGGGTTTGTGACAAACACGCTGTCTAATGGGGTTTGTGACACACACACACTGTCCAATGGGGTTTGTGACACACACACGCTGTCCAATGGGCTTTGTGAGACACACACTGTCCAATGGGATTTTCACACACACGCTGTCCACTGGGGATTGTAACACACACACTGTCCAATGGCATTCTTGACACATACAGTGTCCACGGGGGTTTTTGACACAGAAGCTGTACAATGGGGTTTTGTGACACACACATGCTGTCCAATTGTGTTTGTGACACAAACGCTGTCCCATAGGGTTTGTGACACACACATGGTATCCAATGGGGTTTGTGACGCACACTTTCCAATGGGGTTTGTGACACACACACGCTATCCAATGGGGTTTGTGACATGCACACTTTATAATGGGGTTTGTGACACACACACGCTATCCAATGGGGTTTCTGACACACATACTTTCTAATGGGGTTTTTGACACACACATGCTATCCAATTGGGTTTGTAACACACACTTTTCAATGGCGTTTGTGACACACACACGCTGTCCCATGGGGTTTGTGACACACACGCTGTCCAATGGGGATTGTGATACACACGCTCTCCAATGGGGATTGTGACACATACACTCTGTCCAGTGGAGTTTGTGACACACACGCTGTCCAATGGGGTTTGTGACACACACACTGTCCAATGGGTATTGTTAAACACAAACTCTGTCCAATGGGGTTTGTGACACACGCACTGTCCAATGGGGTTTGTGACACACACGCTGTCCAATGGGATTCGTGACACACACGCTATCCAATGGGTTTTGTGACACACACACTCTCCAGTGGGGATTGTGACACACACACGCTGTCCAATGGTGTTTGTGACACACAAGCTGTCCAATGGGGTTTGTGACATAGACGCTGTCCAATGGGGATTGTGACATACATACTGTCCAATAGGGTATATGACACACACATGCTATCCAATGGGCTTTGTGACACACATACTTTCTAATTGGGTTTTTGACAAACACACGCTATCCAATGGGGTTTGTGACACACACGCTGTCCAATGGGGATTGTGACACACACACTCTCCAGTGGGGATTGTGATCCACACGGTGTCCAATGGGTATTGTGACACACACGCTGTCCAATGGCGTTTGTGACACAAATACTCTGTCCAATAGGTCATGTGACACACAAGCTGTCCAATGGGGTTCGTGACACACACGCTGACCAGTGGGGTTTGTGACACATACACTGTCCAATAGGGTTTGTTACATCACACACGCTATCCAATGGGGTTTGTGACACACACTCTTTCTAATGGGGTTCGTGAAACACACGCTATCCAATCAGTTTTGTGACACACGCACTGTCCAATGGGGACTGTGACACACACTCGCTGTCCAATGGGGTTTATGACACACACACTGTCCAATTGGGCTTGTGACGCACACACTCTGTCCAATGGGGTTTGTGACCCACACGCTGTCCAATGGGGATTGTGACACACACGCTGTCCAATGTGGTTTGTGACATAAACACTCTGTCCAATAGGTCTTGTGACACACAAGCTGTCCAATGGGGTTTGTGACACGCACACTTTATAATGGGATTTGTGACACACACACTGTCCAATGGGTATTGTTAAGCACAAACTCTGTCCAATGGGGTTTGTGACACACACACTGTCCAATGGGGTTTGTGACACACACGCTGTCCAATGGGGTTTGTGACACGCACACTTTATATTGGGTTTTGTGACACACACACGGTATCCAGTGGGGTTTATGACACACACGCTGTCCAATAGGGTTTGTGACACACATACAGTATCCAATGGGGATTGTGACACACACACGCTGTCCAATGGTGTTTGTGAAACACATACACTATCCAATGGGGTTTGTGATGCGCACAATTTCTAATGGGGATTGTGACACACACACCCTGTCCAATGGGGTTTCTGACACACACACACTGTCTAAAGGGGTTTGTGACACACACGATGTCCAATGGGGTTCGTGACACACCCTTGTCCCATGGGGTTTGTGACACACACACTGTCCAATGGGGATTGTGACACACATACGCTGACCAATGGGGTTTGTGACACACACACTGTCCAATGGGGAATGTGACACACACGCTGTCCAATGGGGTTTGTGACATAGACGCTGTCCAATGGGGATTGTGACATACAAACTGTCCAATAGGGTATATGACACACACATGCTATCCAATGGGCTTTGTGACACACATACTTTCTAATTGGGTTTTTGACAAACACACGCTATCCAATGGGGTTTGTGACACACACGCTGTCCAATGGGGATTGTGACACACACACTCTCCAGTGGGGATTGTGACCCACACGGTGTCCAATGGGTATTGTGACACACACGCTGTCCAATGGCGTTTGTGCACATACTCTGTCCAATAGGTCATGTGACACACAAGCTGTCCAATGGGGTTCGTGACACACACGCTGTCCAGTGGGGTTTGTGACATACACACTGTCCAATAGGGTTTGTGACATCACACACGCTATCCAATGGGGTTTGTGACACACACTCTTTCTAATGGGGTTCGTGAAACACACGCTATCCAATCGGTTTTGTGACACACGCACTGTCCAATGGGGACTGTGACACACACTCGCTGTCCAATGGGGTTTGTGACACACACACTGTCCAACAGGTATTGTTAAGCACAAACTCTGTCCAATGGGTTTTGTGACACACACACTGTCCAATGGGGTCGGTGACACACACACTTTATAATGGGGTTTGTGGCACACACACGGTATCCAATGGGGTTTATGACATACACGCTGTCCAATAGGGTTTGTGACATACATACATTATCCAATGGGATTTGTGACACACACACTTTCTAATGGGATTCGTGACACACACGCTATCCAATGGGTTTTGTGACAGACACACTGTCCAGTGGGGATTGTGACACACACACGCTGTCCAATGGTGTTTGTGACACACACACTGTCCAATGGGGTTTGTGACACACACGCTGTCCAATGGGGTTTGTGACACATACACTCTGTCCAATAGGTCTTGTGACACATACACTCTGTCCAATGGGGTTTGTGACACACACACTCTGTCCAATGGGGTTTTTGACCCACACGGTGTCCAATGGGTATTGTGACACGCATACTCTCCATGGGTGTTTGTGACACACACACTCTGTCCAATAGGTCGTGTGACACACAAGCTGTCCAGTGGGGTTCGTGACACACACGCTGTCCAGTGGGGTTTGTGACAGACGCTCTTTTTAATGGGGTTTGTGAAACACACGCTATCCAATCGGTTTTGTGACACACACACTGTCCAATGGGGATTGTGACACACACACGCTGTCCAATGGTGTTTGTGACACACACACTTTCCAACGGGGTTTGCAACACGCACACTTTCTAATGGGGTTTGTGACACACACATGCTATCCAATGGTGTTTGTGACACGCATACTTTCTAATGGGGTTTGTGACACACACACGCTATCCAAAGGGGTTTGTGACACACAGGCTGACCAACTGGGTTTGTTACACAGACACTGCCCGATGGTGTTTATGACATGCATGCTGTCCAATGGGTTTTGTGACACACACACTGAACAGGAGGGTTTGGGACACACACACTCTATCCAATGAATTTTGTAACACACACACTGTCCAATGGGGATTGTGACACACACACGCTGTCCAATGGGGTTTGTGACAGACACGATGTCCCATTGGGTTTGTGACACACACGATGTCCAATGGGGTTTGTGACACGCACACTGTCCACGGGGGTTTGTGACACACACGCTGTCCAATGGGTATTAATACACACACACGCTGTCCAATGTTGTTTGTGACATAGACGCTGTCCAATGCGGCTGGTGAAACACACACTATCCAATGGGGTTTGTGACTCACACGCTGTCCAGTGGGTTTTGTGACACCACACTTTCCAATGGGGTGTGTGAGACACACACTCTGTCCAACGGCGCTTGTGACACACACGCTGTCCAATGGGGTTTGTGACACACCCTTGTCCCATGGGGTTTGTGACACACACACTGTCCAATGGGGATTGTGACACACATACGCTGACCAATGGGGTTTGTGACACACACATTGTCCCAAGAGGTTTGTGACACACACGATATCCATTGGGGTTTGTGACACGCACACTGTCCAAAATGGTTTATGACACACACGATGTACAATGGGGTTTGTGACACGCACACTGTCCATGGGTGTTTGTGAAACACACGCTGTCCAGTGGGGATTGTGACACACACACTGTACAAAAGGGTTTGTGACACACAGGATGTACAATGGGTTTTGTGACACGGACAGTGTCCATGGGAGTTTGTGACACACACGCTGTCAAGTGCGGCTTGTGACACACACACTGTCAAATGGCATTTGTGACACGCATACTGTCCATGGGTGTTTGTGACACACACTCTGTCCAATGGGGTTTTGACACACACGCTGTCCACTGGGGGTTGTGACACACACACTTTCCAGGGGCGTTTGTGACACACACTCTTTCCAGTGGGTATTGTGACACACACACTGTCCAATAGGGTTTGTGACACAGACACGCTGTCCAATGGTGTTTTTGACACAGACGCTGTCCAATGGGGATTGTGACCTACACACTGTCCAATAGGGTTTGTGACACACACACGCTATCAAATGGGGTTTGTGACACGCACACTTTATAATGTGGTTTGTGACATACACACGCTATCCAATGGGTTTTGTGACACACACTTTCCAATGGGGTTTGTGACACACACACGCTGTCCAATGGGGTTTGTGACATACACACTGTCCAAAGGTGTTTGTGACACACACGATTTCCAGTGGTGTTTCTGACACGCACATTGTCCATGGGTGTTTGTGACACACACTCTGTCTAGTTGGTTTTGTCACACACGCACTGTCCAATGCGTATTGACACACACGCTGTCCACTAGGGATTGTGACACACACACTGTCCAGGGGGATTTGTGACACTCACACTGTCCAATGGCATTCGTGACACACACAGTGTCCACGGAGGTTTGTGACACACACACTGTCCAAAATGTTTTGTGACACACACACTCTGTCCAATGGTGCTTGTGACACAGACGCTGCCCAATGGGGTTCGTGACACATACTCTGTCCCATGGGGTTTGTGACAAACACACTGCCCAATGGGATTTGTGACACACACACGATGTCCAATGGGGTTTGTGACACACACACTGTCCAAAGGGGTTTGTGACACACACGATGTCCAATGGGGTTTCTGACATGCACGCTGTCCATGGGTGTTTGTAAAACACACGGTGTCCACTGGGGATTGTGACATACACAGTGTCCACGGGGGTTTATGACACACAAGCTGACCAAAGGGTTTTTTCACATGCATACTGTCCATGGCAGTTTGTGACACACATGCTGTCCAATGGGTTTCTGACACACACGCTGTCCAGTGGGTTTCGTGACACACACACTCTCTCTAATAGGCTTTTGACACACATGCTGTCCAATGGTGTTTGTGACACACACTCTGTCCCATGGGGATTGTGACACACACACTGTCCAAAGCGGTTTGAGACACACACGCTATTCAATGGGGCTTGTGACACTCACACTGTCCACGGGAGTTTTTGACACACATGCTGTCCAGTGGGTTTTGTCACACACACACTGTCCAATGGGGTTTTGACACAGATGCTGTCCACTGGGGATAGTGACACACACACTGTCCAATGGGGTTTGTAACACACAAAGTGTCCAAAGGGGTTTGTGAAACACACGCTGTACAATGGATTTTCTGACACTCGCACTGTCGAAAGAGTATTGTTACACACACACGCTGTCCAATGGTGTTTGTGACACACACGCTGTCCAAAGGGGCTTGTGACACACACGCTGTCCAGTGGGGTTTGTGACACACATACGCTATCCAATGGGGTTTGTGACACACACACTGTCCAGTGGGGATTGTGGCACACACACACTGTCCAATGGGAATTGTGACACACGCACACTTTCCAATGGGGTTTGTGACAGACACGCTGTCCAATGGTGTTTGTGACACACACACTTTGCAGAGGGGTTTGTGACACACACACGCTATCCAATGGGGTTTGTGACACACACGCTGACCAATTGGGTTTGTTACACACACACTGCCCAATGGTGTTTATGACACGCATGCTCTCCAATGGGTTTTGTTACACACACACTGACCAGGAGGGTTTGTGACACACACACTCTATCCAATGGATTTTGTAACACACACACTGTCCATTGGGGATTGTGACACACACACGCTGTCCAATGGGGTTTGTGACACACACGCTGTCCAATGGGGTTTGTGACACACACACTGTCCAAAGGGGTTCGTGAAACACACTCTATCCCATGGGGTTTGTGACACACACACTGTCCAATTTGGATTGTAACACACACATACGATGTCCAGTGGGGTTTGTGACACGGACACTGTCCATGGGTGTTTGTGACACACAGGCTTTCCAGTGGAGTTTGTGACACACACACTGTCCAATGGGTATTGTGACACAAACACACTGTCCAATGTGGTTTGTGACACACACGCTGTCCAACGGGGATTGTGACACACACTCTGTCCCATGGGGTTTGTGACACATACACTCTGGCCAATGGGGCTTGTGACACACACTCTCTCTAATGGGGTTTGTTACACACGAACACTGTCCAATGGGGATTGTGAAATACACACGCTGTCCAATGGGGTTTATGACACACACACTGTCCAATGGGGTTTGTGACCCACACGCTGTCCAATGGGGATTGTGACACACACGCTGTCCAATGGGGATTGTGACACACACACTCTTTCCAATAGGTCTTGTGACACACAAGCTGTCCAATGGGGTACATGACAAACGCTGTCCAGTGGGGTTTGTGACACACACACTGTCCAATAGGGTTTGTGACATCACACACGCTATCCAATGGTGTTTTTGACACACAGTGTTTCTAAAGGGGTTTGTGACACACATGCTATCCAATGGGTTTTTTTGACACACACACTTTCCAATGGGGATTGTGACACACACACGCTGTCCAATGGTGTTTGTGACACACACACTTTCCAGAGGGGTTTGTGACACGCGTACTTTCTAATGGGGTTTGTGACACACACAGGCTATCCAAAAGGCTTTGTCACACGCATACTTTCCAATGGGGTTTGTGATACACACACGCTATCCAATTGGGTTTGTGACACGCATACTTTCTAATGGGGTTTGTTACACACACACTCTCCAATGGTGTTTGTGACAAGCATGCTGTCCAATGGGTTTTATGACACACACACTGACCAGGAGGGTTTGTGACACACAGACGCTATCCAATGGGTTTTGTAACACATACACTCTACAATGGGGTTGGTGACACACACACTCTGTCCAATGGGGATTTCGAAACACACACGCTGTCCAATGGGGTTTAGACACTCACGCTGTCCAATGATTTTTGTGACACACACACTGTCCAATGCGTTTTGTGACACACACACTGTCCCATGGGGCTGGTGACACACACACTATCCAAAGGGGTTTGTGACACACACGCTGTCCAATAGGGTTTCTGCAACAACACACGCTGTCCAATGGTGTTTGTGATACACACGATGTCCGATGGGGATTGTGACCTACACACTGTCCAACAGGGTTTGTGACACATACACGCGATACAATGGGTTTTGTGACACGCACACTTTCTAATGGGGTTTGTGACACACACACGCTATCAAATGGGGTTCGTGACACACACTTTCCAATGGGGTTTGTGACACCCACACGCTGGCCCATGGGGTTTGTGACACACATGCTGACCAATTGGGTTTGTTACACACACACTGTCCAATGGTGTGTGTGACACGCATGCTCTCCAATGGGTTTTGTGACACACACACTGACCCGGAGGGTTTGTGAGACAGACACGCTAGCCAATGTGGTTTGTGAAACATATACTTTACAATGGGGTTTGTGACACACACACTCTGTCCAATGGCGCTTCTGACATGCACACTGTCCAATGGGGTTCGTGACACACACTCTGTCCCATGGGGTTTGTGACACACACACTGTCCAATGGGGATTGTGACACTCACACGCTGTCCAATGGGGTTTGTAAGATACACGCTGTCCAAAGGGGATTGTGACACAGACTATGTCCAGTGGGGTTTGTGACACGCTGTCGAGGGTTAAGATTGCGGGGTGACAATAAAACCCTGGCAGATGTATTGTTAACCCCCTCTGCCCCCCCCACTCCCCCCCCCATCGCCCCCCTTCCTCTTTGCCCCTCCCTCTCCCCCCTTTCCACTAAGGAGAGGCGATTGGGAGGAAAGAAGGACTGAGAGAAGAGAGTTGGAAAAAATTAAAGATGTTTTACTAATGCTACTAATAAGAAGAGAGAAAATAATACAAAATATACAAAACCAATCTTGAAAGTGTCAGCAACTGCAGAGCCGGCACCCAAAGTCCTGGATTAGACTCTGCAGCCAATCGGAGCTGGATTCAGTCTCTCACTAGGCCTCAGTTCGCAGGGGCGACTAGCAAGGTCCTCTTCTAATGTCGGCCATAAGCAGAAGGGAAAAGGGCAAAAAGGGAAAAGCTAACGAGATCCTCGTGATCTCCCACTTTTATATGAAATATTCACGTGAATGGAATGTTATACACAGTTGGTCAGTTTCTTGCTCACTTGCTTCTCGTCGCCCCTCTCGCGAGATGTCCATCTGTGCTTATCAATAAGTTTGCATTCCATTGCTAGGTTTACCAAAACATGTGTCTGGTTCTCCAGGAAAATGCAGTTAATATGAAGGCTTTAGCTGACAGGAAAAATTCACTGAAAGAGAAACTTGTTTTTAACAAAACCAGGACACACGCACATGGTCCATGGCTGTTTGTGACACACACGCTGTCCAAAGGGGTTTGTGATACACACAATGTCAAATTGGGTTTGTGACACGCACGCTGCACAATAGGGATTGTGACACATACACGCTACCCAACGGGGTTTTTGACAAACACACTGTCCAATGCATATTGTGACACACACACGCTGTCCAGTGTTGTTTGTGACACACATGCTATCCAATGGGGTTTATGACACAAACTCTGTCCAATGGGGTTTGTTTCACAAACTCTGTCCAATGGGGATTGTGACACACACACTGTCAAATGGGGTTTGTGACACACACACACTGTCCAATGGGGATTGTGAAACACACACTCTGTCCAATGAGTTTTATGACACACACATTGTCGAATGGGGTTTGTAGACACACACACTCTGTCCAATGGGGTTTGTGACACACACATTGTTTAATGGGGATTGTGACACACACGCTGTCCAATGGGGTTAGTGACAGACACGCTGTCCAATGGGGTTTGTGACACACACTCTTTCTAATGGGGTTTGTGACACATACACTTTCCAATGGGGTTTGTTACACACACACTCTGTCCAATGGTGCTTGTGACACACACGCTGTCCAATGGGGTTCGTTTCACACACGGTGTCCAGTGGGTTTTGTGACACACACACTGTCCAATAGGGTTTGTGCAACAACACACGCTATCCACTGGGGTTTGTGACACATACACTTTCCAATGGGGTTTGTGACACACACACTCTGTCCAATGTGCTTGTGACACACACGCTGTCCAGTGGTGTTTGTGAGACACACGCTGTACAATAGGGATTGTGACACAGACACGCTGTAATGGGGTTTGTGACAGACACACTGTACAATGGGTATTGTGACACACACACGCTGTCCAATGGGGCTTGTGACACAAACTCTGTCCAATGAGGTTTGTGACACGCACACTGTCCATGGGTGTTTGTGACTACACACGCTGTCCGGTGGAGTTTGTGACACACACACTGTCCAATAGGGATTGTGACACACACGCTGTCGAATGGGGTTAGTGACACACACGCTGTCCAATGGGGTTTGTGACATACACTCTTTCTAATGGGGTTTGTGACACACACGCTATCCAATGGTGTTTGTGACACACACACGTTCCAATGGGGTTTGTGACACACACACGCTATACAATAGGGTTTGTGACACGCATACTTTCTAATGGGGTTTGTGACACACACACCTTCTAATGGGGTTTGTGACACACACACTGTCCAATGGGGTTTGTGACACACACACTGTCTAATGCGTATTGTGACACACGAACACTGTCCAATGGGGTTAGTGACACACACCCTGTCCAATGGGGTTTGTGACACACACACTATCCAATGGGATTTGTGACACTCTCACTCTGTTCAATGGTGCTTGTGACACACAAGCTCTCAAATGGGTTCGTGACACACATGATATCCAGTGGGTTTTGTGACACACACACTCTGTCCAATGGGCTTGTGACACACAAGCTGCCAATGGTATTTGTGACACACACGCTGTCCAGTGCGTTTTCCGACACACACACTGTCCAACTGGGTTTTGACACACACGCTGTCCAATGGGGATTGTGTCACACACACGCTGTCCAATGGTGTTTATGACACACAATCTGTCCAGTGGGGTTTATGACACACACACTCTTTCCAAAAGGTCTTGTGACACACACGCTGTCCAATGGGGTTTGTGACACACACGCTGTTCTATGGGGTTTGTGACACACACACTGTCCAATAGGCTTTGTGACACACACACGCTATCCAATGGTGTTTGTGACACACGCACTTTCTAATGCGTTTGTGGCACCAACACTTTCCAATGGGGTTTGTGACACTCACACTCTATCCAATGGTGCTTGTGGCACACACGCTGTCCAATGGGTTTCGTCACGCGCACGCTATCAAGTGGGTTTTGTGACACACACACTCTGTCCAATGGGCTTGAAACACACACGCTGTCCAATGGTGTTTGTGACACACAAACTATCCAATGGGGATTGTGACACACACACGCTGTCCAATGGCGTTTGTGACACACACGCTGTCCACTGGGGATTGTGACACAAACACTGTACAATGGGGCTTGTGACTCACACGCTGTCCAATGGGGTTTTTTGACACACACACTGTTTAATGGGTACTGTGACACACGCACACTGTCCAATGGGGTTTGTGACACACACGCTATCCAATGGGGATTGTGACACACACACTGTCCAATGAGGTTCGTGACACAGACGCTATTCCGGTGGGGATTGTGACACACACACTGTTCAATGGGGTTTGTGAAACATACGCTCTGTCCAATGGGGCTTGTGGCACACACGCTGTTCAATGGGGTTTGTGACACACACGCTGTCCAATGGGGATTGTGACACACAGGATCTCCAATGGGCTTTGTGACACTCACACTCTGTCTAATGGGTCTCGTGAAAAACAGGCTGTCCAATGGGGTTTGTGAACACACATGCTGTCCAGTGGGTTTTGTGACACACACACTGTCCAATCATGTTTGTGACACACACACGCTATCCAATGGTCTTCGTGACACATATACTTTCCAAATGGTTTTGTGACACAAACACTCTGTCCAATAGGCTTGTGACACACACGCCGTCCAATGGTGTTTTTGACACACACACTGTCCAATGGGAATTGTGACACACACACGCTCTACAATGGGGTTTGTGACACTCTTACTGTCCATGGGTGTTTGTGACACACACGCTGTCCAGTGGGTTTTCTGACACACACACTGTCCAATTGGGTTTTGACACTCGCTGTCCAATGGGGATTGTGACACACACACGCTGTCCAATGGTGTTTATGACACAGAATCTGTTCAGTGGGGTTTGTGACACACACTCTGTCCAATGGGGTTTGTGACACACAGGATCTCCAATGGGGACTGTGACACACACGCTGTCCAATGTGGTTTGTGACACATACGCGGTCCGGAGGGGTTTTTGACACACACACTGTCCAATAGGGTTTTGACACACACGCTGTCCAATGGGTCTTGTGACACACACGCTGTCCAATGGGCTTCGTGACACACACGCTGTTCAGTCGGGTTTGTGACACACACACTGTCCAATAGGTTTATTGACACACACTCTATCCCATGGGGTTTGTGACACACACACTGTCCAAAGGGGTTTGTGACACACACAATGTCCAATGGGGTTTGTGACATGCACACTGTCCATGGGTTATTGTTGCAGACACGCTGTCCAGTGGGGTTTGCGACACACACACTGTCTAATGGGGTTTGTGACACACACAGTGTCCACGGGGGTTTGTGACATACACGCTGTCCACTGGGGATTGTGACACAGACACTATCCAATGGGTATAATTACACACACACGCCGTCCAATGGGGTTTGTGACACACACACTGTCCAATGTATTTTGTGAGACACACTCTGTCCAATGGGATTTGTCACACACACTCTGTCCAGTGGGGATTGTGACAAACACGCTGTCAAATGGGGTTTGTGACACACACACTGTGCAATGTGGATTGTGACACACACACGCTGTCACATGGGGTTTGTGACACACACGCTCTCAAATGGGGTTTGTGACACACACACTCTGTCCAATGAGGCTTGTGACACACACGCTGTCCAATGGGGTTTGTGACACACACGCTTCCCAGTGGGTTTTGTGACACGCACAGTATCCAATAGGCTTTGTGACACACACACGCTATCCAATGGATTTTGTGACACATACACTTTCCAATGGGGTTAGTGACACACACACTCTGTCCAATGGTGCTTGTGACACACACGCTGTCCAATGGGGTTCGTGACACACACTCTATTCCATGGGGTTTGTGACACACACACTGTCCAGTGGGGATTGTGACACACACACTGTCCAATAGGTTTTGTGACACACACTCTGTCCCATGGGGTTTGTGACATACACACTGTCCAAAGGGGTTTTTGACACACACGATGTCCAATGGGGTTTCTGACACGCACACTGTCCAGGGGTTATTGTGACACACACGCTGTCCAGTGGGGTTTGTGACACACACACTGTCCAAGGGAGTTTGTGAAACACACAGTGTCCATGGGGGTTTGTGACACACACGCTGTCCACTGGGGATTGTGACACACACATTGTCCAGGGAGGGTTGTGACACACACACTGTCCAATGGCGTTCGTGACACACGCAGAGTCCACTGGGGGTGGTGACACACACACTGTCCAAAGGGGTTTGTGACACACACGATGTCCAAAGGGGTTTCTGACACACACGCTGTCCAATGGGGATTGTGACAAACACGCTGTAAAATGGGGTTTGTGACACACACACTGTGCAATGGGGATTGTGACACATACATGCTGTCCAATGGTGTTTGTGACACACACGCTGTCAAATAGGGTTTGTGAGACACTCACTGTGCAATGGGGATTGTGACACACACACTCTGGCCAATGGTGTTTGTGACACGCATGCTGTCCAATGGGTTTTGTGACACACACATTCGGTCAAATGGGGGTTGTGACACACACGCTTTCCAGTGGGGTTTGTGACACACACGCTGTCCAATGGGGATTGTGACAAACACGCTGTACAATGGGGTTTGTGACACACACGCTGTACAATGGGGTTTGTGACACACACACTCTGTCCAATGGGCTTGTGACAAACACTCTGTACAATGCAATTTGTGACACACACACGCTAACCAATGCGGTTTGTGACACATGAACTTTCCAATGGGGTTTGTGACACACACGCTGTCCAGTGGGTTTTGTGACACACACACCCTGTCCAATGGGCTTGTGACACACACACGCTGTCCAGTGGGGTTTGTGACACACACAATCTGTCCAATGGGGTTTGTGAAACACACACTCTGTCAAAAGGGTCTTGTGGCACACACGTTTCCAATGGGGTTCGTGACACACACGCTGTCCAGTGGGGTTTGTGACACACACACTGTCCAATAGGGTTGGTCACACACACACGCTATCCAATGGGGTTTGTGACACACATACTTTCTAATGCGGTTTGTGACACACACGCTATCAATGGGTTTTGTGACACATACACTGTCCAATGAGGATTGTGACACACACACGCTGTCCAATGGGGTTCGTGACACACACCCTGTCCAATGGCGTTTGTGACACACAAACTCTGTCCAATGGGTCTTGTGACACACACGCTGTCCAATGGGGTTCGTGACACACACGCGGTCCAGTGGGGTTTGTGACACACACATTGTCCCATAGGGTTTGTGACACACACACGCTATCCAAGGGGTTTGTGACACACACACTTTCTAATAGGGTTTGTTACACACACACGCTATGCAATGGGGTTTGTGACACAGATGCTGTCCAATGTGGTTTGTAACACACACGCTGTCCAATGGGGGTTGTGACACACACACTGTCCAATGGGGTTTGTCACACACACACGCTGTCCAATGGCGTTTGTGACACACACACTGTCCAATGGGGATTGTGACACACAAACGCAGTCCAATGGGGATTGTGACACACACACGCTGTCCAATGGGGTTTGTGACACACACACTGTGCAATGGGGATTGTGACACACACACGCTGTCCTATGGTGTTTGTGACAGGCATGCTGTCCAATGGGGTTTGTGACACACATGCTGTCAAATGGGGATTGTGACACACACACTGTCAAATGGGGTTTGTGACACACACACTCTGTCCAATGGGGTTTGTGACACACACGCTGTCCAATGGGGTTTGTGTCGCACACGCTGTCCAGTGGGTTTTGTGACACACACAGTGTCCAATAGGGTTTGTGACACACACACGCTGTACAATGGGGTTTGTGACACACACAATCTGTCCAATGGGTTTGTGACACACACGCTGTCCAATGGGGATTGTGACACACACGCTGTCCAATGGGGTTTGTGGCACACACACTCTGTCCAATGGGTCTTGTATCACAGTATCACAGTATCACAGTATCACAGTATCCTAGTATCACAGCATCACAGTATGTTTGGGATTGGAAGGGACCTCAAAAGATCATCTAGTCCAATCCCCCTGCTGGAGCAGGAACGCCTAGGTGAGGTCGCACAGGAACATGTCCAGGCGGGTTTTGAATGTCTCCAGAGAAGGAGACTCCACAACCTCCCTGGGCAGCCTGTTCCAGTGCTCTGTCACCCTTACTGAGAAGACGTTTTTTCTCAAATTTAAGCGGAACCTCTTGTATTCCACCTTGATCCCATTACCCCTTGTCCTATCATTGTTTGCCACCGAGAAGAGCCTGGCTCCATCCTCTTGGCACTCACCCTTTATATATTTATAAACATTAATGAGGTCCCCCCTTAGTCTCCTCTTCTCCAAACTGAAGAGACCCAGCTCCCTCAGCCTTTCTTCATAAGGGAGGTGCTCCACTCCCTTAATCATCTTTGTTGCCCTACGCTGGACCCTCTTTAGCAGTTCTCTGTCCTTCTGGAACTGAGGGGCCCAGAACTGGACACAATATTCCAGATGTGGTCTCACCAGGGCGGAGTAGAGGGGAAGGAGGACCTCTCTCGATCTACTAGCCACCCCCCTTCTAATACACCCCAGGATGCCATTGGCCTTCCTGGCCACAAGGGCACAGTGCTGGCTCATGGTCATCCTGTTGTCCACCAGGACCCCCAGGTCCCTTTCCTCTACACTGCTCTCTAATATGTAACTTCCCAACCTATACTGGATCCCGGGGTTGTTCCTGCCCAGATGCAGGACTCTACACTTTCCCTTGTTAAATTTCATTAGGTTATTCCCCGCCCAACTCTCCAGCCTATCCAGGTCCCGCTGGATGGCAGCACAGCCTTCTGGCATGTCAGCCACTCCTCCCAGCTTAGTGTCATCAGCAAACTTGCTGATAGTACACTCTATTCCCTCGTCTAAATCGTTAATGAATATATTGAATAATATTGGCCCCAGCACTGACCCCTGAGGCACTCCACTACATACTGGCCTCCAACTAGACTCCGCACCATTGACTACCACTCTCTGGCTTCTCTCCTTAAGCCAGTTTGCAACCCACCTCACTACTCTATTGTCTAGACCACACCTCCTCAACTTAGCTGTGAGGATGCTGTGGGAGACTGTGTCAAAGGCTTTACTGAAGTCAAGGTAGACCACATCCACCACTCTGCCATCATCCATCCACCTTTTACGTTCTCATAAAAGGCTATGAGGTTGGTCAAGCATGAATTACCCTTGGTAAAGCCATGCTGACTGCCCTTAATAACCCTCTTATCTTTGATATGCCTTGAGATGACACCAAGGATAAGCTGTTCCATTACTTTCCCAGGGACAGAGGTGAGGCTGACCGGTCTATAATTACCCGGGTCCTCCTTCTTGCCCTTTTTGAAGACTGGAGTGACATTTGCTTTCCTCCAATCCTCGGGCACCTCCCCCGTTTCCCAAGACTTGGCAAAGATGATGGTGAGCGGTCCAGCAATGACTTCAGCCAGCTCCCTCAGCACCCGTGGATGCATCCCATCTGGACCCATGGATTTATGGATGTCCAGACTATTTAATTGCTCCCTAACCCAGTCCTCATCAACTAAAGCAAACTCCTCCATTGACCTGGCTTCATCCGGGGTCTCAGGGGTACAGGGCTCCCCAGGACAGCCTCCGGCAGAGTAGACAGAGACAAAGAAGGCATTCAGTAATTCTGCCTTCTCTGTATCTTCTGCCACCAGGGCACCCACCCCGTTCATCAGTGGGCCTACATTGCCTCTGGTATTAGTTTTATCTGCTATGTATTTGAAAAAGTTCTTTTTGCTGTCCTTGACCCCTCTCGCCAGCTGTAATTCTAAGGAGGCCTTGGCTATCCTAGCTGCCTTCCTACATCCTCTAACAGCAGCCTTATATTCTTCCCAAGTGGCCAGCCCCTGCTTCCACGACCTGTAAACTCTCCTCTTCTGCTTGAGCATACCCAACAGATCCCTATTCAAGCACGCAGGCGTCCTGGCTCCCTTCCTTGACTTGCTTCGTGTGGGGATGCTCTGATCCTGAACGTGGAAGAAGCAATCTGTAAATGCAATCCAGCTATCTTGGGCCCCTTTACCTTCAAGCAGTCTTGCCCATGGGATTTCCCTCAGCAATTGCTTGAAAAGGCCAAAGTTAGCCCTGCTAAAGTCCAGGGTTGCAATTCTACTTGCTACTCTGTTCCTGCCACCCAAGATGCTGAACTCCACCATCTTGTGGTCACTGCAACCCAGGCAGCCCTCAACCTTTACTGCTTCGACCAGACCCTCCTTATTAGTGAGGATGAGATCCAGCAGTGCACCTCTCCTAGTCGGCTCCTCCACCATCTGCATGAGGAAGTTATCAATAATGCACTGGAGGAACCTCCTGGACTGTGGCTGGCTGGCTGAATGGTCCTTCCAGCAAACTAAGGGGTTTGTGACACAGAGAATGTCCAGAGGGATTTGTGACACAAAATGCTGTCCAATGCAGTTTGATACACACGCATTGTACAATGAGGTTTGTGACACACACACTGACCAATGGGGTTTGTGACACACATGCAGTCCAGGGCGGTTTGTGACACACTCAATGTCCAGGGAGTTTGTAACACACACGCTGTCCAATGGGGTTTGTGACACACACGCAGTACAGGGCGGTTTGTGACACACACCTTGTCCAGGGAGGTTTGTGACACACACATGTCCAATGCGGTTTGTGACACACACACTGTCCATTGGGGGTTGAGACACACGCAGTGTCCAATGGGTTTTGTGACACACACGCTGTCCAATGGGGCTTGTGACACACACGCGGTCCAGAGCTGTTTGTGACACACACACTGTCCAATGGAGTTTGTAACACACACGCTGTCCAGTGGGGTTTCTGACACACACACAGTCCAGGCGTGTTTGTGTCCAACGGGTTTGTGACAGACACTCTCCAATGGGGTTTGTGACACACTCAATGTCCAGGGGGTTTGTAACACACACGCTGTCCAATGGGGTTTATGACACACACGCTGTCCAGGGGGGTTTCTGAGACACACACTGTCCAATCGGGTTTCTGACACACACACTGTCCATGGGTTTTGGGACACACACTGTCCAACGGGGTTTGTGACACACAATGTCCAATGGGGTTTGTGACACACATGCTGTCCAGAGGGGTTTGTGACACACACACTGTCCAACGGGGTTTGTGACACACAAAGTCCAATGGGGTTTGTGACACACATGCTGTCCAGAGGGGTTTGTGACACACACACTGTCCAATGGGGTTTGTGACACACTCAATGTCCAGGGAGTTTGTAACACACACGCTGTCCAACGGGGTTTGTGACACACACGCTGTCCAGGGGGGTTTGTGACACACACGCTGTCCAGGGGGGTTTCTGACACACACACTGTCCAGTCGGGTTTCTGACACACACACTGTCCATGGGTTTTGGGACACACACTGTCCAACGGGGTTTGTGACACACAATGTCCAATGGGGTTTGTGACACACATGCTGTCCAGAGGGGTTTGTGACACACACACTGTCCAATGGGGTTTGAGACACACAGACTGTCCAATGGGGTTTGTGACACACAGGCTGTCCAATGGGGTTTGAGACACACACAATGTCCAATATGGTTTGTGACAGACACACTGTCTAATGGTGTTTGAGACACACGCAGTGTCCAATGGGGTTTGTGACACACACACTGTCCACGGGGTTTGTAACATACAAACTGTCCAACGGGGTTTTGACAAACACAGTGTCCAATGGGGTTTGTGACACACAGGCTGTCCAATGGGGTTTGAATCACACACAATGTCCAGTGTGGTTTGTGACACACACACTGTCCACAAGGGTTTGTGACACACACGCTGTCCAATGGGATTTGAGTCACACGCAGTGTCCAATGGGGTTGGTAACACACACACTGTCCAATGGGGTTTGTGACACACACACTGTCCAATGGGGTTTGAGACACACACATGTCCAATGGGGTTTGTGACACACACACTGTCCAAAGGGGTTTGAGACACACAGGCTGTCCAATGGGGTTTGTGACACACTCAGTGTCCAGTGGGTTTTGTGACACACACATGTCCAGTGTGCTTTGTGACACACACGCTGTCCAATGGGGTTTATGACACACACATGTCCAATGGAGTTAGTGACACACACGCTGTCCAATGGGGTTTGTTGAAACACTCAGTGTCCAATGGGTGTTTGTGACACACACAATGTCCAATGGGGTTTGTGACACACATGCTGTCCAGTGGGGTTTGAGATACACACGGTGTCCAATGGGCTTTGTGAAGCACACACGATGTCCAATGGGGTTTGTGACATACACACTGTCCAATGAAGTTTGTGACACACACACACGCTGCCCAGGGGGTTTGAGAGAAACACACTATACAATGGAGTTTGTGACATACATACGCCATCCTATTCGGTTTGTGACACACAGAGTGTCCAATGGGGTTTGAGAGAAACACACGCCGTCCAATGGGTTTTGTGACACACACACGCAGTACAGTGGGGGTTTGGACAGACACTGCCTAGTGCGGTTTGTGACACACATGCTGTCCAATGGGGTTTGTGAACACACACATACTGTCAAATGGGTTTGTGACACAGACACTGTCCAGCCGAGAGCCCAATTGGGCAGGAGGAGCCTGTCAGCCCCGGGCCTCTCACTGCCTGCTGTCCCTCCTGTCACCAGCCAGGCCTCTGAAAACTGGTCAAACCATGGCCAGACTTGGGGCCAAAGTGGCCCAAAGTCTCCAAGAGACAAGTCGGGAAGAAAGATATGGGACAGAGGGAGAAAGCGAAGGGAGCAGGAGAAAGGGAAGGAAGAATAAAAAGTAGTGTTGGGCTGCAGGAGTGAGATGGAGGAATTGAAAGAAAAGAGGCAGGAAGGAGGAGAGTGAGAGAAAAGGAAAGAAGAGAGGAAAGAAGAGACATGCATCCAGACGAGGGGTTAGTGAGAGAGGATGGGACAGAGAACAGGATGAGAAGGAAATAAGGCAAGGCAAGGACAGGCAAGGACAGGCAAGGAAAGGTTAGGCTGCAGGACATTTGTTTGCTTCATATTTTCTACAACATTCGTCTTCAGACGAGGAGGAAAGCCATAAGACCTTATGGATTAAGCCCAATCAAAAACCCCAGCTACTTGAGACACTTAGACTAAGCCTAGAGTACGACGATCTCTCCATAAGAATGGTTTTTATACTCTACTTCCACAATCTGCTGGCAGTAAGAAAAAATAAGCTGCAGATCTACTTAGGCTGAGTCATGGTGGTTTGGTGCAGGGATCATGCATCTCATGGGAATATTTCACCATTTCTGCTCTGGTTTTCAGTGTATTATACAAAAACACCCACCTGATGACATCCTTTCAAGAGCAAAGGCAGCAATTTGCAGAATTCCGCTTCTTTGGGGAACTGAGAAATTGCTGAGCTGACACCAAGTCCTGCAGTGTCCCTGTCACCTGCAGAGTCACCGCATCCTCGCCACGGTAGCGGGCATTGTGACAAAGGTTCTATGTCAGCTGGGTGTGGCAGCCGAGCGCCCCCTATGGGAGTGGGAGCCTGTCAGCCCCGGGCCTCTCACTGCCTGCTGTCCCTCCTGTCACCAGCCAGGCCTCTGAAAACTGGTCAAACCATGGCCAGACTTGGGGCCAAAGTGGCCCAAAGTCTCCAAGAGACAAGTCGGGAAGAAAGATATGGGACAGAGGGAGAAAGCGAAGGGAGCAGGAGAAAGGGAAGGAAGAATAAAAAGTAGTGTTGGGCTGCAGGAGTGAGATGGAGGAATTGAAAGAATAGAGGCAGGAAGCAGGAGAGTGAGAGAAAAGGAAAGAAGAGAGGAAAGAAGAGACATGAAGCCAGACAAGGGGTTAGTGAGAGAGGATGGGACAGGGAATAGGATGAGAAGGAAATAAGGCAAGGCAAGGACAGGCAAGGACAGACAAGGCAATGTTAGGCTGCAGGACATTTGTTTGCTTCATAGTTTCTACAACATTCGTCTTCAGACGAGGAGGAAAGCCATAAGACCTTATCAATTAGGCCCAAGCAAAAACCTCAGCTACTTGAGAAACTTAGACTAAGCCTAAAGTACGACGATCTCTCCATAAGGATGGTTTTTATACTCTACTTCCACAATCTGCTGGCAGTACAAAAAAATAAGCTGCAGATCTACTTAGGCTGAATCATGGTTGTTTGGTGCAGGGATCATGCATCTCATGGGAATATTTCACCATTTCTGCTCTGGTTTTCAGTGTATTACACCAAAACACCCACCTGATGACATCCTTTCAAGAGCAAAGGCAGCAATTTGCAGAATTCCGCTTCTTTGGGGAATTGAGAAATTGCTGAGCTGACACCAAGTCCTGCAGTGTCCCTGTCACCTGCAGAGTCACCGCATCCTCGCCACGGTAGCGGGCATTGTGACAAAGGTTCTATGTCAGCTGGGTGTGGCAGCCGAACGCCCCCTAGGGGAGGGGGAACCTGTCAGCCCCGGGCCTCTCACTGCCTGCTGTCCCTCCTGTCACCAGCCAGGCCTCTGAAAACTGGTCAAACCATGCCCAGACTTGGGGCCAAAGTGGCCCAAAGTCTCCAAGAAACAAGTCGGGAAGAAAGATATGGGACAGAGGGAGAAAGCGAAGGGAGCAGGAGAAAGGGAAGGAAGAATAAAAAGTAGTGTTGGGCTGCAGGTGTGAGATGGAGGAATTGAAAGAAAAGAGGCAGGAAGCAGGAGAGTGAGAGAAAAGGAAAGAAGAGAGGAAAGAAGAGACATGCATCCAGACGAGGGGTTAGTGAGAGAGGATGGGACAGAGAACAGGATGATAAGGAAATAAGGCAAGGCAAGGACAGGCAAGGACAGGCAAGGCAAGGCTAGGCTGCAGGACATTTGTTTGCTTCATAGTTTCTAGGACATTCGTCTTCAGACGAGGAGGAAAGCCATAAGACCTTATGGATTAGGCCCAAGCAAAGACCCCAGCTACTTGATACACTTAGACTAAGCCTAGAGTACAATGATCTCTCCATAAGGATGGTTTTTATACTGTACTTCCACAATCTGCTGGCAGTACAAAAAAATAAGCTGCAGATCTACTTAGGCTGAGTCATGGTGCTTTGGTGCAGGGATCATGCATCTCATGGGAATATTTCACCATTTCTGCTCTGGTTTTCAGTGTATTACACCAAAACACCCACCTGATGACATCCTTTCAAGAGCAAAGGCAGCAATTTGCAGAATTCCGCTTCTTTGGGGAACTGAGAAATTGCTGAGCTGACACCAAGTCCTGCAGTGTCCCTGTCACCTGCAGAGTCACCACATCCTCGCCACGGTAGCGGGCATTGTGACAAAGGTTCTATGTCAGCTTGGTGTGGCAGACAAGCGCCCCCTGGGGGAGGGGGAGCCTGTCAGCCCCGGGCCTCTCACTGCCTGCTGTCCCTCCTGTCACCAGCCAGGCCTCTGAAAACTGGTGAAACCATGCCCAGACTTGGGGCCAAAGTGGCCCAAAGTCTCCAAGAGACAAGTCAGGAAGAAAGATATGGGACAGAGGGAGAAAGCGAAGGGTGCAGGAGAAAGGGAAGGAAGAATAAAAAGTAGTGTTGGGCTGCAGGAGTGAGATGGAGGAATTGAAAGAAAAGAGGCAGGAAGCAGGAGAGTGAGAGAAAAGGAAAGAAGAGAGGAAAGAAGAGACATGCATCCAGACGAGGGGTTAGTGAGAGAGGATGGGACAGAGAACAGGATGATAAGGAAATAAGGCAAGGCAAGGACAGGCAAGGACAGGCAAGGCAAGGCTAGGCTGCAGGACATTTGTTTGCTTCATAGTTTCTAGGACAGTCGTCTTCAGACGAGGAGGAAAGCCATAAGACCTTATGGATTAGGCCCTAGAAAAAACCCCAGCTACTTGAGAAACTTAGACTAAGCCTAGAGTATGACGATCTCTCCATAAGGATGATTTTATACTGTACTTCCACAATCTGCTGACAGTACAAAAAAATAAGCTGCAGATCCACTTAGTCTGAGTCATGGTGGTTTGGTGCAGGGATCATGCATCTCATGGGAATATTTCACCATTTCTGCTCTGGTTTTCAGTGTATTACACCAAAACACCCACCTGATGACATCCTTTCAAGAGCAAAGGCAGCAATTTGCAGAATTCCGCTTCTTTGGGGAACTGAGAAATTGCTGAGCTGACACCAAGTCCTGCAGTGTCCCTGTCACCTGCAGAGTCACCGCATCCTCGCCACGGTAGTAGGCATTGTGACAAAGGTTCTATGTCAGCTGGGTGTGGCAGCCGAACGCCCCCTAGGGGAGGGGGAACCTGTCAGCCCCGGGCCTCTCACTGCCTGCTGTCCCTCCTGTCACCAGTCAGGCCTCTGAAAACTGGTCAAACCATGGCCAGACTTGGGGCCAAAGTGGCCCAAAGTCTCCAAGAGACAAGTCGGGAAGAAAGATATGGGACAGAGGGAGAAAGCGAAGGGTGCAGGAGAAAGGGAAGGAAGAATAAAAAGTAGTGTTGGGCTGCAGGAGTGAGATGGAGGAATTGAAAGAAAAGAGGCAGGAAGGAGGAGAGTGAGAGAAAAGGAAAGAAGAGAGGAAAGAAGAGACATGCATCCAGACGAGGGGTTAGTGAGAGAGGATGGGACAGAGAACAGGATGAGAAGGAAATAAGGCAAGGCAAGGACAGGCAAGGACAGGCTAGGCAAGGTTAGGCTGCAGGACATTTGTTTGCTTCATAGTTTCTACAACATTCGTCTTCAGACGAGGAGGAAAGCCAAAAGATCTTATGGATTAGGCCCAAGAAAAAACCCCAGCTACTTGAGACACTTAGACTAAGCCTAAAATACGACGATCTCTCCATAAGGATGGTTTTTATACTGTACTTCCACAATCTGCTGGCAGTACAAAAAAAAAAGCTGCAGATCTACTTAGGCTGAATCATGGTGGTTTGGTGCAGGGATCATGCATCTCATGGGAATATTTCACCATTTCTGCTCTGGTTTTCAGTGTATTACACCAAAACACCCACCTGATGACATCCTTTCAAGAGCAAAGGCAGCAATTTGCAGAATTCCGCTTCTTTGGGGAACTGAGAAATTGCTGAGCTGACACCAAGTCCTGCAGTGTCCCTGTCACCTGCAGAGTCACCGCATCCTCGCAACGGTAGCGGGCATTGTGACAAAGGTTCTATGTCAGCTGGGTGTGGCAGACAAGCGCCCCCTAGGGGAGGGGGAGCCTGTCAGCCCCGGGCCTCTCACTGCCTGCTGTCCGTCCTATCACCAGCCAGGCCTCTGAAAACTGGTCAAACCATGGCCAGACTTGGGGTCAAAGTGGCCCAAAGTCTCCAAGAGACAAGTCGGGAAGAAAGATATGGGACAGAGGGAGAAAGCGAAGGGTGCAGGAGAAAGGGAAGGAAGAATAAAAAGTAGTGTTGGGCTGCAGGAGTGAGATGGAGGAATTGAAAGAAAAGAGGCAGGAAGCAGGAGAGTGAGAGAAAAGGAAAGAAGAGAGGAAAGAAGAGACATGCATCCAGACGAGGGGTTAGTGAGAGAGGATGGGACAGAGGACAGGATGATAAGGAAATAAGGCAAGGCAAGGACAGGCAAGGACAGGCTAGGCAAGGTTAGGCTGCAGGACATTTGTTTGCTTCATAGTTTCTAGGACATTCGTCTTCAGACGAGGAGGAAAGCCATAAGATCTTATGGATTAGGCCCAAGAAAAAACCCCAGCTACTTGAGACACTTAGACTAAGCCTAAAATACGACGATCTCTCCATAAGGATGGTTTTTATACTGTACTTCCACAATCTGCTGGCAGTACAAAAAAAAAAGCTGCAGATCTACTTAGGCTGAATCATGGTGGTTTGGTGCAGGGATCATGCATCTCATGGGAATATTTCACCATTTCTGCTCTGGTTTTCAGTGTATTACACCAAAACACCCACCTGATGACATCCTTTCAAGAGCAAAGGCAGCAATTTGCAGAATTCCGCTTCTTTGGGGAACTGAGAAATTGCTGAGCTGACACCAAGTCCTGCAGTGTCCCTGTCACCTGCAGAGTCACCGCATCCTCGCAACGGTAGCGGGCATTGTGACAAAGGTTCTATGTCAGCTGGGTGTGGCAGACAAGCGCCCCCTAGGGGAGGGGGAGCCTGTCAGCCCCGGGCCTCTCACTGTCTGCTGTCCGTCCTATCACCAGCCAGGCCTCTGAAAACTGGTCAAACCATGGCCAGACTTGGGGTCAAAGTGGCCCAAAGTCTCCAAGAGACAAGTCGGGAAGAAAGATATGGGACAGAGGGAGAAAGCGAAGGGTGCAGGAGAAAGGGAAGGAAGAATAAAAAGTAGTGTTGGGCTGCAGGAGTGAGATGGAGGAATTGAAAGAAAAGAGGCAGGAAGCAGGAGAGTGAGAGAAAAGGAAAGAAGAGAGGAAAGAAGAGACATGCATCCAGACGAGGGGTTAGTGAGAGAGGATGGGACAGAGAACAGGATGAGAAGGAAATAAGGCAAGGCAAGGACAGGCAAGGACAGGCAAGGCAAGGTTAGGCTGCAGGACATTTGTTTGCTTCATAGTTTCTACAACATTCGTCTTCAGACGAGGAGGAAAGCCAAAAGATCTTATGGATTAGGCCCAAGAAAAAACCCCAGCTACTTGAGACACTTAGACTAAGCCTAAAATACGACGATCTCTCCATAAGGATGGTTTTTATACTCTACTTCCACAATCTGCTGGCAGTACAAAAAAAAAAGCTGCAGATCTACTTAGGCTGAGTCATGGTGGTTTGGTGCAGGGATCATGCATCTCATGGGAATATTTCACCATTTCTGCTCTGGTTTTCAGTGTATTACACCAAAACACCCACCTGATGACATCCTTTCAAGAGCAAAGGCAGCAATTTGAGGAATTCCGCTTCTTTGGGGAACTGAGAAATTGCTGAGCTGACACCAAGTCCTGCAGTGTCCCTGTCACCTGCAGAGTCACCGCATCCTCGCAACGGTAGCGGGCATTGTGACAAAGGTTCTATGTCAGCTGGGTGTGGCAGCCGAGCGCCCCCTAGGGGAGGGGGAGCCTGTCATCCCCGGGCCTCTCACTGTCTGCTGTCCGTCCTATCACCAGCCAGGCCTCTGAAAACTGGTCAAACCATGGCCAGACTTGGGGTCAAAGTGGCCCAAAGTCTCCAAGAGACAAGTCGGGAAGAAAGATATGGGACAGAGGGAGAAAGCGAAGGGTGCAGGAGAAAGGGAAGGAAGAATAAAAAGTAGTGTTGGGCTGCAGGAGTGAGATGGAGGAATTGAAAGAAAAGAGGCAGGAAGCAGGAGAGTGAGAGAAAAGGAAAGAAGAGAGGAAAGAAGAGACATGCATCCAGACGAGGGGTTAGTGAGAGAGGATGGGACAAAGAACAGGATGATAAGGAAATAAGGCAAGGCAAGGACAGGCAAGGACAGGCTAGGCAAGGTTAGGCTGCAGGACATTTGTTTGCTTCATAGTTTCTAGGACAGTCGTCTTCAGACGAGGAGGAAAGCCATAAGACCTTATGGATTAGGCCCAAGCAAAAACTCCAGCTACTTGAGACACTTAGACTAAGCCTAGAGTATGACGATCTCTCCATAAGGATGATTTTATACTGTACTTCCACAATCTGCTGGCAGTACAAAAAAATAAGCTGCAGATCTACTTAGTCTGAGTCATGGTGGTTTGTTGCAGGGATCATGCATCTCATGGGAATATTTCACCATTTCTGCTCTGGTTTTCAGTGTATTACACCAAAACACCCACCTGATGACATCCTTTCAAGAGCAAAGGCAGCAATTTGCAGAATTCCGCTTCTTTGAGGAACTGAGAAATTGCTGAGCTGACACCAAGTCCTGCAGTGTCCCTGTCACCTGCAGAGTCACCGCATCCTCGCCACGGTAGCGGGCATTGTGACAAAGGTTCTATGTCAGCTGGGTGTGGCAGCCGAGCACACCCTAGGGGAGGGGGAACCTGTCAGCCCCGGGCCTCTCACTGCCTGCTGTCCCTCCTGTCACCAGCCAGGCCTCTGAAAACTGGTCAAACCATGGCCAGACTTGGGGCCAAAGTGGCCCAAAGTCTCCAAGAGACAAGTCGGGAAGAAAGATATGGGACAGAGGGAGAAAGCGAAGGGTGCAGGAGAAAGGGAAGGAAGAATAAAAAGTAGTGTTGGGCTGCAGGAGTGAGATGGAGGAATTGAAAGAAAAGAGGCAGGAAGGAGGAGAGTGAGAGAAAAGGAAAGAAGAGAGGAAAGAAGAGACATGCATCCAGACGAGGGGTTAGTGAGAGAGGATGGGACAGAGAACAGGATGAGAAGGAAATAAGGCAAGGCAAGGACAGGCAAGGCAAGGCTAGGCTGCAGGACATTTGTTTGCTTCATAGTTTCTAGGACATTCGTCTTCAGACGAGGAGGAAAGCCATAAGACCTTATGGATTAGGCCCAAGCAAAAACCCCAGCTACTTGATACACTTAGACTAAGCCTAGAGTACAATGATCTCTCCATAAGGATGGTTTTTATACTGTACTTCCACAATCTGCTGGCAGTACAAAAAAATAAGCTGCAGATCTACTTAGGCTGAGTCATGGTGCTTTGGTGCAGGGATCATGCATCTCACGGGAATATTTCACCATTTCTGCTCTGGTTTTCAGTGTATTACACCAAAACACCCACCTGATGACATCCTTTCAAGAGCAAAGGCAGCATTTTGCAGAATTCCGCTTCTTTGGGGAACTGAGAAATTGCTGAGCTGACACCAAGTCCTGCAGTGTCCCTGTCAGCTGCAGAGTCACCGCATCCTAGCCACGGTAGCAGGCATTGTGACAAAGGTTCTATGACAGCTGGGTGTGGCAGCCAGGCGCCCCCTAGGAGAGGGGGAGCCTGTCAGCCCTGGGCCTCTCACTGCCTGCTGTCCCTCCTGTCACCAGCCAGGCCTCTGAAAACTGGTCAAACCATGGCCAGACTTGGGGCCAAAGTGGCCCAAAGTCTCCAAGAGACAAGTCGGGAAGAAAGATATGGGACAGAGGGAGAAAGCGAAGGGAGCAGGAGAAAGGGAAGGAAGAATAAAAAGTAGTGTTGGGCTGCAGGAGTGAGATGGAGGAATTGAAAGAAAAGAGGCAGGAAGCAGGAGAGTGAGAGAAAAGGAAAGAAGAGAGGATAGAAGAGACAAGTATCCAGACGAGGGGTTAGTGAGAGAGGATGGCACAGAGAACGGGATGAGAAGGAAATAAGGCAAGGCAAGGACAGGTAAGGAAAGGGTAGGCAAGGTTAGGCTGCAGGACATTTGTTTGCTTCATAGTTTCTAGGACAGTCGTCTTCAGACGAGGAGGAAAGCCATAAGACCTTATGGATTAGGCCCAAGCAAAAACCCCAGCTACTTGAGAAACTTAGACTAAGCCTAGAGTATGACGATCTCTCCATAAGGATGGTTTTTATACTCTACTTCCACAATCTGCTAGCAGGACAAAAAAATAAACTCCAGATCTACTTAGGCTGAGTCATGGTGGTTTGGTGCAGGGATCATGCATCTCATGGGAATATTTCACCATTTCTGCTCTGGTTTTCAGTGTATTACACCAAAACACCCACCTGATGACATCCTTTCAAGAGCAAAGGCAGCAATTTGCAGAATTCCGCTTCTTTGGGGAACTGAGAAATTGCTGAGCTGACACCAAGTCCTGCAGTGTCCCTGTCACCTGCAGAGTCACCGCATCCTCGCTATGGTAGCGGGCATTGTGACAAAGGTTCAATGTCAGCTAGGTGTGGCAGCTGAGCGCCCCCTAGGAGAGGGGGAGCCTGTCAGCCCCGGGCCTGTCACTGCCTGCTGTCCCTCCTGTCACCAGCCAGGCCTCTGAAAACTGGTCAAACCATGCCCAGACTTGGGGCCGAAGTCCCCCAAAGTCTCCAAGAGACAAGTCAGGAAGAAAGATATGGGACAGAGGGAGAAAGCGAAGTGAGCAGGAGAAAGGGAAGCAAGAATAAAAAGAAGTGTTGGGCTGCAGGAGTGAGATGGAGGAATTGAAAGAAAAGAGGCAGGAAGCAGGAGAGTGAGAGAAAAGGACAGAAGAGGGGAAAGAAGAGACATGCATCCAGACGAGGGGTTAGTGAGAGAGGATGGGACAGAGGACAGGATGAGAAGGAAATAAGGCAAGGCAAGGACAGGCAAGGACAGGCAAGGACAGGAAAGGACAGGAAAGGACAGGAAAGGACAGGAAAGGTAAGGCTGGGCTGCAGGACATTTCTTTGCTTCATAGTTTCTAGCACAATCATCTTCAGACGAGGAGGAATGTCATAAGACCTTATAGATTAGGCCCAATCAAAAACCCCAGCTACTTGAGACACTTAGACTAAGACTAGAGTACGACAATCTCTCCATAAGGATGGTTTTTATACTCTACTTCCACAATCTGCTGGCAATACAAAAAAATAAGCTGCAGATCTACTTAGGCTGAGTCATGGTGCTTTGGTGCAGGGATCATGCATCTCATGGGAATATTTCACCATTTCTGCTCTGGTTTTCAGTGTATTACACCAAAACACCCACCTGATGACATCCTTTCAAGAGCAAAGGCAGCAATTTGCAGAATTCCGCTTCTTTGGGGAATTGAGAAATTGCTGAGCTGACACCAAGTCCTGCAGTGTCCCTGTCACCTGCAGAGTCACCGCATCCTCGCCACGGTAGCGGGCATTGTGTCAAAAGTTAAATGTCAGCTAGGTGTGGCGTCTCGAGCGCCCCCTAGGGGAGGGGGAGCCTGTCAGCCCCGGGCCTCTCACTGCCTGCTGTCCCTCTTGTCACCAGCCAGGCCTCTGAAATCTGGTCAAACCATGCCCAGACTTGGGGCCAAAGTGGCCCAAAGTCTCCAAGAGACAAGTCAGGAAGAAAGATGTGGGACAGAGGGAGAAAGCAAAGGGAGCAGGAGAAAGAGAATGAAGAATAAAAAGTAGTGTTGGGCTGCAGGAGTGAGATGGAGGAATTGAAAGAAAAGAGGCAGAAAGCAGGCGAGTGAGAGAGAAGGAAAGAAGAGAGGAAAGAAGAGACATGCATCCAGACGAGGGGTTAGTGAGAGAGGATGGGACAGAGAACAGGATGAGAAGGAAATAAGGCAAGGCATGGACAGGCAAGGACAGGCAAGGCAATGATAGGCTGCAGGACATTTGTTTGCTTCATAGTTTCTACAACATTCGTCTTCAGACGAGGAGGAAAGCCATAAGACCTTATGGATTAGGCCCAAGCAAAAACCCCAGCTACTTGAGACACTTAGATTAAACTTAAAATATGACGATCTCTCCATAAGGATGGTTTTTATACTGTACTTCCACAATCTGCTGGCAGTACAAAAAAAAAAGCTGCAGATCTACTTAGGCTGAGTCATGGTGGTTTGGTGCAGGGATCATGCATCTCATGGGAATATTTCACCATTTCTGCTCTGGTTTTCAGTGTATTACACCAAAACACCCACCTGATGACAGAATTTCAAGAGGAAAGGCAGCAATTTGCAGAATTCCGCTTCTTTGAGGAACTGAGAAATTGCTGAGCTGACACCAAGTCCTGCAGTGTCTCTGTCACCTGCAGAGTCACCGCATCCTCGCCACGGTAGCAGGCATTTTGACAAGGTTGTCTCTGTGGAGCTGGGCCCTGCACTGGGCAGGCTATGTCTGTGCTGGTCTCTCCTCCATGCTCTGCAGACGTTGGAGAAACCATGTTCTCCTCTTCATCCTTTGCAACTGGGACGAGAGGGCTGTGCTGGCTTGTCCCTCATCCTCTCCTGCCAAATGAGCCTCAATGGCTTCAAGTCCTGCAGGTGCTGGTGCTGCCACTGGAACATCCATGCATTGGGCCAGGTCCTGCTGTTCCACCGGTTGCTGGCCAGGTCCCTGCATCTCAGCCTCAGCCCTGCGCACGGCCTCACTGATGATGTACTGCACAATGTCTGCCAGGTCCACATTGTTCTCTGTGGGGCTGTGCTGCGCAGGTGCTGGGTGCTCTGCCTCTGCTGCCGCCTCCGTGTCTGTGCAGTTGGGCAAGCCAGACCCCTCCTGGGGACCTGCAGGGGCATCCTGGAGGTGCTCCTGTACCGAGGGGTTGATCCAGATGCTGTGGATGGTGTCTCCGCCTTGGCACCCCTCTTTGCCATTCTCATCTTGCAAGTCCACGTGCTGGGCCAGGTCCTGCTGTTCCTTCGGTTCCTGGCCAGCTGCCACGATCTCAGCCACAGCCCTCCACATGGCCTCACTGACGATGCGCTGGGCCGCGTCATCGGCTGTGGGGCCCTGTGGGGCAGGTGCTGGGCACTCTGCCTCTGCTGCTGCCTCGGTGTTGGTGCTGCGAGGCCAGCCAGACCCCTCCTGGGGACCTTTATGGTGGTCCTGCAAGCACTCCTGGACCGATGGGGTGACCCAGGTGCTCTGGAGGGTGTGCTGGCCCAGGCTGTGGCTGATTTGCGGGCAGGAGGAGGAGCAGGACACATGGGATGGAGGCGGCAGCCCCGGCACCGCAGCAGCTGCTTGCGGCCCCATCCAACCACCGGCCTCCCCCTCCTGCCCTGTCCCGTCCCTCCCCTGAGGCCTATGGAGCAAGGGTGGCAGCCCGAAGGGCTGGGAGTGGGCGTTTGCCTCCTCGTCAATGGGCATCTTGGGTCTCGTCTACCACAGAGCTGCAGTGAGCACCCAGGGGAGATGCTGCCTCCTGAGAAGCTGCTGCCTCCTGAGAAGCTGCTGTCCTGGGAGTGAGCACCCCAGGGCTCTCGCTCCTTAAATACCCCCACGGTCAGGGCGGGGACCCCCGTGTCACAATGGCCTCTGGCTATGACCCCATGTCACAATGGCCTCTGGTTATGACGTCACAGAGCCCGGGCGGTCGTCACGGAGACACCCACCTCCAGGCCCGGCTGGGACTGGCTGTGCGTGGCGTGGGGCAGCCCCTGCTTGAAGGAGGAGGGAGCAGAAAATGGCGAGGGAAGCTGTCCCCAGCACACAGGACCCCGTCCCCCAGAGCTTTGCTCAGAGACGCTGCTGCCTGCTCCACTACACCTGCAAGAATCCGCATTCAGAGCTTGTTTGCAGGACAAACCAAGGACCACTCTACAGCCTCACCACACCGATTCTTTGTTTTTGTCGTGGTTTGATTGTGGGGAGACAATCAAAACCATGGGAGAAGGTTTCCCTTCACCCTTTTTCCCCCTTCCCCCTTCAGGCCACAGTAATCTACAGTTAATCTCCACTCATCGCTAGACTTACACACTGGCCAAATTGGGCTATTGAAAGGTGAGCGAGTCTTCCTGATCACACCCTGGCTTTCCAGTTGACGAATCAATTTCCGAATAGGAATCCAAGAGTCCCGATTGGTGCGATACTGTCGACGATGCACCGTTGTGGTAGCAACTGGCACCTGCTGATCATCAACCATCAACAGAAGGGCCATCTGAAAGACCAGGAAAATCAGACAGCTGTTCAATTCTCTCAGTGTCCACAGCTGCTATCCCAAATGCCCACCTATACCCTTCTGGGTCCTTAAAATATCCTCTCTTAAGGTAGTCTTTGCCAAGGATGCACAGAGCATCTGGGCCAGTCACAATGGGATGCTTTTGCCAATTTTTTCCAGTTAGGCTCATTTCAGCCTCTACAACAGTCAACTCTTGGGATTCCCCAAGTCACTCCAAAAATACTGATGAGTTGTGTCCCCTTACAGTCTGAAGGAAGTATTGTGCACTATGCAGCAGTTTCCACCAAAGCCTTGTACTCCTGAGGGCGTGTTGTACCAGCCCATCTTATCTGTACCGTCCAGTAAACTCTGTTATCCCTTTCCTCCACCTGGCTGGAGGCAGGGCACCTCTAGTCTCGGTCTTCCACGGTCACTCGGTGTGAATTAGAGGTTTCTTCACGAGCACCAGAATCTCTTTTGTAAACCGGGGTAGGCCTTTTCCTAGAAGCCTGCCCTGTTAACTCATGCACTCGTTCCTGAAGTTCCCCAGCAGGTTTACTGTGCCACTTACTCATATCTTCTCCCTGCTCATGTAGGAAGGACCACAGCGAACCTCTGATGGTGGCCTGCCTGTGTTCTCTCTCTGGAGATTGGGAACGCCTTCTCTCTCTCTCTGGGGACTGGAAATGCTTTCTCTCTCTCTCTGGATATTGGAAATGCTTTCTCCTAATAGCTGAAACATTGGTTCCTACAAATCGAGAGTCATGTGTGTGTTCCCTGAGTGCTTTAATTTCTCTCAACAGCTTTTCAAAACAGTCAACAGTTGTTTCACTCAGTTTCTCCACCCTAGAGACATAAGCCCCTAGGGGATCAGAAAGATTTTCCTCAAATTCCCGGAGCCGCTCAGTCATATCATTAACACTTTGTCTACCACCAGCTGACACGAACGTTCCTGCCAATATCTTAGCATATGGAGCTGGTGCACTCTGTGAGAATCTGCGCCACATAGACCGTGTACACTCAACTCTATCTGGATTCACCCCCTCCTGGCTATCTGGCCCAAAATAGATAATCTCTCGCACAGCTAACTCTCTCAGGAACTGGATACCTCGCTCCATAGCATTCCATTTCCTTGATGTGCATTGACAGTCATCCTTGTTACGAAATCTTGTTTTCATGGCTGTCAAGAGTCGGGTCCAGAGGGCCGTGGAGTTGGGCTCACTGGCAATTGCCCTATCAAGGGTGGAATCCCTTGACAGAGATCCCAACTGCTTGGCTTCTCCGCCCTCCAGTTCTCTTGTGTCAGCCCTATTACCCCAGCATCCGAGCATCCAGGTTAACATATTCTCACCATCTTTACGAGTATAGTCTTTTCTCAACTCTCTCAGTTCACTTGGAGAAAAAGACTGGGTAACGGTCACTTCCTCCCCTGATGATGCCCCTGGGGATGAATGCAGCCCCTTGCCATCATCTGCAGCCCGATTAGTCTTCTTAGCCGCTTCTTACAACCAGCTACTGATGCCGATATGGGCTAAAGATTATCGCTGGGCTTGTTTTTGCTACAACAGGAACAATGCCCCTTTGCAGCAGAGGATCTGCCCATGGGCATGTCTTTACTCTTCTGCAGTTAATGAAGCACTTCCAACACGGCACCAGCTTGCATTACCCCGAGTGCTTGAATTAGGGATAATTACCATGTCTGAGCTGTCAGGCAGCCATTTGCCAGCCCACAGAACCTCGTGCCTGAGCCCAGAGGCTATGCCTATGCTTTCACACCTATGCTTTCCATAGCAGGTGCCCTGGGGTTTAGCTGAGACCTGCTCCCCCGCCTGTTTTCCTACCTGGACATCTAGGAAGTGAGAGAGGCCACATGCCAAACACATGGAGCCGGCACCAAAATGCTGAGATTCTTTAATGGAATAGATGTAGGCTGGCAGGTTCCTGCACCCATGGCAGCACTTTTGCAGAGCAATTCATTACCATCATGTACTAGAGGATTGTTTTACATAGTTTCTTTTAGTAACTTTAAAGGAAAAGAGAAGAAGTTCCTTTGTATCTGAATAACCTCCTCAGTAATTTCATGCCACCGCCATTCCCAGGTGGTTTCAGCCATGCCCAGTGCGTGACCACCAAGAGCAGGGACAGCCCCCTGGGCCTCCTGGGCACAAGGACAGCCTCGGGGCCAGCAGCACCCCGAAGTCCTTCCTCCAAAGAGCGCTGGGTGCATGGGCAGTGGGTGGGGTGGGACACTGGGGGCCCATGTCACCTCCATGTCACAATCTGACCACGGGGCAATGCTGATGTCACAATGCCCCGGGGCAGTATAAAAGGGAGCAGGCTCCCGTGTCTGCTGCCAGAGCTGGCCTGGAGGCAGCCTCGGGGCCAGCAACACCCCAAAGTCCTTCCTCCAAGGAGTGCTGGGTGCATGGGCAGCAGACGGGGTGGGACACTGGGGGCCCATGTCACCTCCGAGTCACAGTGTGACCAGCCAGCAATGCTGAGGTCACAATGCCCCAGGACAGTATAAAAGGGAGCAGGCTCCCGTGTCTGCTGCCAGAGCTGGCCTGGAGGCAGCCTGAAGGCATTGAAGAGGAAGTCCTTGAGGAGCCGGTGGAATCCCTTGACAGGGGCTGAAGGAGGAAGACCTGGACGAGGCCGCTGGAGTTTCTCTGCTGCAAGGCCATCTCCCAGCAGGGCAACCTTCCAAGTTCATCTGATGGATGAACATCCTTTTCAGCTGGATAGCAGTAGCAAAATGAAGGGAATGCCTTCTTGAGGAGCACTGCAGAGCTCACCGTCCTGATGGAGTGGGGAGCTAGGGTCAGCAGCTGTAGGAAGTGGAATGCAGAGTGGTTTGAAGGGGGCCCGGTGCTCTCCCGGCCACCAGAAGGTAGATGCGTTGTTGGCACAAGGTGATGGAGCGAATGGCTAAGCTGGGCAAGGTTCCAAGTGTTTGTCAGGGATTTCTCCAGCATGTACTGGTAGTGAAAGGAGGGGGAAGGAAAAGAGGGAGAGAGAAGAAGAGGAAGAGAGGGAGAGAGAGAGAGAGGGAAGAGGTGAGGAGGGAGGGAAGAGAGAGGGAGAGAGAAGAGAAGAGAAGAGAAGAGAAGAGAAGAGAAGAGAAGAGAAGAGAAGAGAAGAGAAGAGAAGAGAAGAGAAGAGAAGAGAAGAGAAGAGAAGAGAAGAGAAGAGAAGAGAAGAGAAGAGAAAGAGAAGAAGAGAAGAGAAGAGAAGAGAAGAGAAGAGAAGGAGAAGAGAGAGAAGAGAAGAGAAGAGAAGAGAAGAGAAGAGAAGAGAAGAGAAGAGAAGAGAAGAGAAGAGAAGAGAAGAGAAGAGGAGAGAAGAGAAGAGAAGAGAAGAGAAGAGAAGAGAAGAGAAGAGAAGAGAAGAGAAGAAGAGAAGGGACAAGAGATCAGCACTTCCCTATACACTTCCCTCCTCAGGACCTTTTAGAGGGCAATGAGCTTGCTCATCAGCTTCCTTCTCTCCAAACTAGAGAAATCCAGATTGCTCAGCCACTCCTCAGAGGACATGCCTTCCGGTCGGTCACCAGCTTTGTTGCTCTCTGGACACATTGGAATACTTCAACATCCTTGTCGAATCGTGGGGGCCCAGAACTGCACACAGCCACTCAAGGTGAGGCCACAGCAACTCCGAATACAGCAGGATAATCACCTCCTTTGAGCGGTTGGTTCTGCTCTGTTTGATGTACCCCAGGATGGGGATTTGCACTCTTGGCTGCCAGGGCACACACTGCTGACTCTTGTTGAGCCTCCTGTCAACCAGCGCCCCAAGGCTCCTTTCTGCAGGGCTGCTCTCCAGCCAATCCTCTCCCCATTTAGTCTTGTGCTTGGCATTATTACTTTATCCTAGGTGCAGAATCCGGCATGTGGACTTGTTAGATTTTATGCCGTTGATCATCGCCTAATGCTCCAATCTATCTAGATCATTCTGCATGGCTCCTTGTCCCTCAGGATAGTCATCAGCACCTCCGAGGACGTCATTATCATAAAATTTGCTACTGGTGCATTAAATTCCTGCATCCAGATTATTGATAAAAATATTGGACAGACCTGGCCCTAGGACTGAGTCCTGAGGAACATCCCTGGTGGCTTGTCTCTAGCCAGATGTAGCACCATCCACTGCAACATTTTGAGCCCTGCCATTCACCCAGCTCTTCACCCAGCACACTGCGTATCTGCTCATCTCACAGCTGGACACTTGTCCAGAAGTGTGCTGTGAGGGACAGTATCAAAGGCTTTACTAAAATCCAGACAAACTACATCTACTGCCTTCCCTTCATCCACTAGCAGCTGAAATTCCAAACCTTATAAACTTGCTGAAAAGTCAAAACACTTAGGAGAATTCTGAGAAAAGAATGCACATTAGTATATTTGTGGTGTACTTTCTTCCCACTCCTCCTGACTTCAGTTTAACACAGTGAGGCACAGAGACAATCTACATGGGTTTTTTTTTTTCTAATACCATTGCTAAAGATTTCAAAGTAAGAACAGATTTTTAGCAGATACAGTTAAATTAGAGAACATTTCACAAATGACACATCTGTGATCCTTTAAACTGACTCAGCTGAGTTGCTGGTTGCTGCTGGCTACCCATGTGAAATCACAGTTTCTGCTGTCACAAGTGTCATTTACCATTACCACACTACCCATCTCTTCTGCAAAAGCACTGATCATATCATGCGTACCAACTTAATTCGCTGAATGAAACACATAATCCTGCTTCCTAGAAATCAGGTTTGGCCCTGCCAAACATTTTGATAAATAGAGTTATTAAAACATATATTTACCTAGGATGGTCTGCTACAGTTTAAAATGGAGAAGTCTAAATGCATTATTTCAAGTCCATGAAGTACATGGCTAAGTACTTCTTTCAGAATTTGAGAAAATGACAGTGCATCCCATCTAGAAAAACACATTCTACCCCCAAAGGAAGATCTATTCCATCTAAAATAAGTGTTTAGTAATCCGCAGATATCAGCATCATTAAAAAGGTCAAATATGTCTTTCTCAAAATACCAAGTCAGAGAGACAGACAGACAGACAGACAGGGCTTTGCAACCAAGGCAGCCCGGCTCCCCACAGGAGCATCCAACCTCGTGTCTGCTGTGGTGACCTTGTGTGACAGCAGGGAGGGACTCAGTCCTCCCTGTGACTTCTGGTTGCCAGTACCTTGTTTTCTGGAGATCCAGTGTGTTACATCTAGGATCAGATTCACAGATTCATTTCCACCCGCAACTGGGTCAGTTGAGGTGGGGGGGGTGTTATGAAAATACGATACGCCCTCAAAAACCCCACAAAAATCTAAACCAGGCAGGTCTTTCACATCTCAGAATTGACAATTTAACTTGTGAACATTTTGATCGTTGCTGTGAGTTTGTACAGCTGCTGGAAATGGAAAGAGGAATGTCCTTTTGTTTGCTCAGTATGGAAAGCCCCAGGCAACCCTGTGCACAGTCTGCATAAGCAAGTTACCTGACGGAAGTTGCATTATTGGTGGAAGAAGAAATGCTGAAAGGATCTACAGAAGCATGCTTTTGATTGGCAAAGTGTTTGCCAGTGTCTAGGATGAGGCTGATATTATGTAGGGTTTTTCTTTGCTCGAAGACAGAAGAGACTACTCCATGGAGAGCAACTCTTACTCGTCAGGATTAGCCCAGGTGCTTTGTCTTGCTTTGTGTCTTATGTTCTCAGGACTCACCTCAAGTGTTTTGATCTATAGAAAGTTCCTAGAGAAAGTGATTTGCTTGCTTGTGAGAGGCACTTATCTCAGCAAGTGCAAATCTCCTCCTCATAGAGGGTGGTGAATCGCGGCTGGGGCGTCTCCTAAACAGACCAGCTGAGGGGTTGTTGAAGCTCTAAACCAGGCTGCTCAGGGGGAAGTGGGTTAATGTCCTCCTTTGACCTGGGGAGGGGAAAATAGGTCTATTAAAAGTCGGATCTAGTGCAAGCACAGGGCAGTTTTCATTGGGAAAAAAGGACACTTTGCAGGCAGACACAGCAGAGGGTGTAACCCCAAGTTTTGTGCTATTTCTGAAAATTTTTTCCAGCACCTGATCAGCACATCAACGTGAGTCCATATCTGTCATTAGTGAATGCACTAAAGGAGGAGCTTAAAAAATCACCACCCTGAAGTTAAAAATAAGACATATAAGAAATGCAGTTGGTTAAGCAAGAGGAGAAGAGAGAGAAGAGAGAAGAGAGAAGAGAGGAGGAGTAGGAAGAGGAAGAGGAGGAGGAGGAGGAGGAGGAAGAGGAAGAGGAAGAAGAAGAGAGAGGGAGAAAGAAGAGAAGGGAAGAGAAGGGAAGAGAAGGGAAGAGAAGGGAAGAGAAGAGAAGAGAAGAGAAGAGAAGAGAAGAGAAGAGAAGAGAAGAGAAGAGAAGAGAAGAGAAGAGAAGAGAAGAGAAGAGAAGAGAAGAGAAGAGAAGAGAAGAGAAGAGAGAAGAGAAGAGAAGAGAAGAGAAGAGAAGAGAAGAGAAGAGAAGAGAAGAGAAGAGAAGAGAAGAGAAGAGAAGAGAAGAGAAGAGAAGAGAAGAGAAGAGAAGAGAAGAGAAGAGAAGAGAAGAGAAGATCATCATCCTATCATTCTGTTATTCTGTGGTCTTCTGGGAGGCATGACCAGCCTGTGGGCCGAGGAGCCAGGTCTTGCTCAAATGCTCAGGGAACAGCCGATCGCCAGTGTTGGGGTCAGGAAGGAATTTTCCCCCGGGGCAGACTGGCCCTGGTCCCCGGGGTTTTTTTGCCTTCCTCTGCAGCATTGAGCATGACCACCTGTCAGAGCTCCTCTGCGCCCTTTTGGCTCGGTTCATGCCCACTGCTCTTGCCCTCCAGGGCACCACTCGTGCCCTGGCTTTCTCGGGTTCTTTCTCCAAGGGCAAGTTTGCAGCAGGAGCCAGCTCTCCTCCTTCTCCTTCTATTAAAATTTGTAATTTTAATAAAATAAATATAAATATTAAAAAAAAAAAAAATCTGTTTCCAGTTGTATCCTTTGTGTATGTGTCCCTGAAACTGTTTTTGGATCTAAAACCTCTCTGGCATTTCAGTCAAACAGTCACATCTTTATTGGACTCATTGTGAGCGTACAGAATAGAGCAGCACAGCACAGCACAGCACAGCACCGGTGTGCTCAGTAGGTGTGCCTGGAGCATGATGAGCTCTGAGCCAGGCCTGAGGACTCCATCCAGGAGAGCCGCTCTCTGCAGGGCAGGGCCCAGGCCCATCCAGGAGATGGGGCAGAGACAGGCACACACACCTACAACATGGCTCAGGCAGGCACCAGAGGTCCCAGGCTGAGCTGAGACACGGCCCCTGGGCCCCTGCAGGAGATGGTCCCCAGGGAGGCCGGTCCCAGCCACTGAGGCCTTTGAGCACCCCCAAGACCCTGTAGAAACGGATGGCTGGCAGCTTTGGAGACTGAGTCTTGGCCCAGATGGACCTTCTCTCTGATCAGGACTTTCGTTCTCAGATTCTTTTCTTTAGGTATGTTTTTTCCAAAGCAAAGATCTCACGCATTACTAAAAAGGAGAACAAGGAGAAAAAGAAATCCATGTCACACACCACACACTATGCCATGTGTGTATGAGTTTTGACGCAAATGTCCAAAATGTCAGTAGCTTCCTTACTCTTTGAGTACTCAAAAGAGTATCTCTTAAAGGCTTTCCAGAAGTTCTGAACCTCTTCCCACCAATCAAGATAGGCAAACAACTCTGAGAAAGGTGCAAGTCACACAGGAGGTGTGGAAGCTTTACCCTGCAGCTGAAGTGCATTTTGCATCCCCTGTACAGATGGCCAACTGTGGATCTTGGTTTGGGTAGAAAAGGAAACATGACTGCAATAGCAGCAATGGACTCTTTTTGCTCATTTGGGAAGAGTCATCATTTGCCTGGCTGTGCTTTGGGAATGGATTCAAAGCGAGTCTTATTTCCATGGCGGTCTGTTGGCACTGTCCAGCGCAGCCTATGGCTCTGGTCACACTTGGGATTTTCTCCGCGCTGCAGTGGTTGAAACCATCCTGTTATCCCCTCAGAAAAGGCTTTGTGACCCTGGTCCTCCTCGCTGTGGAGCCTCATGGACATCAGCTCTGGTGCAGAGAGGGGACAGCTACCAGGGATCTTCTCTTAGTTGCAGGGCTGGTTTCTGCCATGACTGGAGAGAAGAGCAGGAGCTTTGTCCTGGAGAGCCAAACGGCAGAGAAGGCATCAGGGACAGCCAGCAGCTGAGCCCAGCACGTGGCCACCAAGGGCAGGGACAGCCCCCTGGAACTCCTGGGCACCTGGACTGCCTTGGGGCCAGCACCTCAAAGGCTTCCTGCAAAGGGTGCCAGGTGGGGCTGTGGTGGGGGGGCTTTGCAGCTTCCCCCTGCTAGGGAAAGGAGGAGAAAGGAAAGAAGGGAAGGGAGGTATAGTTCAGCTGTAAGGGACCTATAATGACCATCTAGTCCCACTGCATGACCAATTCAAGGCTGATCTAAAGTTAAAACAGGGTAGTAAGTGCATTGTCCAAATGCCTCTTGAATGCTGAGGCTTGGGGCATCAACCAGCTGTCACAGAATCACAGAATGGTTGGGCTTGAAAGGGACCTCTGGAGATCATCTAGCCCAACCCACCTGCTAAAGCAGGTTCGCCCAGAGCAGATCGCACAGGAAGGTGTCCAAGGCGGGTTTTGAATGTCTCCAGAGGAGGACACTCCACAACCTCTCTGGACAGCCTGTTCCAGTGATCAGGCACCCTCACAGTAAGGAAGTGTTTCCTAATATTCAGATGGGACTTCCTATGCTGTGCCCGTTGCCCCTCATCCTATCGTTCAGAAGGCTGTTCCAGTATTTGACCACACTCTCAGTAGAGGGTCAAGTCTGAACTTCCTCTGACCCAGGTTTGCACCATTCCCACATGTCCTGTCACTGGATACCAGGGACAAGAGATCAGCACTTCCCTATACACTTCCCTCCTCAGGAACTTTTAGAGGGCAATGAGCTTGCTCATCAGCTTCCTTCTCTCCAAACTAGAGAAATCCAGATTGCTCAGCCCCTCCTCAGAGGACATGCCTTCCGGTCGTTCACCAGCTTTGTTGCTCTCTGGACACATTGGAATACTTCAACATCCTTGTCAAATCGTGGGGCCCAGAACTGCACACAGCACTCAAGGTGAGGCCACAGCAACTCTGAATACAGCAGGATAATCACCTCCTTTGAGCGGTTGGTTCTGCTCTGTTTGATGTACCCCAGGATGGGATTTGCACTCTTGGCTGCCAGGGCACACACTGCTGACTCTTGTTGAGCCTCCTGTCAACCAGCGCCCCAAGGCTCCTTTCTGCAGGGCTGCTCTCCAGCCAATCCTCTCCCCATTTAGTCTTGTGCTTGGCATTACTTTATCCCAGGTGCAGAATCCAGCATGTGGACTTGTTAGATTTTATGCCGTTGATCACTGCCTAATGCTCCAGTCTATCTAGATCGTTCTGCAAGGCTCCTTGTCCCTCAGGATAGTCATCAGCACCTCCAAGGATGGCATTATCAGAAAATTTGCTAATGGTGCGTCGAATTCCTGCATCCAGATTATTGATAAAAATATTGGACAGACCTGGCCCTAGGACTGAGTCCTGAGGAACATATCTGGTGGCTTCCGTGAAGAATTTTTTCCTCATATCCAATGTAAACCTCTTCGTGTGCAACTTGAGGCCATTTCCTCTTGTCCTATCACTTGCTACTTGGGACAAGAGACCAACACCCTCCATGATAAATCCTCCTTTCAGGCAGCTGTAGAGAGTAATAAGGTCTCCCCTCAGCCTCTTGTTCTCAAGGCTGAACAGCCCCAGCTCCCTCAACCGCTCCTCTTAAGACTGGTGCTCCAGACCCTTCACCAGCCTTGTCACCCTCCTCTGAACTCTCTCCAGCACCTCAATGTCTTCCTTGCCATGAGGGGCCTAAAACTGACCCCAGGATTCAAGGTGCAGCCTCACCAGTGCCCAGTACAAAGGGATGATCACTTCTCTAGTCCTGCTAAAGCTCTGATTGAATCAAGGCTTGAACACCTTGGTGTGACCCAGTTGGTGACAGGTTGGACTGCAGACTCCTGAGGTCCCTCCAACCTCAGTTCTCTCATGATCCCATTGTGATGTTGGGCTCTGTTTCTAACTGGAGCAGAGCAGACGATGATGGGGCAGGATCCACCTGTCCTGTAGGTGACCATCTAAACCAACATCTCAGCCAGTGAACCAGCCAGCACCCCAGTGTGACTCGCTCTGGGCAACGTGTGAGGAGTCCTGGGCAGGGAAGGTTCAGAGGGCATGGGGCGCTGTGCAAGACACAACATGATCTTGGCTTCATGCCTGCAGGCCCATCAGGTGTCAGTTGATGTCAATGAAAATTAAAATAAGAAGAACTGAAGACAAAGATCCAAAGCAGGGGAAGGTGTCAACATACTTTTTTTTGTTTCTTTGGTGTGGTGTCTTTTCTTTGAAAAGGAAAGAGTTCTCGAGAACTGGGCATGGATTTAGGACACAAATGTCTTCAGCTCCAGGGACACAAACACCTGGTGCCAGTGTAGATGCCCCGGGAACCCCTGCCCAGGATCCACCTGCACTGCAAGGTGCTCTGGTCTCCCCAGGTCCTGTGTGATAGATGCCAATCCCAGGCCAGCACCTCAGGTACACTGGGGCCCCTAAAATGGCCCTGGCTGTTTATGGTGAGACAGCTGATGACTGATGTCTGTCTGGAAGTGTACTAAGGATAGGAGAAGAAATACTGGTCTTCCCCTGTACTTCTATTACCAACACTCTAGTATTTCATCTCCCTCGTCATTCAGGAGTTCCCACCTCTCCTGATTAAATGTCCCTGTCCAAGGACAACTTCCCCGCACTGTCTGGACGTTTGCCCTTCCCAGTGCTCTCAGGTTTCTCCTCCACTTGCTCTTTGGTCATTCAGTGGCCTCTCAGCTGTCTGGTTTCTGCTTTGAGCTTCAGGGAGTTACAAACTTGCCACATTCTTCAGAGCTCTAATTAACATGGCAGTCAACACGTTCATTGTGTTTATTTCTATCCTCTCCTATCTCTCTGTCTAAACCAGTTCTTGTGTGGGTGTTCCTTGTGGATGCTGGACCTCATCAGATCCAGCTTACACACACAGCTGAGGAAAGTGTTTTGCTGTTTATTGAACTGTGCAGTGTTTGCACAGGAGAGCAGGTGGAGCTGGTGCACAGGAGCTGCAGCATCTCCTGCAGAGCTCAGTGGAGAAGTCTGATGGAGGAAAAGTGATGCAATCTCTGGTGCCCAATGAGGGAACCGGCAGACTGGGGGTGGGGGTGAGGAGCCAGGTTGTCCATACAGTGTCCAGCCTCAAGGGACTGTTCTCCTGCCTGTCCAGATGTCTTCAGGAGACCCTCAGGATCAATGTCTAGTGTGGAATGCTGCTGTCGCTTCTTCCATACACTGAAAAATGACAGAAAACAAGCTTGAAATAATAAACCTCCTTCATTAAATCTTCTTTGAAACCTTCATCAGCAAGTGTCCCATTGAAACCTCTCCAGTTAGTTCTACATGTCTGGAAGATGTGAAGGAAATTACTGAAAGAAACATTGCTCGTTAGGGCTTTCTGTGTTTTAATGAGCCCCGTGGCGTATTTGGTGCTGAGTCCATGAACCTCAGATACCAAGGACAGGCTGAAGAATCTGCTCAAGAAGTCCAAGTCAGAACAAACTCCAAAGTACCTTGAAGCATTAATGGGCCCCACTGAGGGCTGTTACTGACAAAGCCTCCCCAGGGACTCGTTAGAGCAGATAATTGGAGGCAGTGATTGCATCAGGCAAAGGCAAAGTGCAGCAGCTCTGATGCTGAGAAAGCCCTTGGTTTGTCTGATGAAGGACAATGGCCAAGCCTTGAGCCCCTGCCCCTGGGAAGGGAGATCCTGTCCCTCACAGGTGACTCAGGGCTCTTCCTGGGGCTGTGGGGAGCGCGATGCCCAGTGCAGGGCAATGGTGTGACACTCCCTGGGGGTGCAAGGAGGCAATGGGGTGCCATGGCCATGACAACCATGTGCCTCCTCTTAGACCTCGCTGGCAGGGACATCAGCCATAGCCAAGGGGACAAAGACCTTGGGTCTTGCAGGGACATCCAGCCTTGCCAGTGCCCTTGGCCATGTCCACCACAGTCCATCCTGCACTGTCCCAGGCCTGTGGCTGTTTCCCGACAGGCTGCAGACACCCCATGCTCTTCCCCACCTTGTTCTCAGCCCAGTGTGTCCCCACCTGTGCTGCTGTCTCTCCATCCACACCAGCTGTTCCTGGAAACACAAAGCCATGGCTGATCCAGAGTCCTTCTGAATGACCACAGCACTGTGCTCAGAATGACATTTCTTTATCCTGAGCTCCACTCAGGACCTCCAGAGCTGCAGTTTGTGATGGTTTTCCTTTCTCATGCTGTTTCCCAACAACAACAAAAAAATTAAATATTGACACCATCTTGTAAAGTGATTTTCAAGATTTCTGAAGCTACAACTGCCCTTTCTTGTCATGGTTTTACCACAGCCACCAACTAAGTCCTTGATAGCTGCTCACATCCTGCTCCCAGTCCCCAGGTGGGAGAAGGGAGAGAACTGAATGGAAGGGAGAAACTTGTGGGTTTAGACAAAAAATTAAAAAGACAATAAAAATAATACACTACTACTACTAATATACTTATACTAAGATATACATGAAGTAAAATATATGACACTCAGTGCAGTCCCACACAGAACTCCAGCTGTGCTGAAGAGGCAGCCTAAAAGAAGAGAGCACCCTGGTCTTGAACAGCTGATCCCAGCAAGAGAAAGTACAAGTGCAAAAGGCAGAGAGGCCCAAGGGCCAACTGAAAAACAGCAAAACATCATAAATCTGAACTAACACTGAACTCCGAATAGAATGGAACTTCCGAACAGAGCTAAGCAATGTAGCCAGAAAACCAAAACTAATGGGCTGGAAAAGGCATCTTTATACTGAGCATGACACTAATGGTAGAGAATAGCTTGTTGATTGACCTGGATGTCAATCAATGTGCTGTCCTGTCTGTGCCCTCTCCTGCCAATTTGCACCTGCAGCTGCACTCCAGAGAACCCCTTGGTTTCACTGACAATAGTCCAGGTAAATTAATTAGAAATAGATAAATTAAATTAAGAAAATATACTCAGTGCTATCCCCCGTGGAACTCCAGTCACACGGAGCAGCCAGTCCTGCAGAAGGGAGCACCTTGGTCCTGAACAGCCCATCCCAGCAAGAGAGAGCAAAAGGGCAACAGGCAGAAAGGCCCAAAGGCCAACGGCAAAATGGCAGAACGGCAAAAGGCTGAACTGACATCAAACTCCTGACAGAATGAAACTTCTGAATGGAACTGACCAAACCAGCTGGAAAACCCAAAGTAATGGGTGTAACAAGCCCTAAAAGCCGGCTCCAGCTTTAGACTGAGCATGACGCTAATCATAGGGAATATTTCATTGATAAGCCTGCATGTCAATCCAGGCGCTGTCCTGTCTGTGTCCCCTCCTGCCAATCTGCACCTGCAGCTGGATGGACAAAGAAGTCCTTGGTTTCCCTGACAACAGCCAAGATATCAGTGAGTTCTGACATTCCTTTCATAGCAAATGGCAAACACTGTAAAGCTGCTAAAAGGAAAAATGAACTCTATCCCAGGGAAGAAACAGCGTTATCTCATTATTCTCATAGTAAATCTAAACAAAAGACTGTACCGGCTGTGAAGGAGAGAGGTTCAAAGTGCATGAAGAAAATTAACTCAATTTCAGCAAAACCAGCACATTTCCTCAGGCTCCCCTTCAGCAGGCTAAAGAAGTTTGGGTCTCTCAACATCTCCACACATGACCCAGACTTTCTCTGGCCACACGACAGCTCCTCCCGTTCCTCCAGAATGGGGAATCTCACACTGGGACACACCGCTCCAGATGTCACCACACCAGTGTTGAGTCACGATGGGCAATAACTGCCCTTGTCTGGGTGGCCACGCTCCTCCCAGTGCAGCCCAATGTGCTCATGGGCATGTTCCTGTTTAGCACCACTGAGAACTAGCTGAACATCCAGGCTCAGAGGGTTGTGACCAGTTGCACAAAGCCCAGCAGGAGGTACCATGAGGAACACTGAAGGACACCATATCCCCACCCTACATCTTCTCCTACAGGTGTCTCTTGGGTCCCTGGAACCACCTCAGTGCCAAGGGGGAGAACACTGCCTGTATGGGGTGAAGGAGCTGGGGTCTGGAATGAGGGTCCAGGGGCAGTTTCTCCTGGTTGTTCATGCAGTAACAAGCTGGGCTAGGGGGGGATGGTGTCCAGTTTCCTGCATGCTGCCTTTTCTGGTGGAGATCTCAGAGGCTGCCAGCCCTTTGGAAGACCCAGGACAGGCCTTGCCCTTCTTCTGGTCACGACTGGACCCCACTTCTCCAGCTTGGCCCCAGCTCAAGAGCCTTGTCTAGGGGTGACTTTTGGGGTAAGGTTGACAAGAGGGGTGGATAAGTTTGTCTTAAGGACATGTGATGAGCACCAGGACTGAAGTACCAGAGCATAGGGACCGGCATTTTTCTCTCTCTGCTGCTCCTGGCCCCATCCTGTGGTCCCCACAGGGCCCCAACCTGGCACTGATGCTCTGCAGAGCAGGTTGGCTGCAGGACCATGGGGTGACTGCACACTGGTTGTGCTGCTCAGTGAGGGACACAGATACAACTGCATGGGCTGCACTGTCACTGAGCTCTTTCCTGGGGCTCTAAAGCTCTGGAATGGGTCCAGAGCATTTCTTGGGACTCAGTGGGTTTTCCGCTCATTTCGGTTCAACAATCCCTTCCTTGTCCTTCAGGTTCCCAGAAACTGGTGCAGAAAGATGCCGCCTATCCCCTTCCCAGGGGCAGAGGTAGGCTGACCAGCCCTTAATTCTTCAAATCCTCTTTCAGGCCCTTCTTGAAGATGGGCTTGACATCTTCCTTTCCCAAGGACCTCAGAACTTCTCTGATTCTGCTGTCACTTTTGAAAGCACAATCCAGAATCACGGGCAATGGTGATGTAGCAGACAGGAGCACTTGCAATGAGCCATCCCAGCAGCTGAGATGAATCTCACTGGGCCACTGGGGATTGTTCCTGGAGTCACACACAGAAATGCCAGAGGTCCATCAGAGCCAGTCTCAGGAATTCTTATGCACCCAGGGATGCTCAGAGACAGAGTCTTTCCCTTTTACACAGAAGCAGGAGTCACAGTGTCTGTCTGGCCTCCTGTTGCCACTCCCAAACGATGGGAGACACCTCAGCCCTGTGGTGGGTCACCCTGCTCTGCACCCATCTGAGATGTCCCACATCATGAGGAATGGACACGGGGACCTCGGTTCAAGGAAGAAGATCCCAGTGGGTGGTTTCCCATGGGCTGTTACTCCCATCGTGAGGTGACCTTGAAACACTGTCTGTCCCACAGACCTTCATGGAACCCCCAGGAATAGCTGATGTCGTTAGTGTTCACCTGGATTCATCTCATCTCACATCCATGATGTGCATGCTCACATCTCATCAGAACAATGCAGACATGGACTTCTGACCTACTCATTCCGTGTCCCTCCGTGGAGGGAAGAGCAACCTATGTGAGTGGGGGAGAGAGGCCAGAGCTAGAAATGGTGGTTGTGAGGGGCCAGTTCATGACGATGCCCTGGGGCAGCTTCCCTGGGGTGTCCAGTGCACAGGGGCACAGCCCAGCCCCTGCTCTGCTGGTCCTGCAGGTCTCTGGCAGGAGCCTGGCTGTGAGAGGACACTGCTGTGTGCCAGCCCTGCACACACACACTTTTCAGCTGTACCCTGGGGCTGCATCTGTGGACTCTTTCATGGGCATGATCGTGAGAGAATCTTTGGAAGAAGACATGAGCCTTCAGGCTCTGCCCTGAGGACATCACATTTCTATCTGGAAAGACTGTTCTGAAGGGCACTTCTGTCACAGCAGTGCCCATTGCCTGTCCCTGCCTGCGCTCACAGCACTGACACACAGCAGGACGGTGACCAAGCTGCCAGAGCACTCAGGCCTTGCACCAACACCAGGGATGAGAAGGAGAGTGTGGGAGTGGAACCAGAACAGCTCTGGAAGAACAAGCGCTGCTGCTCCCTGGCAGGGCTGCCAGGATGGACTCTGTTCCCTTTTCTCCCATGGACACAGGAACTGCCCCTGAAGCTCCAAACAGGCCTTGGTGAAAGGATCTCAGGAAAAAATGCATGCTGCAGGGACTTTTAATTTGTTTAAACACACATAGAGCACAACTCCTCATTTACACAGCTCCTCAATAAGCAAAGAAGACAGTGAATTAGAAAGGGGATGACAATATTATCACATGTAGAAAACCAAAAGTGGCAATAAAAGATAGAGAAGACAGGTTGGGCCTGCAACAATTTATACTGTAACGGTTACGCAGAAGATTATGGGCAGTTTATTGCTTCAGAAAATAATCCAGCCCCCAGTTTCCACAGGGAATCCTTGAGCTCCTGGTTCCTCATGCTGTAGATAAGGGGGTTCACTGCTGGAGGCAGCAAAGAGTACAGAACTGACACCACCACATCCGTAGATGGAGAAGAGATGGAGGGGGGCTTCAGGTAGGCAAACATGGCAGTGCTGATGAACAGGGAGACCACGGCCAGGTGAGGGAGGCAGGTGGAAAAGGCTTTGTGCCGTCCCTGCTCAGAGGGGATCCTTAGCACGGCCCTGAAGATCTGCACATAGGACACCACGATGTACACAAAACACATAAAAGCTAAACAGACACTGACCACCATAAGCCCAAGTTCCCTAAGGTAGGAGTGTGAGCAGGAGAGCTTGAGGATGTGGGGGATTTCACAGAAGAACTGGCCCAGGGCATTGCCCTTGCACAGGGGCAGTGAAAATGTATTGGCCGTGTGCAGCAGAGAATAGAGAAACCCAGTGGCCCAGGCAGCTGCTGCCATGTGGACACAAGCTCTGCTGCCCAGGAGGGTCCCGTAGTGCAGGGGTTTGCAGATGGCAACGTAGCGGTCGTAGCACATGACGGTGAGGAGACAATACTCTGATGTGATCAAGAAGAGAAACAAAAAGAGCTGTGTCGCACATCCCAAGTATGAGATGGCCCTGGAATCCCAGAGCAAATTGGCCATGGACTTGGGGAGAATGGTGGAGATGGTGCCCATGTCAATGAGGGCGAGGTTGAGCAGGAAGAAGTACATGGGGGTGTGGAGGTGCTGGTCCCAGGCTATGGTGGTGATGATGAGGCCGTTGCCCAGGAGGGCAGCCAGGTAGATGCCCAGGAAGAGCCAGAAGTGCAAGAGCTGCAGCTCCCGTGTGTCTGTGAACGGCAGGAGGAGGAACTGGGTGATGGAGCTGCTGTTGGACATTGGCTGCCTGTGGGCATGAGGACCCGTGAAAGGTGAAAAAGACAGTGACATGTTGTAGGAGACTTCTCTGAGAAAAATAAACATGTTGTTTCTCATGGAAAACCTCCTCCCTGATGGAGGGATGTTTCAGCTCATTCTCTCTTTCTATCAGGTGAGAAAAACAGTTCATCACAGTTTAAAATACAGCTTGGGCACCTAGTTTCCATGAACACACCTCTTGGACAAGACCCCCTGAGTTGGTGTCAGAACAAAAACTGACCCACGTACCCAACCCAACCCCAGAGAGCAAGAGCACCGGGGACAGGTGGAGAAACAGGGAAGGACACTGCAGTGCTCCAGAGAAATAAAGCAAGGACAGAAGGGCAGACGGGCATGCTGTGAAACCTTCTCCTTACCTGGCGGTGCTCACTACCACTGACATGATGACACTGTAGAGCAAGTACTTTTAGCACCTTTTCTGTGTAACACATTCCGGGAACCCCTCACCTGGAGGTCCAGCTGCTGAGGTGGAGACTCGTGACCTGGACCCCATGGCTTTGGGGCAGAGGGTCTGCTGGGGAGGAGAGGAAACCAGGGGGTTGCACTCAGAAATGTGTCTGCACTGTGGAGGAGGGCAGGGACGATTCTGAATCCTGTCTCAAGCACTCCTGGTAGCAGCTCCCTGCCCATGTCTTTGCTGCCTGCATCTGTGTCTCTGTCCCTGGTCTGCTCCCTGTCAGTGTCACAGACCCCGTCCCACCCGCTGTGTGCTCAGCTCTGTCCTGCTCACACCTCCTGGCACTGCCCAGGGGCAGCTCTGTGTGTGCAGGGGCTCAGGAGCAGCTCAGACAAGTCCTAACGAGAACTGGGGTCTCAGTGTCTTCTCCAAAGAGAGAAATAAATCCCCATCTCCCACTGCACACCCAGACGAGCAAGAGTGGAAAACTGAAAGCACAGACTCCTTCCCTTGCAGCTGTTCCTGTATTGATGTTGTTGTTCAGAAGGACCCTCTGCCATGTCTGTGGGGGGATCTGGAGCTCGGAGCAGCCCTGACCCACACAGCCCCCTTCAACCCCACAAGCTCCCTGCCTGCCCTGCCGGGGGTCGCTCCTTCCACCCACAGCTGCTGCCATGGGATCTCCCGGGCAGGCTGAGCGCTGACCCTGGCAGGCGGCAGAGTCCCTGCCCGGCACAGCCCTGGGGTGCAGGGACCCTGCTCTGCAGGACAACCCTGGGCACCCCTGGGTGCTCACCCGGCTTCACAGCTGTTCAACATGGCCTGACAAGAGCCCCGTCCTTACAGATCCCACAAGCTGTCCTGTGCCAGTTTTAGGAGATGCCTCCAGGAGCTACAGCTGCACTGCCCTGCACCCAGAGACTTACCATGGCAAGGGCTGCAAAGGTTTCTCCTCCAGTGAGCTCTCAGTCACCCTCCCAGTCCTGACCACCTTTAATCTCTCTCTGCCTTGCTCGTCTCCTGAGATCCCCAGGCAGAGCCCTCAGCCCTGCTGCGTGTGCAGAGGAGCTGCTCCTGGGCAGAGCTGTCTCTCTGCAGCGCTGCCGCTGCCATGAGCTCCCTGTGTCCCAGGAGCCCAGCCCAGCTCAGCAGCACAGGAGCAGCACAAGGCGCTTTAATGACCCCTCTGGTGGGTTTGGTGCTGAGTCCATGGACCTCAGGCCCTGGAGGAAGTTGAAGAAACTTCTCAAGAAGTCAAACTCAGATGGAAACTCCAAAGTTTCTTGCACTGTTAATGGATCCCACTGAGGGAATCTACTGAGAAACAATATCCAGGCTTGGTTGGAGAATAAAACTGGAGGTCAGGAAAAGCAAAGTAAAGATATCTCTGATGCTGAGGAAACCTGGTTGTGTTTCTTTAACCAAAAGCCAAACCCTGACTTTGTACCATGGGAAGTCAGATCCTGTCCCTCCCATGTTGCCCAGGGCCCTTCCTGGGACAGTGTGATGTGGGGCTGTGCAAGGCCAAGGGCAGGACTATGGTCCCACACCTCCCAGGTTCCTGGCTTGGGACAAGGAGGCCATGAGGCCCCTGTGCTGGAAGGACAAGGTGTCTCCTCACAGGCATCAGAGGTGCAGACAACAGCCATAGCCAAGGGGAGAAGGAGCTCATGTCTGGTGGGGCTTTCAGCCTCTTTCCATCCCTTGATCATCTCCAGGACAGCCTGTTCTGTGCTGTGGCATCCCCTGCACCTCTGTCCCTGCAGGCTGGAGACATCCCCCCTGCTGCCCCACCTTGCTCTTGTCTGAGCATCTTCCTTCATTGCTGAGATCTCTCCATCCTCCCCAGCTGGTCCTTGAAGCACAAAGCCTTGGGCTGATGCAGACTCCCTCTGCTGACCTGCTCCACCACAGCACTGCCCTTCCACTCACATTCCTTTCTGCTCATGTCCAGCCTGGACCTTTCTCATGCTCTTTCCCACTATGCAGAAAACCTCCACCACCTCTGAAACCACCCTTCAAGCACTCTCAGGCTACTCCTGCACTGCTGCAGCCTCCCCAGCGCTGCTGGGCCAAAGGAGCCCAGGTCCCTCAGCACCCCACACCATGTGCACAAGGTGCTGAACCTGCCTTGGCACAGCCCTGCACTCTCCAGTTCCTCCCTGCTGCTCCAAACTGGGAAGCCGCACGCTGGCACACACACGTGTGTGTGGGTCACACCAGTGCTGAACCGAATGGGATGAGAACTGCAGGTGTCTGGGTCCCCACGCTCCTCCTCATGCAGCCCCGTGTGCAGCTGCCTTGTTCATGGTGAGCGTGCACCACGGGCTGGTGTGGGGACCTTGTAGTGCCCAGACCCTTCTCCTCAGGGTCACTGCTCAGCGTGTCAGGTCCTGCTCTGTCCTGATCGATGGGGTTATTGTCCCACCCTGATACAGCACTGCTCAGTTCTCTATGTACAAATTAGAGACCTTTCTGTTGGGTGAACCCCAGATTTTCTCATGGTCTGGACCCTCCTTTGACTGAAGCTCCATTTGCTCAGCTGTTAATATTTGCATGCAGATTGTTTATCCTGATGGGTTGTCTCTCCCAACATAACAGTATGAGGAGTTATAGGATACTATAAATACCATCTCCTGTAGAAACAGTAGGGTCTTGGGGCTCTGGTGCTCATAATATCGGAGATCTGGATTTAGAGAGCAAGTTTCCGTTCATGTGGGAGAGTAGCAGGAATGTGTGGAGCTCTGTGTGGGGACAGACAATGTCAGTTGAAGGTTGAGGAGTCAGCATGACAGGACAGAACAACATGGGCAATGTTGTGGTAACTGGCCTTCTTCAGACAAATGAAAGAAGCCTCATGTTTCCAGTGCCGTGTCCTCATGGCAGACCTGAGATATCAGAATATCTACAAGGTACCAGCCATCCAGGAGCGTTTTGGAGCTCATTGACAACATCTTCCTGACATGGGTGACTGAGGAGTCAGTGAGGTGAGGTGCCCTGTGGGACTTCACACTTACAGACCAGAAAGAGTTGGTCAGGATGGAACAGTCAGGGATGGGAAAGTGGAGCTGAGGCTCCTGGGAGATGATAACAAGGCCAAGAACAGGATTTCAGGAGAGCAGGATTTGGCCTGCTGAGGGATCTACATGGGTCCTATGGGATATGACCTTGGTATCTGCAGTGCTTTTTCTCACCAGGATCTAGAACTGGGAAACAAGGAAGGGGTGGTGAGGGATGTGAACATCAGTGTCCACCTTGGCTGTCGTGACCAGGACACAGGGGGGTCCCAGGCACCAGAGGGGAGGGAGGAAGGCCAGCAGCAGAGCACAGGCTGGTGGGCTCCAGAGGAGAAGACTTGGACATACTGGGGGATGGTGGGCAAAGTGTTGACATGGAAGTAGATCTGAAGGGTGAAGGAGCTGAGGAAATCTGATAATCCTTACAGGACAGCCTGCTCCAAGCACAAGAATGATCTCTCCAAGTACCCATGAACAAAAGCATTTATCTTGTGAGGCTGCTCCTCTGCACTGATGGAGCTCCAGGGCAAAAGGCAGCACACAGGAGGTGGAAGCAGGGGAAGCTGCAAAGGAGGAATTTAGAAACCTTGTCCATGGATGTGGGGATGATGGCAAAGCTGCACTGGACTTGGTACCTGCAGGGGAGGCTGAGGGCGGCAAGATGAGCTGACACAGCTTCCTTACAGAAAAAGGCCAGGATAACGTAGACCTGCTGCTGAACTTCGTAAAGTAGAATCAGACAGGACTGAGGTTCTTCATGGCTTCTTTGCCTCCATCTTCACCAGCAAGGTCTCCTGGGACTTTGTTCCTGAAGGCAGGAGTCTGGAGAACACCCAGCAGTGGATGGGGCTCAAGTCAGGGGTGACCTGAGCAAACTCAGACACCATTACAGAACAGGAGATGGGTCACTTGACCAGCTCCCTGAACACAAGTATCGCTGTGCTGTGGCACCTGAGATTCCCAGGAACACCCACCTCTTGGTCCAGAGGAGTGTGACTCCTCTTGAGCTGTCCTGGCCTTTCCCCTTGCTCATATTGTGATTTAGTTACGTACTTTTCTGACATATTCAGTCTTTCCTAGGAGACATTCCACATCAATATGAACTGTAGTCTGCTGATACCACCTGTTCTGGAAAGGGAGGGAAGGGCGAGCAGGGAAGGGAACAGAAGAAATTTGGCTTTATTGCTATTTGTTATGGAAATGCTCTCTGTTTGGTTATTGCTGAAATCCCCCTAATCATCCACACGAGACTTGAAGCCTTTAGCAAAATGCTGCACAGAGCCTTGGCTTGTAAGAGCATTTTAGATGTTAATGAGCCCTCTGCTGCCATGATCCGGAACTGCAGCTACTGAGAGAATGAACAAACCTCTAATGAAGTGAAAGGCAGAAGCAAACCCAAAGTTTCTGAGGGTGTTTGGGACCCCATGAAGGGCCATCACTGACACAGCTGTGAAGGAAACAACCAGTGCAGGTCCCTGTCCCTGGAGGCTGCTGAAGGAAAGACTTGGAGACACTGGTTCCAGGTGGTGAGGGCCATGTGGAGGTGGCTCTGATGCCATGTCAGCCCTTGATGCTTGTTCATCACCAGAATGGCTGAGCCCTGACCCCTGGGACCTGGTAGATTTTTCTGAAATGTTTTTCAAGGCTTTTCCTGTGGTCAGTGTGAGTGTTTTGTGTTTGGGGGTGGTGTTTATGTCAAGTGCTGTTGCTTTAACTGCAAGGCTCTGGGGTTCTGTGGAGTTGGAAATGCCTGTGAGCTCCTCACAACTCATCCAGCTTCTTTCATACACCTGGCAATGGTCACCAGTCACCTCAATGTCCCAGTCCCACACTTGCTTGAATCCTCTGTTTGGATCCACACCCCTTCACCCCAGGAGGTTCATGGATCCACCAGGCTCATGGATGATTCCTGAGGACTATCCAAGTGTGGGCGGTGTAAGAGAGGAGCAGAGCAGGGTCAGCTCATGGGCCATGACTGAGCACAGCCACCCCAGCAGCAGCCATTCCCCATCTCCCAGGCACTGCCATGCCCACAGCATGCAAATGTCACTGCCATACATGATTAGCCCAAGAGAGGCCTTTCTTCCTTCCACATTCCCAGGAAAATCTTCCTCCTGTTCCTCCTCCACCTGCAGACATCAACTGCTTTCCATTTCTGGGCTCAGACATGGCTGGAAGGGTTCACTGAAGCCATCAGCCATCTCATTGCTTCTCCCTGACATGTCCTGACCCTCTCCCACACCTACAATGGCCAATCACGGCTGCTCAGGCCTCCCGCTCTTCAGAAGAGACCTTGAGCTTCTTGGTTCTTCCTGGTGCTTATTATGAACTTCCTCCCTCTCTGCAGGGGAGAGCTCATGGTGAGCTTTCTTGTCCATAACAGCCCCTTTATTACCGTGTCTCACTAAATGGTTGTGTTTGTATGATCATTTGTGCAGAAAGGGCAGTCACAGGACAGCACCCAATATGTCAAAGCTGATGCCGAGTGAAATGCCGTAAAGCCCTGATGAGTTCCCCCTGTGTCTGTGTCTCTCCTGGAAGGAGTCTGTCCCGAGAAGGGGATCCAGCTCCTGCCACTCTCTGCAGAGGCACATGAGCAGTGTCCATCACCTGGGGACACAAAGGGTGACGTTTGCCAGACCACCCGTCATCTGAACCACTTAGATGTGTGCTTGTGAATGAGGTATGGAGCCTTATAGTGCAAATACCTATTCAATTGTCATTGCCAGAGGGCACAGATTGCCACAGATGCAGAGTACTATTTTACAGATATGTAAATATAAGCATATACAACTGACATTCTTAGACAAATTACACAAACACTTGAAGGATTATTCATGCCTTTTAACATGATTATCCTCAGAAGCCCCACCAGCATTGCATCTCAGGAAATGGGATCCAGAGTCCAAGAGCAGGATGGTTTGGGCTCTGTGCTGGGATCTGGAAACTGAAACGTGCTCCCATCTCCCAGCCCCCTGCCCTCCTCAGTGAGGGTGTGAGACATTCTGCCAGCGAGGGCTGAACTCACAGCCATGACCAGTATCTTATGTCCAACTGCAGCCAGTGGTGTCCTGCCAGCTCAGGACTGGAGCTTCCATTGCTGGACGTGTTTAAAAGACGTGGAGATGTGGCGCTTTGGGACATGGTTTAGTGGTGGTCTTGGCAATGTTTGACTTATGGTTGGACTTAATATTCTTAAGGGTCTTTTCCAGCCTAAATGATTCTATGATTCTATGATTTGGGTTGAAACCATTTCAATCCCATCACCTCCAGGTTCCCTCAGAGGCTGCTGTTGTGTGGCACAACTGTCCTGGCTCTCCAGGCAGGTTGGGCACTGGTTTGGTGTCTGCATTGGGAGTTTTCCCCTTCCTGGGGTAAAAGGCTGTTGAGCAGAGACAGTTGTAGAGATTTGGGTCACAGGGGTTTGCAGCAATCCTTTCAAAACCTAAGCAGGATGAGCTTTGGAGCCCAGGATAAATGGAGATGCTCTGAAGAAGTTTGTGAACAGTGGTGCTGTCACTAGTAACAGTAACAGAATACTCCGTATTCTTGGTTATGTTGATGAATTAAAGCTCTTTAATTTCCCTCCCAGCAGTCATTCTCACTTCTCAAAATACATGTTGCATCTCAGTAGTTGGCCTCTTGTATGAAGTTCTTGGAACAGGGCTTTCTCTCACTTACACCTTTCTTATTATTGAAAGAATACACCTGTTGGTCAGAATTGCTCTCAAATCATCCCTCTTCCATCCATTTTCTCCTTTCTTTGTCTGGTGTGAGGGGCAGGTGGCACGTGGGAGTTGTTTCCTTTTTAGCCAAAGAAAGCCAAGGAACAGATCCCAGGTTAGTGAAAAGGCACAAAGGAAGCCAGAATCTTTATGTGGTGTGCACTGACAATACATTGTTCCCTACATTTCTAATCTCTGAAGTCCCAACCGTGCAGCCGAGATTGGAGTTATAAGCCCCCTTCATCTGCCCTGTGTGGCACCATGTAAAATGGAACTAGCCCAGTCCAATGGCTGGTTTGGATTCTCTTCACAGCCTGAAGCACCACATGGGTCAGGAGATGAACCAGGATGCTCAGCGAGGACTAAAACTTCTCAGTTCTTAAAGTTCCGTGTTCCCTGGAATCTCAGCAGACAAGGCATGCCAATTGCTTGGTCCAAGGAGCTGGTCAAGAGCCTCGTCTCCATTTCTATAATGATGGATTTGCTGCCTGGCTGATGTGCAGACTCTGTACATGGATGCTGACACCTGTTGAGCAACCTGCTCTGAAAGGGTTAATAACATGGGCTGTTCTTTCTGGAAGGGCATTAGGACAGCAAAAAAAGAAGACCTTGGGTCAGGGCAAAAGAGAAAGGATGGAAAAGATGTGGTCAGGACTGTTTGGGGGCACTTGTAAAGCAGCCCTGCACCTCATGTGAATTATTCCTCTGGTCACAGAGAACCTGAGAGTTCTCCCTAATTTGAAAACATGAAGGGGAAGGAAGGACAGCGTCATTCAGGCTGGATAGGACCTCAGCAGGTGTCTTGACCAACCTCCTGCTCACAGCAGGGTCAGACCAGATTACTCAGGCTTGATCCAGACACATCTTTGTCACTTGGCTTTTTACCCATCTACTTACACACTGACACAGACCATAATATCCTACCTTGGTCACAAGAATACTACAGGAGATGACACTGAATGCCTTGCTGACATTCACATATCAGACCATTGTTGTTACCCCACGTCCACAACCCTGTCCTTTCCTCACAGAAAGCAAAGAGGATGGACAGGCACAACCTGCCCTGGGCAAACCCTGTCACCTTCTCTTCCAGACACCCAGAAATGGGGTCCCAGTGGACATGTTCTGGGGCACAGCCCTTAGTTCCCCTGCTCACCCATTGGCCATTTTGAAAAGTGCACACACTGTGTGAGAGCTGCCAGTGGTCAGGGAGTCCCCCCAGTCTCCATGAGCTTTCCAAGATGGTGGAGAGTGGCCTCACTGTGACATCGTCCTGCTGTCCCAGCTCCTGGGATGCTGCCCCTGCTGTCCCATAGACTGGAAAGGATTGTGTTAGTTCCAGTGACCCCTGACTTGATCCACATCTGCTTGATCCACTTGATCCACATCCACTGCTGCTTGTTCTCCACATTCCTGTCTCAAGTCACAGAGGCCTGGGACACATTGCTGGTGAAGAGGGAGGACAAGAGAACACAGGGATTCTCACCTCTTTCCATTATTAAATTCATCAGTAGCTACAAACTGTCTTTGTTTCACCTTTAAGTTCCTGCAGTAGTAACAGCTCGTTATGGGCCCTTGAGTTTCCATACAGGTCTGGACTGAGCTTTGATCTGGACTGTTGCTGTGCTTGGAGGCTGCTGTCCTTGCAGACCAGATGAACTCACTCCTGCCACCCTGCCTGGCAGTTCATTCCATCCGTGTCACAGCTCTGTCTGCAGCACTGACAGCTCCAGCTCCCCCAGTCAGTCCCTGGCTGAGGACATTGCCTCACATCTGGGCTGAACCACCCCAGGTGTGGCACCAGCCCAGCCCTGACCTGCCACAAGAAACCTGGTACCAAGTGTCCAAGAGCCCATGTGTGCAAAGGCTTTGCTGCAGAGCACAGACATGACATGGCCAGAGACTGATGAATGTCTCTCTAGACCTAGGAGTGTAAAACCAGAATAAAATGCCTGAACTCATTCAACTGAAGATATTCCTCCCCCAGCTTGGAGGAATTTGATCCTTTGCTGTAACATTCCTGGTGTCCTGTCTAATGATGGGACAAGAAAAGTTGATTCTCATACGAATTCATTGTTTAATACAAAGAACACAATGATGTGTCTCTTCAGAGGAGAGAGAAACAACATCACTGATTACTTCAGGCTGTTTGAAAGGATGTGCCCCTGGATCCCCAGGGACACCTGGAGGAGCCCAGAGGGGACAGAGAAAGGGACATCAAGGGCTGCTCCTGTGCTGCTGAGCTGGGCTGGGCTCCTGGGACACAGGGAGCTCATGGCAGCGGCAGCGCTGCAGAGAGACAGCTCTGCCCAGGAGCAGCTCCTCTGCACACGCAGCAGGGCTGAGGGCTCTGCCTGCAGCACCGAGGGCACAAGAGCCAGGCACAGAGAGGGAAACGCAGTCTGGGTGGGAGGATGCTGAGAGTTCACTGGAAATGAAATCCTCTCAGATATGAAGCCTGTGGCTGCAGGGCATTGAATCTGCAAATCATGGTAGGATCTCAGAAAGCTGTCACATTGCAGAGCCTGCGAGAGATGTAAGTACAGCTCTCAGAGGTTCTCTGATCAGAGGGGAGGATGTGCTGCAGAGCAGGGATTGCCTTCTGCACTGTCAGAGTGAAGAGACATGAATGCTGCATTCTCCCCAGGATGGCTGTGGGGTGTAAATGTAAATGTGCAGGCAGGGGTGCCCAGGGCTGTCCTGCAGAGCAGGGTCCCTGCACCCCAGGGCTGTGCTGGGCAGGGACTCTGCCGCCTGCCAGGGTCAGAGCTCAGCCTGCCCCGGACATCCCAACAACACTGCAACACTGAGGGAAGAAGCTGTGGTGGAGGAGCAAAGCCTATTGGGCAAGAAAGGTCCTTCTGCAGTGGAGAGGGTGCTGTGTGGGTCAGGGTTGCTCACACATCCAGATCACCCCCAGCATTTTTCCAAGGGGATGCCTCAAGGAGAAGATCAGTGCAAGGATTACCAGGCAGATAAGGAGCTTTTCTGAGCCTGTCTTTTCAGTTTCCTCTCCCAAGGGGTGGGGGGTGCAGGAAAGGATAAAATGAAAATGAGCTCTCATGCTTAAACAAGTCACTGAGACTCCTGAAGAAGAAGAAGACAAAGAGTACTGAGTCTGTGTTTTCAGTCTGCTACTCTGGGGAATGGGTGGTGATTAAGGCAGTTTTTAATTTTAAACAAATACTTGAGACACATGAACTGCAGTAGGTCTTCAAGAGAATCCTGGCATGCCTTGCCTCTCCTCTGCCTAGGCAGAACCAGCATCACCTTTGCTGGACAATTTACACTTAATCTGTAATCTGTTTTCCAGCCTGCAAACAGGAAGATGCCCCCAGGCAGTGCCCGTGAACAGGCAGGATCTGTAGGGCCAGGGGGAGGGCACAGAGGGTGGGATGGTCTGTGAGCACTGACAGGCAAGAGACATGGACAGGGAAACACCTCCCAGGGGAGAATCTCCAGGCAGCAGGGAAATGATCAGAAATGAGAGGAAACCAAACCCGGAATTGTTATGGAGGGAGAAGAGAGAAAAGTCCCTGTGATCCCCTGCAGTGCAGATCCTCCTGTGAGCAGCCCCCTGGCCTCCTCTCCCACCCAGAAAAGCCTCTGCCCTCAGGGCTGGGGGCTCCAAGGCATGAAGCAGCTCCTGTGCAGCCAGAGCTCCAGTTCCTCTGCAGAGCACAGGGGCTGAGAGCAGCTGCCCGGCAGTGTTGGTGTCTGGGAGGTGGCTGCACAGCTGGGGAAGGGTGACGCTGTCTGAGTGCCCGGCTGCCTCTGCCCTGGCCTCTCTCACACCCACCCTCACCGCATTTTCCTTCTTGCTCCCCTGCTCTGGGTCACTGCTGTTGGGATCTTGTTCTTGCTGTCAGGCTCTCTGGGGATGGCAGTTTCAGCTGCAGAGTCACAGCCTGAGGTTGTGGGTCCTTTCCTGCAGCTGTGTCCATGGGCACACGTGTCCCAGCTTTACTCTGACCTGTGGGGTGTGGGCAATGCAGTCTGCGGGGCTGGGGAATGAGCTGAGTCTCCCTCAATCAAATGCCATCATCAGGACACTTGGATATCTCCCTGGGGTTTCCTTCCAAGCTGTGAGCTTCCCTCCACGATGCAAACCTGTCCTACAGCATCTCTGTGTTATCTGAAAGCCCCACGGAAAAGCAAAGATTCTACAACAGATAAAATGCTGTTTGGTTTGTGAAATGAGACGTGTCTGTCCTGGGCTAAACGTGGAGTGCTGAGACCTTAGGAAAGGGTGAGACCTGTCATGGTCTGAGGTGGATCCCTCTGCTCTCAGCAGTGCCTGGTGGCTTTTCAGGGTAACATGGGAGTGTGATCAGCTTCCATCTCAGAAAGGTGCCAGCCCAGGGCAGCTGGAGCAAGACAGAGGGACAGAGCAGCTGCCCTCACTCTGCACTGACCCACAGGCATCCTCTGGTCTCGCAGGACTCGCTCTGTTCTCCCTGAGTGCAGCAGAAATGCTGAGGGTTTCTGACACCCAACAACACTCTGCAGAGAATATGGGGGAGATGTAAAAATACCTCGAACTCTTCAACTACCTGCACCATCTCTTGTTCCTTATCACTGGGAAAGCAAGTGCTGGCAGCACTTCTGTATTTGCAAAACCGATATAGTCCCCACCGTTCCTGTGGCCCCACTTCTGCAGAGCTGGGCTGACTTATCAACGGCCCATGGGCAGAGGCCCTGTTCTTGGTTGCACATTTTCCAGCCCCAAGCAGGGCTGCAGCCACAGTGCTGAAAAAGGTACTCCTAGAAAAACACAAGAGTGTCTGTGTGTGACAGGCGAGGGTCTATGGGAGTTGGTTTGATTTTTGTCAGAGAACACTGCCCTGGACTCTCACTGTCTTTTTTTTTTTCTCATGACAGCACCCCGTGCTCAGGAAAAGCAAATGTCCAACAGCAGCTCCATCACCCAGTTCCTCCTCCTGGCATTCACAGACACACGGGAGCTGCAGCTCTTGCACTTCTGGCTCTTCCTGGGCATCTACCTGGCTGCCCTCCTGGGCAACGGCCTCATCATCACCACCATAGCCTGGGACCAGCACCTCCACACCCCCATGTACTTCTTCCTGCTCAACCTCGCCCTCCTTGACCTGGGCTGCATCTCCACCACTGTCCCCAAATCCATGGCCAACTCTCTGTGGGATTCCAGGGTCATTTCCTATGCAGGATGTGCTGCACAGGTCTTCTTTCTTTGTTTCTTGCTTGCATCAGAGTATTCTCTTCTCACCATCATGTCGTACGACCGCTACGTTGCCATCTGCAAACCCCTGCACTACGGGACCCTCCTGGGCAGCAGAGCTTGTGTCCACATGGCAGCAGCTGCCTGGGCCACTGGGTTTCTCTATTCTCTGCTGCACACGGCCAATACATTTTCACTGCCCCTGTGCAAGGGCAATGCCCTGGGCCAGTTCTTCTGTGAAATCCCCCACATCCTCAAGCTCTCCTGTTCACACTCCTACCTCAGTGAACTTGGGCTTCTTGTGGTCAGTGCCTGTTTAGGTTTTACGTGTTTTGTGTTCATTGTGGTGTCCTATGTGCAGATCTTGAGGGCCGTGCTGAGGATCCCCTCTGAGCAGGGACGGCACAAAGCCTTTTCCACCTGCCTCCCTCACCTGGCCGTGGTCTCCCTGTTCCTCAGCACTGTCATGTTTGCCTACCTGAAGCCGCCCTCCATCTCTTCTCCATCCCTTGACCTGGTGGTGTCTGTTCTGTACTCGGTGGTGCCTCCAGCAGTGAACCCCCTCATCTACAGCATGAGGAACCAGGAGCTCAAGGATGCCCTGAGGAAACTCATATCTTAGTGTTTTCTGAAGCAATAAACTGCCCATCTGCTTCTACACAGGAGTTTTAATGTATCTAATTACAGGCTCAACCTGTCATCTGGATTTTCTGTTGTTATTAGTTGTTTTCTTATTGCGATGGTGTTTTCAGCCCCTTTCTAATCCACTGTCTGCTTTTCTTTTAGAGCCACTGGCTGTTTAAATGAGGAACAGTACACTTCTTGTCTCTAAACAAAATAAAGATTCCTGTAGTGACTGGTTTTTCACTATATCCTTCCTGCAAGGCCTTTTTGCACGTTCAGGGACAGTTCCTGTGATGGCTGAGGGGTAAAAGAGTCCATCATGGCAGCCCTGCCAGGGAGCAGCAGCGCTTGTTCTTCCAGAGCTGTTCTGGTTCCACTCCCACACTCTCCTTCTCACCCCTGGTGTTGGTGCAAGGCCTGAGTGCTCTGGCAGCTTGGTCACCGTCCTGCTGTGTGTCAGTGCTGTGGGCGCAGGCAGGGACAGGCAATGGGCACTGCTGTGACAGAGCTGGCCTCACAACAGCCTTTCCAGATAGAAAGGTGATCTCCTCAGGGCAGGGCCTGAAGGTTTAGATCTTCTTACAAAGTTTTTCTCCATAACATTTTCAAGAAAGTGACCCACAGATTAAACCCCATTGTACAGCTGAACAGCGTGTGGGTGCAGGGCTGGCACACAGCAGTGTCCTCTCACAGCCAGGCTCCTGCCAGAGACCTGCAGGACCAGCAGAGCAGGGGCTGGGCTGTGCCCCTGTGCACTGGACACCCCATGGAAGGAGCCCCACGTCAATCACCATGGACTGGCCCCTCACAACTACCATTTCCAGCACTGGCCTCTCACCCACAGAGGCTGTTTTCTCTCCATGGATGGACACTCAATGAATAGTTCAGCAGTCCATGTTTGCCTTGTACAGATGAGATGTGAGCATGCACATCATGTACGTGAGGTGACATGAACCTGAGTGAGCACAAACACCATCAATGATTCATTTCCATTCCATGAAGGCCTGTGAGACAGACGAGTTCTTGAGGTCACTTCATATTGGGAGGAACAACCCATGGGAAATGACCTGAATGCAGCACTGGGTTGTGCTTCCTTTAACTGAGCTCCCTGTGTCCATTCCTCATGACGTGGGACATCTCAGATGAGTGCAGAGCAGGTGACACACCACAGGGCTGAGATGTGTCCTGTCCTTTGGGAGTGTCAACAGGAGGCCAGAGGGACACTATGACTCCTGCGTCTGTGAGTAAAAGGGACAGACTCTGTCTCTGAGCATCACTGGGTGAACAAGGAGTCCTGAGACCAACTCAGATACGGATGCCTGACAGAACCCTGATATTTCTGTGTGTGACTCCAGGAACAAACCCCCCTGGATCAGTGAGTTTTGTCTCAGCTGCCTTGGACAGGATCATTTCAAGTGCTCCTGTCTGCTCTGTCACCCTTTCTTGTGATTCCAGATTGTGATCTCAAAAGTGTCCTAGAAACCAGAATGGTTCTGGGGTCCTAAGGAAGTGCAGACCTCAAACCCATCTTCAAGAAGAGCAGGAATAGGAACTGGGATAACTACAGGCTGGCCACCCTTCCTCCCTCCCTGGGAAGGGGATGGGGCAAGCCTCCTGTAGCCATTTCCAAGAATGTGAGGATTGCTGAACCTGAATGGACAGGGAAAGAAAGGCATGTTGTGTACAGGGCATTTGCAAGGCTCAGACATGGTCTCCTTCTGGCCAGAGTGGTGCTGATGGGGCTCAAAAAGCGAATGCTGGTGGGAAGTTGGCTGAACCATCCAGCACAAATGTCATCAGTAGTACAAAGTCCTCCATGCAGCCAGTTACTGGTGTCATCTCTCAGTGACCAACACTTGGACAACACTGTTGAACGTCTTTATTCTCCCTTTCCAAGATATAAGAGACAGCACTTTAAGGGCCTTGAGGATGATACAAACCTGGGTGGAGGACTTGAGCAGCCTCACCTGGTTCACCCTGAGCAGGAGAGTGAGACAAGATGAGTGAGACAAGGGCTCTCTGCAAACCTGAGTTATTCTGTGATTTGACAGAATTTTTGCCTTGGAGAGGTTTCAGGAGAAACAATAGGTATAGAGATATAGAAGGTGTTAACATAAAAAAAAGCAGTTCCAGTGAGGAGCGCTTTTCACTTACATTGTGAGTAGGAAATATATTTGACAAATTTGAACAAGGTGAGGAAGTGAGATGGGTGTCTACAGCCTGTGGGAAAGAGGGGCAGGTGTAGGAATGTGCTTCTGTCTTTGTCAGGTCCTGGGTGCTAAGGAGGGGGAATGGATGGTTGTGGTATTATGAGGTCAGTTGTGTCTCAGACACTCATAATCCAGTCAGAATCATGTGGCTCTGAAGGGGACAGTGAGGTCAGTTCTGTGTCTGGAGGTGACAACCCAGCAGCAGGGACATGGCTGGGAAAGAACCTCTGCCCAAGTGCCCACAGGCCCTACCCAGGAAGAGCCCTTGGAGATGGGTTGTCATGTCCATCCCACCTGAGAACATGACGGGACTGCTGCAGGGACACGGTCGTGTCTGTCAGAGAAGCTGAAAGGCCAGCAGCAGTGCTGGGATTTAGAAGATCATGGTGAGGTTACTTGTCTTCTGTCAGGTAAAAAAACACAAGAAGCCTTGTGGTGATTGGATTCCCTGTTTGAAGGGCAGTTTCTGAGATGGTCGAACTTTCCTTGATAGTGGGAAGAACCAGGAAAGAGAGTGCAACGTGGAAGGTGAGGACTGGATATCAGGAGGAAGAAATGTCACTGGAAGGGCAGTGCTCTGGTCAGGAGATCACCCAAAGGGGGCTGGATCAGCCCACAGCCTTGTGGACCGTGTAGAACAGCCTGTGGTGGAGATGGCAAAGGGTGCTGTAAGGCTGGAAAGGACCCACAGAACCCAGGTCTCTGTCCCCTTGGCCAGGGCAGTTGTCTCTGCCACTGAGGCCCAGGAGAAGACATGTTGTCCTCATGGCACTGGGGCCTCGGTGCCTCCTTGCAGCCCCATGGGGAAGCTGGAAGTTGTTGTCCCAGTGTTGTCCTTCCCTGGGCCTTGCACACCCACATCCCACGGTCCCAGGAAGTGCCCTGAGCTGTGTGTGAGGGACAGGATCCCCCTTCCCATTGCCTGCAGGTCATGGCTCCTCCTTTCTGCTTCAGAAAGCAAACCAAGGGGTTTCTGAGCATCAGAGCTGAAGAAAAGACTCAAAGGAGACCTCATGGTGGCTACAGCTTCCTCACAAGGGGAGAAGGAAGGGAAGGTACTGATCTCTTCTCTGTGGTGACCAGTAAAGAAACCCAGGGGAATGGCAGGAAGATGTGCCGGGGAGGGTCAGTTTTACATGAGGAAAAGGTTCTTCACGCAGAGGTGCTGGACACTGAACAGGCTCCCCAGGGAGGTGTCACGGCCCCAACCTGACGTTTTTCAAGAAGAGACTGGACAACGTCCTCAAACACACGGTGTGACCTGTGGGGTGTCCTGTGCAGGGACAGGAGCTGGACTCCATGATCCTTGTGAGTCCTTCCAACTCAGGACATTCTATGATTCTATGAAACACTAGGTCAAACGTCCATGTTTTCATTGTGCAAATGAGTTGTAAACATACACATCATGTGCATGTCCACTCTGTGCATGTGGTGAGATGAACCCAAGGGAGCACAAATGCTGTCAGCTATTCCTTGGGGTGCCATAAAGGACAGTGGGACAGAGATGGTGTTCAGGGGTCTCTTCCAACCAGTGTTTTTGTAGGATTCCATGAATCTTTTCCTTGTAGAGCTTTTCATATCAGAAAAGACAGAGAAAGAAGAAGAAAATTAGGTGCAGAAGCAGAGATGTAAAATGGCCCAGAGTAAATACAGCACCTCCTCTGTGGAGATGGCAAAGGGCGCTGGCAAGGCTGGAAGGGACTCACAGAACCCAGGTCTCTGTCCCCTTGGCCATGGCAGTTGTCCCTGCAAAAAGGTCTAAGAGAAGACATGTTGTCCTCATGGCACTGGGGCCTTGTTGCCTCCTTGCAGCCCCATGGGGAAGCTGGAAGTTGTACCAGTGTTGTCCTTCCCTCGGCCTTGCACACCCACATCCCACGGTCCCAGGAAGAGCCCTGAGCCATGTGTTTACATCTCATCCGTACAATGAAAACATGGACTTTTGACCTAGTACTTCATAGAATCATAGAATGTCCTGACTTGGAAGGACTCACAAGGATCATCAAATCCAACTGCTGTCCCTGCACAGGACACCCCACAGGTCACCCCGTGTGTCTGAGGACGTTGTCCAGTCTCTTCTTGAACACTGTCAGGTTGGGGCCGTGACACCTCCCTGGGGAGCCTGTTCAGTTGTCCAGCACCTCTGGGGGACGAACCTTTTCCTCATGTCCAACCTGACCCTCCCTGGCACATCTTCCTGTCATTGAGTAGAACAGGAATTTCAAGGATGTTTGAGGAGGCGCCTTTAAGATTTCACAAGTCTATGTTCCATAAAGATAGAGGTTCAACTTGGGAAGCACACAAGGCTAAACCTAAATTAGCGTGATTTGTGTTTTCTAAACTCTGGGTACAGTCACTTAAGCGTATTTACAAATCTCCTTCTTGCCAATCTTCCCTTATATTCCCACACCTACAATTAGTGTCATACTCAGTATAAAGCTGGAGCTGACATTTCTGGCTGGTTACTTCCGTTAGTTCAGATTTGCCAGGTACTTTGGTTAGTTTAGTTTGGAAGTTGCGTTCTGTTGGGAGTTTTGAGTGAGATTTTTGCTGTTCTGCCATTTTGCAGTTGGCCCTTGGGCCTTTTTGCTCTGTCTTGCTGGGATTGGTTGTTTGGGACCAAGGTGCTCCTTTCTCCAGGACTGGCTGTTCCGTGTGACTGGAGTTACATGACGGATTGCACTGAGTATATTTTCTTAATTTAATTTAGTTTAAGTTTTTATATTTCATTTTAGTTTTAAAATTTCATTTCATTTAATTATATACATAGTAGTAGTAGTATATTATACTATTCTTATTGTCTTATTAAAATGCTATTTCTGAACCCACGGGTTTCTCCATTCCCTTCGGTTATCTTCCATATCGCACTTAATAGGTTGGGGGAATACGTGAGCAGCTATTGTGGTCTTAGTTGCTGGCTGGGGTAGAACATTGACAGGTAAGAATAGTCGTGGCTCAAGAACTCTTGAAAATCACTTTCCAAAATGGTGGCTTTTTTTTTGTTTGTTTGTTTCTTTTTGGTTTGTTGTTGTTGTTGTTGTTTTTTTAGTGCGAAAAAGCATGAGAAAGGAAAACCATCAGAAACTGCAGCTCTGGAGGTCCAGAATGGAGCTCAGGATCAAGAAATGTCATTCTGAGCACAGTGCTGTGGACATTCAGAGGGACTCTGGATCAGCCATGGCTTTGTGTTTCAAGGAACAGCTGGTGCGGATGGAGAGACAGCAGCACAGGTGGGGACACACTGGGCTGAGAACAAGGTGGGGAAGCACATGGGGTGTCTGCAGCCTGTGGGGAAACAGCCACAGGCCTGGGACAGTGCAGGATGGACTGTGGTGGACATGGCCAAGGGCACTGGCAAGGCCGTATGTCCCTGCAAGAGCCAAGGTCTTTGTCCCCTTGGCTATGGCTGATGTCCCTGCCAGCAAGGCCAAAGAGGAGACACATGGTTGTCATGGCCATGGCTCCCCATTGCCTCCTTGCACCCCCAGGGAGTGTCACACCATTGTCCTGCACTGGGCATCGCACTCCCCACAGCCCCAGGAAGAGCCCTGAGCCACCTGTGAGGGACAGGATCTCCCTTCCCAGGGGCAGGGGCTCGAGGCTTGGCCATTGTCCTTCATCAGACAAACCAAGGGCTTTCTCAGCATCAGAGCTGCTGCACTTTGCCTTTGCCTGATGCAATCACTGCCTCCAATTATCTGCTCTAACGAGTCCCTGGGGAGGCTTTGTCAGTAACAGCCCTCAGTGGGGCCATTAATGCTTCAAGGTACTTTGGAGTTTGTTCTGACTTGGACTTCTTGAGCAGATTCTTCAGCCTGTCCTTGGTATCTGAGGTTCATGGACTCAGCACCAAATACGCCACGGGGCTCATTAAAACACAGAAAGCCCTAACGAGCGATGTTTCTTTCTGTAATTTCCTTCAAATCTTCCAGACTTGTAGAACTAACTGGAGAGGTTTCAATGGGACACTTGCTGATGAAGATTTCAAAGAAGATTTCATAAAGGAGGGTTTTTCTTTCCAGGGTGTTTTCTGTCATTTTTCAGTGTATAGAAGAAGTGACAGCAGCATTCTACACTGGACATTGATCCCGAGGGTCTCCTGAAGACATCTGGACAGGCAGGAGAACAGTCCTTGAGGCTGGACACTGTATGGACAACCTGGCTCCTCACCCCCACCCCCAGTCTGCCGGTTCCCTCATTGGCCACCAGAGATTGCATCACTTTTCCTCCATCAGACTTCTCCACTGAGCTCTGCAGGAGATGCTGCAGCTCCTGTGCACCAGCTCCACCTGCTCTCCTGTGCAAACACTGCACAGTTCAATAAACAGCAAAACACTTTCCTCAGCTGTGTGTGTAAGTGAATCTGATGAGGTCCAGCATCCACAAGGGACACCCACACAAGAACTGCTTTAGACAGAGAGATAGGAGAGGATAGAAATAAACACAATGAACGTGTTGACTGCCATGTTAATTAGAGCTCTGAAGAACGGGGCAAGTTTGTAACTCCCTGAAGCTCAAAGCAGAAACCAGACAGCTGAGAGGCCACTGAATGACCAAAGAGCAAGTGGAGGAGAAACCTGAGAGCACTGGGAAGGGCAAACGTCCAGACAGTGCTGGAAAGTTGTCCTTGGACAGGGACATTTAATCAGGAGAGGTGGGAACTCCTGACTGACGAGGGAGATGAAATACTAGAGTGTTGGTAATAGAAGTACAGGGGAAGACCAGTGTTTCTTCTCCAGTCCTTAGTACACTTCCAGACAGACATCAGTCATCAGCTTCTCACCATAAACAGCCAGTGCCATTTTAGGGGCCCAGTGTACCTGAGGTGCTGGCCTGGGATTGGCATCTATCACACAGGACCTGGGGAGACCAGAGCACCTTGCAGTGCAGGTGGAACCTGGGCAGGGGTTCCCGGGGCATCTACACTGGCACCAGGTGTTTGTGTCCCTGGAGCTGAAGACATTTGTGTCCTAAATCCATGCCCAGTTCTGGAGAGCTCTTTCCTTTTCAAAGAAAAGAAACTCCCCTAAAAGGACCTTAAAATAAATAGATAAATAAATAGATAAATAAATAAATAAATAAATAAACAGAAATATGTTGACACCATCCTCTGCTTCGGATCTTTGTCTTCAGTTCTTCTTATTTTAATATCCATTGACATCAACTGACATCTGATGGGCCTACAGGCATGAAGCCAAGATCATGTTGTGTCTTGCACAGCGCCCCATGCCCTCTGAACCTTCCCTGCCCAGGACTCCTCACAACGTTGCCCAGAGCGAGTCACACTGAGGTGTTGGCTGGTTCCCTGGCTGAGATGTTGGTTTAGATGGTCACCTACAGCACAGGTGGATCCTGCCCCATCATCGTCTGCTCTGCTCCACTTAGAAACAGAGCCCAACATCACAATGGGTTCATGAGAGACCTGAGGTTGAAGGGACCTCAGGAGTCTGCAGTCCAACCTGTCACCAACTGGGTCACACCAAGGTGTTCAAGCCTTGATTCAATCAGAGCTTTAGTAGAACTAGAGAAGTGATCATCCCTTTGTACTGGGCACTGGTGAGGCTGCACCTTGAATCCTGGGGTCAGTTATAGGCCCCTCATGGCAAGGAAGACATTGAGGTGCTGGAGAGAGTTCAGAGGAGGGTGACAAGGCTGGTGAAGGGTCTGGAGCACCAGCCTGCCGAGGAGCGGTTGAGGGAGCTGGGGCTGTTCAGCCTTGAGAACAGGAGGCTGAGGAGAGACCTTATTACTCTCTACAGCTGCCTGAAAGGAGGTTTTATCATGGAGGGTGTTGGTCTCTTGTCCCAAGTAGCAAGTGATAGGACAAGAGGAAATGGCCTCAAGTTGCACACGGAGAGGTTTAGATTGGATATGAGGAAAAAATTCTTCAGGGAAGCCACCGGATATGTTCTCAGGACTCAGTCCTAGGGCCAGGTCTGTCCAATATTTTTATCAATAATCTGGATGTAGGAATTTAATGCACCATTAGCAAATTTTCTGATAATACCATCCTCGGAGGTGCTGATGACTATCCTGAGGGACAAGGAGCCTTGCAGAACGATCTAGATAGATTGGATCATTAGGCAGTGATCAACGGCATAAAATCTAACAAGTCCACATGCCGGATTTCTGCACCTAGGATAAAAGTAATGCCAAGCACAAGTCTAAATGGGGAGAGGATTGGCTGGAGAGCAGCCCTGCAGAAAGGAGCCTTGGGGCGCTGGTTGACAGGAGGCTCAACAAGAGTCAGCAGTGTGTACCCTGGCAGCCAAGAGTGCAAATCCCATCCTGGGGTACATCAAACAGAGCAGAACCAACCGCTCAAAGGAGGTGATTATCCTGCTGTATTCAGAGTTGCTGTGGCCTCACCTTGAGTGCTGTGTGCAGTTCTGGGCCCCCACGATTTGACAAGGATGTTGAAGTATTCCAATGTGTCCAGAGAGCAACAAAGCTGGTGACCGACCGGAAGGCATGTCCTCTGAGGAGTGGCTGAGCAATCTGGATTTCTCTAGTTTGGAGAGAAGGAAGCTGATGAGCAAGCTCATTGCCCTCTAAAAGTTCCTGAGGAGGGAAGTGCATAGGGAAGTGCTGATCTCTTGTCCCTGGTATCCAGTGACAGGACATGTGGGAATGGTGCAAACCTGGGTCAGAGGAAGTTCAGACTTGACCCTCTACTGAGAGTGTGGTCAAATACTGGAACAGACTTCTGAACGATAGGATGAGGGGCAACGGGCACAGCATAGGAGGTCCCATCTGAATATGAGGAAAAACTTCTTTACTGTGAGGGTGCCTGATCACTGGAACAGGCTGTCCAGAGAGGTTGTGGAGTGTCCCTCCTCTGGAGACATTCAAAACCCGCCTTGGACACCTTCCTGTGCGATCTGCTCTGGGCGAACCCTGCTTTAGCAGGTGGGTTGGGCTAGATGATCTCCAGAGGTCCCTTTCAAGCCCAACCATTCTGTGATTCTGTGACAGTTGGTTGATGCCCCCAAGCCTCAGCATTCAAGAGGCATTTGGACAATGCACTTACTACCCTGTTTTAACTTTAGATCAGCCTTGAACTGGTCATGCAGTGGGACTAGATGGTCATTATAGGTCCCTTACAGCTGAACTATACCTCCCTTCCCTTCTTTCCTTTCTCCTCCTTTCCCTAGCAGGGGGAAGCTGCAAAGCCCCCCACCACAGCCCCACCTGGCACCCCTTTGCAGGAAGCCTTTGAGGTGCTGGCCCCAAGTCAGTCCCGGTGCCCAGGAGTTCCAGGGAGCTGTCCCTGCCCTTGGTGGCCACGTGCTGGGCCACAGCTGCTGGCTGTCCCTGATGCCTTCTCTGCCCTTTGGCTCTCCAGGACAAAGCTCCTTCTCTTCACTTCTCTTCTCTCCAGTCATGGCAGAAACCAGCCCTGCAACCAAGAGAAGATCCCTGGTAGCTGTCCCCTCTCTGCACCAGAGCTGATGTTCATGAGGCCCCACAGCGAGGAGGACCAGGGTCACAAAGCCTTTTCTGAGGGGATAACAGGATGGTTTCAACCACTGCAGCTTGGAGAAAATCCCAAGTGTGACCAGAGCCATAGGCTGCGCTGGACAGTGCCAACAGACCGCCACGGAAATAAGACTCGCTTTGAATCCATTCCCAAAGCACAGCCCAGGCAAATGATGACTCTTCCCAAATGAGCAAAAAGAGTCCATTGCTGCTATTGCAGTCATGTTTCCTTTTCTACCCAAACCAAGATCCACAGTTGGCCATCTGTACAGGGGATGCAAAATGCACTTCAGCCGCAGGGTAAACCTTCCACACCTCCTGTGTGACTTGCACCTTTCTCAGAGTTATTTGCCTACCTTGATTGGTGGGAAGAGGTTCAGAACTTCTGGAAAGCCTTTAAGAGATACTCTTTTGAGTACTCAAAGAGTAAGGAAGCTACTGACATTTTGGACATTTGCGTCAAAACTCATACACACATGGGATAGTGTGTGGTGTGTGACATGGATTTCTTTTTCTCCTTGTTCTCCTTTTTAGTAATGCGTGAGATCTTTGCTTTGGAAAAAACATACCTAAAGAAAAGAATCTGAGAACAGAAGTCCTGATCAGAGAGAAGGTCCATCTGGCCAAGACGCAGTCTCCAAAGCTGCCAGCCATCCGTGTCTACAGGGTCTTGGGGGTGCTCAAAGGCCTCAGTGGCTGGGACCGGCCTCCCTGGGGACCATCTCCTGCAGGGGCCCAGGGGACGTGTCTCAGCTCAGCCTGGGACCTCTGGTGCCTGCCTGAGCCATGTTGTAGGTGTGTGTGCCTGTCTCTGCCCCATCTCCTGGATGGGCCTGGGCCCTGCCCTGCAGAGAGCGGCTCTCCTGGATGGAGTCCTCAGGCCTGGCTCAGAGCTCATCATGCTCCAGGCACAACTACTGAGCACAACGGTGCTGTGCTGTGCTGTGCTGTGCTGCTCTATTCTGTACGCTCACAATGAGTCCCAATAAAGATGTGATTGTTCGACTGAAATGCCAGACAGGTTTTAGATCCAAAAACAGTTTCAGGGACACATACACAAAGGATACAACTGGAAACAGATTTTTTTTTTTTTAATATTTATATTTATTTTATTAAAATTACAAATTTTAATAGAAGGAGAAGGAGGAGAGCTGGCTCCTGCTGCAAACTTGCCCTTGGAGAAAGAACCCGAGAAAGCCAGGGCACGAGTGGTGCCTTGGAGGGCAAGAGCAGTGGGCATGAACCGAGCCAAAAGGGCGCAGAGGAGCTCTGACAGGTGGTCATGCTCAATGCTGCAGAGGAAGGCAAAAAAACCCCGGGGACCAGGGCCAGTCTGCCCCGGGGGAAAATTCCTTCCTGACCCCAACACTGGCGATCGGCTGTTCCCTGAGCATTTGAGCAAGACCTGGCTCCTCGGCCCACAGGCTGGTCATGCCTCCCAGAAGACCACAGAATAATAGAATGATAGGATGATGATCTCTTCTCTTCTCTTCTCTTCTCTTCTCTTCTCTTCTCTTCTCTTCTCTTCTCTTCTCTTCTCTTCTCTTCTCTTCTCTTCTCTTCTCTTCTCTTCTCTTCTCTTCTCTTCTCTCTTCTCTTCTCTTCTCTTCTCTTCTCTTCTCTTCTCTTCTCTTCTCTTCTCTTCTCTTCTCTTCCTCTTCTCTTCTCTTCTCTTCTCCTCTTCTCCTCTCCTCCCTCTCCTCCCCTCTCCTCCCCTCTCCTCCCCTCTCCTCCCCTCTCCTCCCCTCTCCTCCCCTCTCCTCCCCTCCCCTCCCCTCCCCTCCCCTCCCCTCCCCTCCCCCTCCCCTCCCCTCCCCCTCCCCTCCCCTCCCTCCCCTCCCCTCCCCTCCCCTCCCCTCCCCTCCCCTCCCCTCCCCTCCCCCTCCCCTCCCCTCCTCCTCTTCTCTTCTCTTCTCTTCTCTTCTCTTCTCTTCTCTTCTCTTCTCTTCTCTTCTCTTCTCTTCTCTTCTCTTCTCTTCTCTTCTCTTCTCTTCTCTTCTCTTCTCTTCTCTTCTCTTCTCTTCTCTTCTCTTCTCTTCTCTTCTCTTCTCTCCTTCTCTCCTCTCCTCTCCTCTCCTCTCCTCTCCTCTCCTCTCCTCTCCTCTCCTCTCCTCTCCTCTCCTCTCCTCTCCTCTCCTCTCCTCTCCTCTCCTCCTCCTCTTCTCTTCTCTTCTCTTCTCTTCTCTCTTCTTCTTCCTCCTCCTCTTCCTACTCCTCCTCTCTTCTCTCTTCTCTCTTCTCTCTTCTCTCTCTTCTCTCTTCTCTCTTCTCTCTTCTCTCTTCTCTCTCTTCTCTCTTCTCTCTTCTCTCTCTTCTCCTCTTGCTTAACCAACTGCATTTCTTATATGTCTTATTTTTAACTTCAGGGTGGTGATTTTTTAAGCTCCTCCTTTAGTGCATTAATGACAGATATGGACTCACGTTGATGTGCTGATCAGGTGCTGGAAAAAATTTTCAGAAATAGCACAAAACTTGGGGTACAAGAGTGCAAATCCCATCCTGGGGTACATCAAACAGAGCAGAACCAACCGCTCAAAGGAGGTGATTATCCTGCTGTATTCAGAGTTGCTGTGGCCTCACCTTGAGTGCTGTGTGCAGTTCTGGGCCCCACGATTTGACAAGGATGTTGAAGTATTCCAATGTGTCCAGAGAGCAACAAAGCTGGTGAACGACCGGAAGGCATGTCCTCTGAGGAGGGGCTGAGCAATCTGGATTTCTCTAGTTTGGAGAGAAGGAAGCTGATGAGCAAGCTCATTGCCCTCTAAAAGCTCCTGAGGAGGGAAGTGTATAGGGAAGTGCTGATCTCTTGTCCCTTCTTGTCTCTTCTCTTCTCTCTCCCTCTCTCTCCTCTTCCTCTTCCTCTTCCTCTTCCTCTTCCTCTTCCTCTTCCTCTTCCTCTTCCTCTCTCCTCTTCCTCTTCCTCTTCCTCTTCCTCTTCCTCTTCCTCTTCCTCTTCCTCTTCCTCTTCCTCTTCCTCTTCCTCTTCCTCTTCCTCTTCCTCTTCCTCTTCCTCTTCCTCTTCCTCTTCCTCTTCCTCTTCCTCTTCCTCTTCCTCTTCCTCTTCCTCTTCCTCTTCCTCCTCCTCCTCCTCCTCCTCCTCCTCCTCCTCCTCCTCCTCCTCCTCCTCCTCCTCCTCCTCCTCGTCCTCCTCTTCCTACTCTTCCTACTCTTCCTCTCTTCTCTCTTCTCTCTTCTCTCTCTTCTCCTCTTGCTTCACCTCTTCCCTCTCTCTCTCTCCCTCTTCCTCTTCTTCTCTCTCCCTCTTTTCCTTCCCCCTCCTTTCACTACCAGTACATGCTGGGGAAATCCCTGACAAACACTTGGAACCTTGCCCAGCTTAGCCATTCGCTCCATCACCTTGTGCCAACAACGCATCTACCTTCTGGTGGCCGGGAGAGCACCGCGCCCCCTTCAAACCACTCTGCATTCCACTTCCTACAGCTGCTGACCCTAGCTCCCCACTCCATCAGGACGGTGAGCTCTGCAGTGCTCCTCAAGAAGGCATTCCCTTCATTTTGCTACTGCTATCCAGCTGAAAAGGATGTTCATCCATCAGATGAACTTGGAAGGTTGCCCTGCTGGGAGATGGCCTTGCAGCAGAGAAACTCCAGCGGCCTCGTCCAGGTCTTCCTCCTTCAGCCCCTGTCAAGGGATTCCACCGGCTCCTCAAGGCCTTCCTCTCCAATGTCTTCAGGCTGCCTCCAGGCCAGCTCTGGCAGCAGACACGGGAAGCTGCTCCTTTTATACTGTCCCGGGGCATTGTGACATCAGCATTGCCCCGTGGTCTCACTGTGACATGGAGGTGACATGGGCCCCCAGTGTCCCACCCCACCCACTGCCCATGCACCCAGCACTCTTTGGAGGAAGGACTTCGGGGTGCTGCTGGCCCCGAGGCTGTCCTTGTGCCCAGGAGGCCCAGGGAGCTGTCCCTGCTCTTGGTGGTCACGCACTGGGCATGGCTGAAACCACCTGGGAATGGCGGTGGCATGAAATTACTGAGGAGGTTATTCACATACAAAGGAACTTCTTCTCTTTGCCTTTAAAGTTACTAAAAGAAACTATGAAAAACAATCCTCTAGTACACGATGGTAATGAATTGCTCTGCGAAAGTGCTGCCATGGGTGCAGGAACCTGCCAGCCTACGTCTATTCCATTAAAGAATCTCAACATTTTGGTGCCGGCTCCATGTGTTTGGCATGTGGCCTCTCTCACTTCCTAGATGTCCAGGTAGGAAAACAGGCGGGGGAGCAGGTCTCAGCTAAACCCCAGGGCACCTGCTATGGAAAGCATAGGTGTGAAAGCATAGGCATAGCCTCTGGGCTCAGGCACCAGGTTCTATGGGCTGGCAAGTGGCTGCCTGACAGCTCAGACGTGGTAATTACCCCTAAATCAAGCACTTGGGGTAATGCAAGCTGGTGCCGTGTTGGAAGCCCTTCATTAACTGCACAAGAGTAAAGACATGCCCATGGGCAGATCCTCTGCTGCAAAGGGTCTTCAGATCCATTGGTCTCACCGTGAACCTGTGCCCTCACGTTCTGGATTTAAGTGACTCCAATTAGACTTAGCTTAATTCTCCCTAGAAACAAAGTAAGAACCTACCCAGTCTACTCAGCCAGTTCCACTGTCCTAAAAGTCCCCAGGCAGGTGAATCTCCAAAACCAGAACACGGGCGGCTGCTCATCCTGTTGGTTATTTTTCTATCACATGCCATTTATTGAGTGTTATTGACAACAAGGACATTTTTGCCCCCGGCAGTGCGAACAGAACCAGGACAACAGTGTGAACCTTATAAATCCTCTTACCAAATTGATGCCAAACTGATTCCCAATTTACATTCTCACTTAGTGATGTCCAGAGTTGACTAATTCCCAACCAAAATTGAGATGGTGTGGTCAGTTCTTGCAATACTATCATGCATCGCGACATAACTTGTGATTTCCCTCCAGTTTGTATCATTACAAAACTAAGCATCTCTGTTTTCCTTACAAATGTGTTGCTTCCATGCTCACCGAGACAACTTGCAAGTGTAACACTTTAATTTTTTTAAGTGAGTGGGAAAATGAAAACCAACTGCATTTCTTATATGTCTTATTTTTAACTTCAGGGTGATGATTTTTTAAGCTCCTCCTGTAGTGCATTCACTAATGACAGATATGGATTCACCTTGATGTGCTGATCAGGTGCTGGAAGAAATTTTCAGAAATAGCACAAAACTTGGGGTTACACCCTCTGCTGTGTCTGCCTGCAAAGTGTCCTTTTTTTCCAATGAAAACTGCCCCGTGCTTGCACTAGATCTGACTTTTAATAGACCTATTTTCCCCTCCCCAGACCAAAAGAGGACATTAACCCACTTCCATGGGCTGCATCTGTCTGTCTAGAGCCGGTAACATGTATGTTCGTATAGCTTGCTGTGTGATTTCTGTTTCTTGCAATAAAAATTGTCTGGAGTGTAGTTTTTGCCATTTTCACATTGTGTCACTCAGCTCTTGTTTTTCAATGCTTTTTTTTTGCCCAATGGTTTTTGAAAAAGTTATCAAAAACCACTGAGAAACCATTGTTGTTAAACTAAGTGCTTTTTCTTACTTCTGACTTGGGGGTTCAAAGAAATACCCAAACCAATACATCCCATATGTTTGGAGGACAGTTCTGTGCAGCTAAAAGATTCCTTTCCTTGTCATTAAATATTTGGGTGTTTGTTCCTAAAACTGTGTAACAGAAGGGATATTGTTGGGGCACCTCTGAGTATATGTTTGTCTTGAATAGATGCCATGAATTTAGACACTGTTGCTCCACAAAGTGATATTCTGAAGATCTGCATTTGATCTTTCCACTTCATCTGATGAAGCAGTGGAGTTTAATAGTTTGTCTGCAAATGAAACTACCTAAAAGGCAGTGTACAGGGAACCTGCAGCAGGGAGCTCCTGATTCCCACCTGACTCCTCCAAAGGCCTCTCTTAAAAGTGAACAAAAGTCAACAAAAGCTGCAGCCCCTCCCTCCTGGGGCACTGTGGTGGGCGCCCCCCCTGGGACCACAGGAAGGTCCAGGATCCTTGTCCTGAGCGGTCAGGGCATCGCTGGCAGGTGGGCAGGGAAATGGAGATAGGCTGGGGACGCAGAGACTGGCTGAGACATGGAGATGGACTAGGACACAGAGGTGGGCTAGGACACAGAAATAGGCTGGGACATAGATGGCCTGGGTCACAGAGACTGGCTGGGACATGGAGGGGGGCTGGGCCATGGGAACGAGTCAGACCCAGCACAGGAGCAGGGAGGCTGGAGCAGCTCCATCCCTGGAGACATGTGCTTGTGCTGGACATGCCAGCCATAGGATATATGCCCCCAGCACAGACACGTACCCATGGGACACACAACTGGCCCACAGGGACATCAGAGACACATGCACGCCTTGTGCCATCATTTCAGTTTTATTGTGGAGCCGTGGTGGTGCACTGGAGTGGCGGTGGTGGTGGCCAAGGCTCTGCCGGTTGCACAGACGCCAGTGCTGGGGTCGGCTCAGCGGCGGCGGCGCCGTGTTCCCCGCCAGCGGCGGCTCCTCCTGTACCGCCGGCGTCGGCTCTGCCCATAGCGGCGGCGAGAGCGGCTCCGGTAGCGGCGATGGCCGCGGCGGCGGCTGCGGCTCCGGCTGCGGCTCCGGCTCCTGCTTCGCCGGTACCGGGCCATTGTGGGGTGGCCGCCGCCCTGTCCTGCCAGAGGATGCAGCTCTGCACCCCTGGCCCTGCTTTTATAGGGGTGCCTGGGCGGGGCCTTTGTGACATCACCAGTGACGTCACAATGCCCCACTGTGGCAGTTGCACAATCCCCATGATCCGGAGCATTCAACAGGGCAGTTGATGGCTCCTTAGCACCTTTTGTGCCCCACTGTGCCTGTCCCCAGGTACACACCGAGGGTGGTACCAAGGCGCTCACAGTCACATCCTCCCCTACCCCGGGCAGGGTGACTTCACCTCCACCAGCTGGGGGGACAGGAGGGGTGGGACCCTCAGTCAGTGACAGGGTCCTCAGCAAAGAAGGTGCCCAGAGAAGCTGAGAAGCTTCTGGACCATGTTGAAATGCCCACAGCCACATCTGACCAGACTACAAAGCGGGGCCCCCACGGAAGAGTCCCTCGGAGTGGTCTTCTCAGAGCAGCAGGTCTGTGAACTGGAGCCCTCCCCTTAGACTGGGACGCTGTCTAAGGAGACTGCCTGGCACTGAGAGCATCGCACCTCCTCCTGTGCTGGGTGGTTATTTTTCTCTACTGGATATATCCTGGAATGAGTCCTTGCCTACCCCAGGCAAGTGAGAGCCCTCGCCCAGCCCAGGTGAGTGACTGTTTCTTCGGGGTACCCATGAGTGAGAGGCCTCTAGTTTTGTTTCTGGTGAGTGAATGCGGGCACATTGTCGATCCTTGTTATTCTTATGTTGTCATACCCAAATAACCTCCTCAAGTGATATCTGAACCTGAATTTTATGTTGTTGGAGTGCTAAATAATTGTATAAACCCTTTTTCTAGTTTATTTGCTATGCTTTCCCGTCTAGAATAAAGTCTGCTTTGGAACTTGTTGTCTACCTAAAACTGCCTTTTGTGGTGGCTCCGTGACACCCACAGTGCTACCCGGGCTCCATGGCTACCGGCCATCCCACTGCAGCACCGGCCCCAGGTCACCACCACCATGTGCTGGCGGGTCCCTGGTCACTGCCGCAGTGCAGGAGATGCAGGAGGAGCCCCTGGGCTGGCCGGAGCCCCAGGGGCGCGGCAGGAGGAGGCACCACAGGGACAGAGGTGCCGCTTGCAGTGCCAGTGGCAGTGCCAGTGGTGCCAGTGCCAGTTTGCTTGTGTGCATGGCTTTTACTTTCCTGATTAAACTGTCAGCCAGTGAGTTTTATCACTTTAAGTCTTCTGATTCTCTCCCCCATCCTACTGGATATAAAGATAAATATCTCAAAAAGCTATGTTTTCATACCAGATGGACTATGGGTGAATTCCCAAGGCCATTCCTTAATATTTAGGACCTGTGATTTATTATATTTCTGCCACTGCTTGGGTTGTGCAGCAGCTCCTGCGATTCTTTAATACCTTGCTGATGATCACAGTAAAATCCCAAAGAAAACTGCCCCAAACCCTGAAACTCATGTGCTGTCTGGACAAACTTAAATTCTTCAGTTCTAATGAACAGGGATTTTCAGGGAAGGAAAAAACCTCCCTGAGGTTCGTGAAACAAGACTCACAGTATCACTGTAATAAACAATTCCAAGAGTTAGAGATGTTTGTTCATTAACACTTGTTAATAGGAAACGCTCAGGGCTTATTGTGCAACATGGGAAGCCCCTGTCCTTTGTTATGCAATTGCCTTAAATGTTCGATCCTCTAAAGGTGGGAGGGGGGCAGGGGTAGGTGAGAAGACAGGAGATTAACCGCCTGACAGCAGAGGACACATCCGCAGAAAGAACGAGTGGTGTGGCACTCTGAGCAACGAACCCGGGACCCTAGAAAAAGGCCGGAAGAAGTTTTTCCGGTGCGCCATTGGAGAAGCGGCCCAGCGCTGTCTTTGCTTATTGCGTTGAAATCCATCGGGAATAAATTTGTGTTATTCAAGTTAATTTCAAGTCTAAATTTATTACAATTTGGTGCCGTGACTCGGATGAAGGATATTCGGTGGCAACCCCTCTAAGGGAGGCGCCTCGCTTCTTTTTTTAAGCGGCCCTTGTGGGACTCTTGTCACCGGATCCTTCACCGACGAACATTCTAAATTGCAATAAGCAAAGTAAACGCCGGCAGCCCCTTAAACTTTGTGCACGAAGACCTGAGTGAAGACGCAGGACGCGTGAGTATAGGCCGGTTATCCACTGGGTTGGGGCTGGGATTCCTGGGATACAGCGGAGGGTATCTCAGAAGATGGGACAGAGGAAAAGTAGGCATTCTGTTCCCATGGGAGGGCAACCGCAGGAAAGGCTTCCCCAATTCCTCCAGATAGTCTGTTAGGATTAATGATTAGGTATTGGGATGATTACCCCTCTAGGTGGGGTAAAAGCAAAACGAAAATGATACATTATTGAATGGAAGTTTGGGGTGGTAAAGAGATCCGTAGAGACCACCTATATTGGGCAGTTTTCGGGTCATTTGAGGACTGGATCTGTCAGGCTTTAAACATTTATGTTAATTCAAAGGAGCCTTTTAGTTCAGAAGAAAGCGAATATGCATTATTATGGATAAGATCAGAGACTAGGGTTAATCTATACCCGTTAAAAGAAAAGGGGGGTGATAAACATGGCTGCCAGAGAAATAAGCGGCATGAGGAGGAGATCCCGATGACACCCCCACCTTATGTACCACCACGGCCACCCCCGGTACCAGTTCCTAGCCCAGTCCCTAGTCCACCCCCTTCAGCACCAAACCCAGAGGGTTCGGATGATAACCAGTCCACAGTCACGCGTAGCAAGACTAGACAACAGCAACAGCAAACACCAGGGCAACTATATCTGCTGCGAGAGATCGCGATGGGAGGACCTCAGGTGGGAATGGGATATGTGGCGGTACCTCTTAATTCCGGGGATGTTAGAGATTTTAAAAAGGAAATGGGGAGTTTGCTAGAAGACCCGTTGGGAGTAGCAGAACGGGTTGACCAATTTTTAGGGCCCAACGTATACATTTGGGATGAGTTGCAGTCGATAACAGGAATATTGTTCACTGCAGAAGAGAGGGGAATGATCCGTAGGGCCGGTATGCGGATTTGGGATGAACAGCATCAGCAAGGTCCTGCAGCCGACACTAAACGGCTGCTGCAAAGACCTGACTGGAACAATCAGGATCCATTACATAGGGGTCATATGCAAGACCTACGGACTATATTAGTCCAAGGCATTAGAGAGTCTGTTCCAAGGGGTCAGAACACTGGCAAGGTATTTAGTGAACACCAAAAGAAAGATGAAACACCTACAGAGCGGTTGGAACGGCTCAGGAAAAACTTACAATTGTATTCGGGGTTAGACCCTAGTACCCCTGTGGGAGAGGCGCTGTTGAAAACACAATTTGTAGCTAGATCTTGGATAGATATTAGGAAAAAGCTAGAAAAATTAGGAGATTGGCAAAACCGTGGGGTTAGATGAATTATTGAGGGAAGCTCAGAAAGTGTATGTTAGGAGAGAGGATGAGAAAGAGCGGAGGACTGTACGAACGGTGGTTGCAGCAGTCACAGAAGGTACAGCCCAACAGCAATGGAAATCCAGAGACTGAAGGGCACAGTATAAGGGGCCTAGTCCTAAGGCAAGACCCTTTAATGACGAGACTGCAATGGAATGGGGTGAGCCAGTAGAATGCTTTTACTATGGAAAGAAAGGGCACATGAAGCGGAACTGTAGGAAGAAGGTGGTGGATGAGAAAATGTTTAAAGCGGAATAGGGGTGTCAGGGGCTCTTTTTGCTGGGGACTCAAAAAAGGAACAGAGTCCTTGATAAAACTAAAAGTGGGTCCTCAGCAGCAAGAAATTGAATTTCTTGTAGATTCTGGAGCAGAATTATCTACCATACAAACTTTACCCAAGGGATGCGAGATATCTTCCGACACTGTGCAAGTAATTGGGGCAAAGGGAGAGCCATTTCGGGTCCCTGTTATAAAAGGAGTAGTTATTGAAACCGATTTCAAAATAGGAGTGGGAAATTTACTTTTAGTTCCTGAAGCTGAATATAATCTCTTGGGATGGGATTTAATAATTGAATTGGGTGTTAATTTAGAAGTAACCGGGAAAGAAATTCGGATAAGATGATGTCGTCTCAGGGTGGAAGATGAAAATAAAATTAATCCTGAAGTATGGTATACAGAAGACTCAGTAGGGAAGCTGGACATAACACCCTTTAAAGTTAAAATTTCTAGTCCAGAAATACCCCTTCGTGTAAAACAATATCCAGTATCCGAAGAGGGCCAAAGGGGATTAAAACCAGAAACAGAAAGATTACTAGAAAAAGGCCTACTCGAGCCCAGTATGTCTCCCTTTAATACCCCCATTTTACCCGTAAGAAAGAAAGATGGAAAATGGAGACTAGTACATGACCTGAGGGAGGTGAATAAAAGAACCGTGAGTCGATTCCCTGTAGTGGCCAACCCGTATACCCTCCTGAGTCAACTAGGTCCGAATGATCAACGGTATAGTGTTATAGATTTAAAGGATGCCTTTTGGGCTTGCCCGCTTGATGAAGAGAGCTGAGACTATTTGCCTTTGAGTGGGAGGACCCAGATACGCATAGAAAACAACAGTTGCGACGGACTGTGCTTCCCCAGGGGTTTACGGAGTCACTGTTCTAAGTCAAGCTTTAGAACAAATTCTGCAGGGATATGAGCGCAGTCCAGAAGTGGTACTAGTGCAATATGTAGATGATCTCTTGTTAGCAGGGCAAGACGAAGAAGTGGTTAGACAAGAAAGTATTAAATTATTAAATTTCCTTAGTCTACAGGGGCTCAAAGTGTCAAAGACCAAACTCCAGTTTGTTGAGCAAGAAGTGAAATATCTAGGACACTATTTAAGCAGGGGGACCAAATATTTGGACCCTGAAAGAGTAAATGGGATCTTGTCATTGCCAGCCCCAAAGTCTAAACGACAGATAAGACAAATATTAGGACGAACTGGATACTGTAGACAATGGATTGAAAATTATACAAAGAAGGTAAAATTTTTGTATGAAAAATCAACACAGGAAAAACTGGTACAATGGACGGAACAAGATGAGGAACAATTTGATTGCATAAAGAAAGAGCTGGTAAGTGCCCCTGTGTTGAGCTTGCCAGATGATACGGAAACCATGTTATTTGTTCACTAATATAGATGCAGGGACTGCATACGGGGTCTTGGCACAAGAATGGGCTGGACATAAAAAACCAGTAGTTTATTTATCTAAATTGCTAGAGCCTGTTAGCAGGGGTTGGCCAACATGCCTACAAGCAATAGTATCAGCTGCATTACTAGTAGAAGAAGCACAGAAAATAACATTTGGAGGAGAATTGCATGTTTTGACACCACATAATATACGAGGGGTTTTGCAACAAAAATCTGATAAATGGATAACAGATTCTAGGTTGTTAAAATACGAAAGTATTTTAATTGAATCCCCTAAATTAACCCTAGAAATTACTTCCTTGCAGAACCCTGCACAGTTCTTATATGGGGAATCTAGCGAACAATTAACACATGATTGTTTGCAAACAATTGAAGAGCAAACAAAAATAAGACCTGACTTAGAAGAAGAGGAATTGTCAGAAGGAGAAAAAATGTTTGTAGATGGCTCCTCTCGAGTCATTGAAGGGAAACGTAAATCAGGATATGCGATAATAAACGGAAAAATGAATACGGTCTTAGAATCAGGGCCATTAAATCCTGGGTGGTCAGCACAAGCCTGTGAGTTGTATGCCGTTTTAAGAGCCTTACAATGGATCGGCACGGGTAGTGGAACCATATATACGGATTTGAAGTATGCATTTGGAGTAGTACATACATTTGGTAAAATTTGGGAGGAACGAGGGTTGATAAATTCCCAAGGGAAAAACTTAATACATCAGGAATTGATCACACAAATCTTGCAAGAAATAAGAAAACCTCGAGCAATAGCAGTGGTTCATGTAATGGGACACCAGAAAGGTCTGAATCCCATTATTAGGGGAAATAACCTTGCAGACGAAGAAGCAAAAAGGGCGGCCTTATTAAATCTTAAAGGATTGACTTGTGAGCTGCCAGATCCAAAGAGATTAAGAGAAAATTGCCCTAATTGCGGACAAGGAACAGAACGGGAAAATGATTTCCCTTGCTATGAGTGCTGGAAAGAGTTTAACGTAGACGCTATTCCCTGTACTTGTCTTGGGCTAAAAGATAGACAGTGTCCTAGCCGTCCACACTCAAATATATATGTCTTTAGTACTGTAGAAAAAGAAAAGCTAACCAAATTAGGGGCAAAGCAGCAAGGTGAACAATGGAGATTAGAAGATGGGAGAGAAGTAGTTCCAAAAGTAACTGCAGTCGGTATAATGAACAGGTTACATGATATTACGCATTGGGGAACGCAAGCATTAGTAGATCAATTTGCCACAAAATATGCTTGCATAGGAGCATATAACATAGCAAAACGTATTGTTGAAGGGTGCCTTACATGCCACAAAGTAAATAAACAACAAATAAGGAAACAAGTTCCCGGCGGAAGGGAACTCGCATACCGGCCATTCTCAGGAATACAGATTGATTTTACAGAGTTACCAAAGGTCGGGCGATACCTCTATTTATTGGTGCTTGTGGACCATCTCCCGCACTTTGTGGAGGCATTTCCAACAACTAGGGCCACTGCTCGTACGGTAGCAAAAATATTGTTAGAAGAAATAATTCCCCGATATGGAATAACTGAAGCTATCAATTCCGACCGGGGCCCACATTTTGCATCAAGAATTATTACAGAAATCTTTCAGGCACTAGGTACTGACTGGCAGTATCACACTCCATGGCATCCACAAAGCTCAGGAAGGGTGGAACGAATGAATGGAGAGATAAAAAAGCAGCTTACTAAATTAATGACAGAGACTAAGTTGTCATGGGTAAAATGTTTGCCCCTAGCACTGTTAAACATAAGGACCCAGCCGAGAACAGACCTCGGAATATCACCCTTTGAAATGTTATATGGATTGCCATTCGATTTAGAAACGCCACAAGATCACCCAAAAGTGAGTGATTTTCGGATGAAAAATTACTTAGTGCAGTTGTTGAAGTGAAGGAAATACCTTTGGGAAAAAGGGTTGGTGGTACAGCGTCCACCTCTGGACATAAAAATACATACCCTAGAACCTGGAGATAAGGTACTCATAAAAACATGGAAAGAAACATCATTAACCCCTCGATGGGAGGGACCTTTTTTTGTTTTACTCACTACAGAAACAGCCATCCGAACTGCCGAAAAGGGGTGGACACACGCCAGCCGAGTTAAAGGTCCAGTCAAGACTAACGCCTGGACTGCAGAGCCCACAGACGACCCTCTGAAAGTTAAACTACAGAAACAATAAATGGACTTGGGCTTGTTGAATCATATCGCGCAAGTACAGAAAAACGATAAAGTTGTTTATGAATATCCCATTTGTAAAAACCATAGAGTTAGATGTATTAATATAAGTTGTAATTGTTATAGTTTTTATATGCTTTAGGTGCATAGTGTGCTGAAACAATTGGTGGTTGCATTGTATAGACGGTATTCCCCTAGGGGAATATGCAATCAGTGTTATAATATAGAATTAGAAATTACAGATTTGGCATTGAAATCAAAAGTCACACGAAAAAGAGATCCAACCCGACAGTCCTGACTGGTGGTGTATAGACACCCACGAAATATAGCCTGGGCGGTTTTGCTCTCACCCTAATGAACCAACCCCTCTAAAATACAAATAACAAGGGTGTGCTGTAGAATTACCATAAAGAAAATACTGTGCCACTCTCCTACAGTCAAAGACTATAATTGGGAAGTGTATAAACAAAGGCATGGAGAGCAAAAGCATTCAGGGTTTCCTGAAGAATATCCTTACTGCCAAGAAGATGGTTTACCCCGTGGCTCGAAGCAACCGGGTCGACGGGCGAGGCAGAGCAATAAGAAACGGTGGAAACAAGAGCCTGAGTGGAACTATGCCAAAATATTGGCTGAGCTACCCCAATGTTAAGCGGCACACCCAGGCACTAACTAAAAAGCAAAGAGGAATGAGCCAGAGTCAATGCAGCCCAATCTGGTACACTATGTTGATGTTGCTATTATTGCTGAGCTATGGAGAAACAGCGCATAGACCGTATAAGTGGACTTTAATTCAAGCAGAGGAAAGCCGTGTGATTGAAGAAAATGTAACCGTAGGTGCACCCTCATTTAACGTAACCATTTGTGATTTATTAGGACATTTAGGTTCTGGGGAAGACTAGAATTTTGATCACTGCAAACCTCCACATAAAAGGGGAAGTGTAGTATCAACTTATTGGTGCCCTAGCTCCAATCCAGGAAAGGGATATTGCAACTATCCTAATCAATATTATTGTGCTTATTGGGGTTGTGAGACAATAGCCACAGGGTGGAGCGTTGCCAATCCGGATAAATACCTCCAAGTCAACTGGTGGCCTAGAGATTGTCGACAATCTCTCCCATCGCTTTATGGTAGTTCTGACCTAGGGAATTGCAAAACATTAGAAATTACAGTCTTGCAACCGCAAGACCAGGGGTGGTCAATTGGCAAAACTTGGGGTGTAAGGATCTGGGAGACTAGGACTGATCGAGGGACACTTATAAAGATACAAAAAGAACCTGCCCCAGAAGGGAAATCCCAATCAATAGGCCCTAATGTGATAATAACGGGGAAATTAGAGATAAATAAAACTTCTAAGATACTTAATATAACAATGATAGATAGCTCTGATATAGACGCAAGTCTATAGAAGTAAACCCACTTTGGACTCTAATAAATGCGAGCTATTAGGTGATTAACAAAACACACCCAAATTTAACAGCAGAATGCTGGTTATGCTTCAACACCAAACCACCATATTTGGAAGCTATTGGACTGGGAAATATGCCAAAGTTCCCTAATGGATCAAATCCTGGGTCTTGTAGGTGGGAAAATAATAAGGAATATCATTGCAACAAGTCCAGGGGCAAGGAATATGTATGGGTCAAATACCCCCTGGAAAACGGTATCTATGTATAAATGGCACACTTAAAGCTAATAGGCCTGGTGATTGGGTAATACCCGCCAATAATTCTGAAATAAATAACTTAGGCTTTTTCTATGGATAAACAACATTTAATCCAATTTCTTGTATTCCTTAAATACGTGTTCATTAGAGCATAAGCAAAACAGTGCTGGGTGCGCGGGGGATTCACTCCACCCAACACGCACACTTTTAACAATAAGAAGTGTGCTTAAATACAGTATGGTATTACATATTCATAATGGCCCAGGAACGCCTGTACATATTCATGACCTTCCCCGCTTTTTATTAAAATGAGTCTCAGATAACCATTTACATATTCCCCTCCTTGACCCTCCCCTGTTGCGCCTGCGCAATGTCACTTGGTGAATTTGAGGAAGGGTCTTTAGGGGTCTTTGGATGAAGCTCCTTCAGCTTCGTCACAGTGGCCTTTTTACCTTTGGCTCATTAGAAGGAACTGGCTGGAACCCAAGCTACCAAACCGACTGGAACCAGACTGGTGCCTCCTTTTTGCTGTAAATCTTGGCTATCTTGTCTCCTCAAGGTTGCAGCTGGTGCTGTAAAACTTCTTATCTCGGCATTTAATGAAGTCCTGCTTTGTTTTTTTTAGCACAATTAGTTACATACAGCTCTAAACTAGATATTAATTATGTGGTTTAAAATGTTAGCTTGTTAGTAGGCCCTTATTATATAATTGCTTAACCCTTAAAATGTTAGTGCGCTCTATCAATATAACTTCCTAAACAAGTTTCATAACTTTTTACATAGAACTTAACCACCTTTCCCTTTTCCAAGTTCAGAGTCCGTGCCTCATTTGGTTATACCTGTAAACATTAAACATCTTAGCACGAATCACAACTGCATTTTTCACAATTCTAAGTGGATATGTTAAAAAACCGGACTTACACCTTGTGTTTCTATGAATTATCTAAAAAACCATGAAAGAACTTTGTATACAAGTGGTCGTAATCCCTAAAATTACTTATCACCCGAAAGAATATGAGTATCAGCTAGAAACTGTCTTTACACACCGATTAACAAAAAGGGAACAGATCACTGCTCTGACCTTAGGTATGATAATGGCCCTCAGTGTAGCAGGTGCAGGAACAGGAATTGCCTCAATAGTCAACCAGAACAAGAATTTGCGGCATTGAGAGTAGCCGTCGATGAGGATCTGCTAAGAATAGAGCAATCTATTACTGCGCTAGAAAAATCAGTCAGATCCTTGTCAGAAGTGGTCTTGCAAAACCGGCGAGGATTAGATCTATTGTTCTTCAAAGAAGGAGGCCTTTGCGAGCTTTAAAGGAGGAATGCTGTGTATATGCAGACCACACAGGTCTAGTAAGAAATACCATGAATAAGCTACGAGAAAATATAGAAAAATGAAAAAGGGAATATGAATCTCGGCAGAGTTGGTACGAAACCTGGTTTAGACAATCACCTTGGCTTACAACCCTCCTCTCTACTATAGCAGGGCCGTTGATTCTCTTAATGCTAGTGTTGATGTTTGGACCATGTATTTTTAATAAAGTAATAGCTATTGTGAAAAGCAGGCTAGAATCAGCACATCTATTATTAGTTAAAGCAAAGTATGAGCAGTTACCCAATCAAGATGATACTGAGTTATTTGTATTAAGTAGTCAAGAATTACAACTCTTTAATGAACAAAATAAGTAGAAAAAGAAGAGGGGGGAGTTGTAATAAACAATTCTAAGAGTTAGAGATGTTTGTTCATTAAAGCTTCTTAAAAGGAAACGCTCAGGGGTTATTGTGCAACACGGGAAGCCCCTGCCCTTTGTTATGCAATTGCCTTAATGTTCGATCCTCTAAAGGTGGGAGGGGGGCAGCGGTAGGTGAGAAGACAGGAGATTAACCGCCTGACAACAGAGGACACATTCGCAGAAAGAACGAGTGACGTGGCACTCTGAGCAACGAACCCGGGACCCTAGAAAAAGGCCGGAAGAAGTTTTTCCCACGCGCGCCATTGGAGAAGCCAATCTCATGGCCGCCCAGTGCTGTCTTTGCTTATTGCGTTAAAATCCATCGGGAACAAATTTCTGTTATTCAAGTTAATTTCGAGTCAAAATTTATTACAGTACCACTGTTCAAAAACATCTTTTAGACCATCTCTGTTGTCCCTTGTCCCCAAAGCTCATCCTGCTCAGAGTTTGACAGGATTGCTGCAAACCCCTGTGACCCAAATCTCTACAACTGTCTCTGCTCAACAGCCTTTTACCCCAGGAAGGGGAAAACTCCCAATGCAGGCACCAACCCAGTGCCCAACCTGCCTGGAGAGCCAGGACAGTTGTGCCACACAACAGCAGCCTCTGAGGGAAGCTGGAGGTGATGGAACTGAAATGGTTTCAACCCAAATCATAGAGTCATAGGATCATTGAGGCTGGAAAAGACCCTTAAGAACATGGAGTCCAACTGTAAATCAAACACTGCCAAGTCCACCACTAAACCATATCCCAAAGCACCACATCTCCACGTCTTTAAAACACCTCCAGCAATGGAAGCTCCAATCCTGAGCTGGCAGGACACCACTGGCTGCAGTTGGACATAAGATACTGGTCATGGCTGTGAGTTCAGCCCTCACTGGCAGAATGTCTCACACCCTCACTGAGGAGGGCAGGGGGCTGGGAGATGGGAGCACGTTTCAGTTTCCAGATCCCAGCACAGAGCCCAAACCATCCTGCTCTTGAAATCTGGATCCCATTTCCTGAGATGCAATGCTAGTGGCCTTCTGAGGATAATCATGTTAAAAGGCATGAATAATCCTTCAGGTGTTTGTGTAATTTGTCTAGGATTGTCAGTTTTATATGCTTATATTTAAATATCTATAAAATAGTACACTGCATCAGCGGTAGCCCCTCTGGCAATGACAATTGAATAGGTATTTGCACTATAAGGCTCCATACCTCATCCACAAGCACACATCTAAGTGGTTCAGATGAAGGGTGGTGTGGCAAACGTCACCCTTTGTGTCCCCAGGTGATGGACACTGCTCATGTGCCTCTGCAGAGAGTGCCAGGAGCTGGATCCCCTTCTCGGGACAGACTCCTTCCAGGAGAGACACAGACACAGGGGGAACTCATCAGGGCTTTACGGCATTTCACTCGGCATCAGCTTTGACATATTGGGTGCTGTCCTGTGACTGCCCTTTCTGCACAAATGATCATACAAACACAACCATTTAGTGAGACGTGGTCATAAAGGGGCTGTTATTGACAAGAAAGATCACCATGAACTCTGGAGAGAGCGAGGAAGTTTATAATAAGCACCAGGAAGAACCAAGAAGCTCAAGGTCGCTTCTGAAGAGCGGGAGGCCTGAGCAGCCGTGATTGGCCATTGTAGGTGTGGGAGAGGGTCAGGGCATGTCAGGGAGAAGCAATGAGATGGCTGATGGCTTCAGTGAACCCTTCCAGCCACGTCTGAGCCCAGAAATGGAAAGCAGTTGATGTCTGCAGGTGGAGGAGGAACAGGAGGAAGATCTTCCTGGGAATATGGAAGGAAGGAAGGTCTCTCTTGGGCTAATCATGTATGGCAGTGCCATTTGCATGCTGTGGGCATGGCTGTGCCTGGGAGATGGGGAATGGCTGCTGCTGGGGTGGCTGTGCTCAGTCATGGCCCATGAGCTGACCCTGCTCTGCTCCTCTCTTACACTGCCCACACTTGGATGGACCTCAGGAATCATCCATGAACCTGGTGGATCCATGAACCTCCTGGAGTGAGTGGTATGGATCCAAATAGAGGATTCAAGCAAGTGTGAGACTGGGACATTTTGGTGACTGGTGACCATTGCCAGGTGTATGAATGAAGCTGGATGAGTTGTGAGGAACTCACAGGCATTTCCAACTCCACAGAACACCAGAGCCTTAAGTTAAAGCAACAGCACTTGACATAAACACCACCCCCAAAACACAAAACACTCACACTGACCACAGGAAAAGCCTTGAAAAACATTTCAGAAAAATCTACCAGGTCCCAGGGGTCAGGGCTCAGCCATTCTGGTGATGAACAAGCATCAAGGGCTGACATGGCATCAGAGCCACCTCCACATGGCCCTCACCACCTGGAACCTGTGTCTCTAAGTCTTGCCTTCACCAGCCTCCAGGGACAGGGACCTGCACTGGTTGTTTCCTTCACAGCTGTGTCAGTGATGGCCCTTCACGGGATCCCAAACACCCTCAGAAACTTGGGGTTTGCTTCTGCCTTTCACTTCACTAGAGGTTTGTTCATTCTTTCACTAGCTGCAGTTCAGGATCATGGCAGCAGAGGGCTCATTAACATCTAAAATGCTCTTACAAGCCAAGGCTCTGTGCATCATTATCCTAAAGGCTTCAAGTCTGGTGTGGATGATTAGGGACATTTCAAGAATAGCGAAACAGAGAGCATTTGCATAATAAATAGCAATAAAGCCAAATTTCTTCTATTCCCTTCCCTGCTCGCCCTTCCCTCCGTTTCCAGAACAGGTGGTATCAGCAGACTCCAGTATATATCGATATGGAGTGTCTCCTGATAAAGACTGAATACGTCAGAAAAGTGGGTGCCTAAATCACCACTTGAATGAGGAGATAGTCCAGAACACCTCAAGAGGAGTCACACTCCTCTGGATCAAAGGTGGGTGTCCCTGGCAGTCTCAGGTGCCACAGCACAACGATACTTGTGTTCAGGGAGCTGGTCAAGTGACCCATCTCCTGTTCTGTAATGGTGTCTGAGTTTGCTCAGGTCACCCCTGACTTGAGCCCCATCCACTGCTGGGTGTTCTCCAGACTCCTGCCTTCAGGAACAAAGTCCCAGGAGACCTTGCTGGTGAAGATGGAGGCAAAGAAGCCATGAAGAACCTCAGTCCCTTCTGATTCTACTCTTATGAAGTTCAGCAGCAGGCCCACATTCACCCTGTCTATTCTCTTACTGCAAGTGAAGCTCTGTCAGCTCATCTTGCTGCCCTTCCCGTGCAGGTATCAAGTCCAGGGCAGCTTTGTCATCATCCCCACACCCATGGACAAGGTTTCTAAATTCCCACTTTGCAGCTTCCCCTGCTTCCACTTCTGTGTGCTGCCTTATTGCCCTGGAGCTCCATCAGTGCAGATGAGCAGCCTCACAAGATAAATGCTTCTCTTCATGGGTACTTGGAGAGATCATTCTTGTGCTTGGAGCAGGATGTCCTGTAAGGCTGATCAGATTTCCTGAGCTCCTTCACCCTTCAGATCTACTTCCACATCACCATGTTACCCACCATCCCCCAGTATGTCAAAGTCTCCTCCTCTGGATTCTACCAGCCTGTGCTCTGCTGCTGGCCTTCCTCCCTCCCCTCTGGCGCCTGGGACCCCACTGTGTCCTGGTCACAACAGCCAAGGTGGACACTGATGTTCACATCCCTCACCAGGGTTTCCTTGTTTCCCAGTTCCAGATCACGGCGAACATCACCCTTGTTGGCCCACCAGGCAGACATGTTAAGCAGTTGGCCCAAGATCGTTTGGACTGTTGGCAGCTGCAGCTTTGCCTGGCCAGTGAATGTCAGGGCAATTACAGTTCCCCATAGGAACTTGCTCATTGACTGGTGACGTCCTCAGGTTAGTGACAGAAGATCTTTTCCATTTCTTCTCCATAATCAAATAGTTTGTAGCAGCCACCACACTATTAACCTGTACTGGGTTTACATGGCAAAGTCTTGGAACTGGGGGTGAGTGTGGCTGTGCTACAGTTGTCACCACTCTGAGAAGACAACAGGAGTTTGACCAATGTCAGACAGAGCCGATTTCAGCTGCTCCAAGCTGGACCCACTCCTTGCCCAATCTGAGCCACTCAGTGATGCTGGCAGCACCTCTGGGATATTGTATTTGAGAAAGGGTAAAAAACGCTGCACAACAGCAGGTGGGAGAGAGGAGGGAGGAGATGTGAGAGAAAAGCTCTGCAGACACCAAGGTCATATCCCACAGAACCCAAGCAGGTCCCTCAGCAGGCCAAAGCTTTCTCTCCTGAAATCCTGCTCTTGGCCTTGTTCTCATCTCCCAGGAGCCTCAGCTCCACATTCCCATCCCTGACTGTTCCATCCTGACCAACTCTTTCTGGTTTGTAAGTGTGAAGTCCCACAGGGCACCTCACCCCACTGACTCCTCAGTCACCCGTGTCAGGAAGATGTTGTCAACGAGCTCCAAACCCGCCTTGTCCCCATCCAGGAACCTGGGAGGTGTGGGACCATAGTCCTGCCCTTGGCCTTGCACAGCCCCACATCACACTGTCCCAGGAAGGGCCCTGGGCAATGTGGGAGGGTCAGGATCTGACTTCCCAGGGCTGGGGGTCAGGGCTTGTCCCATTGGTTAATGAAACACATCCAGGTTTACTCAGCATCAGAGAGACCTTTACTTTGCATTTCCTGACCTGTGATCTCTGCCTTCAGTTTTCTTCTCTAACCAAACCTGAGTATTGTTTCTCAGTTGTGTCCCTCAGTGTGACCCATTAACCTTACAAGAAACTTTGGAGTTTGAATCTGACTTTGACTTCTTGAGAGGTTTCATCAACTTCTTCCAGGGCCTGAGGTCCATGGACTGAGCACCAAACCCACCAGAGGTGTCATTAAAGCGCCTTGTGCTGCTCCTGTGCTGCTGAGCTGGGCTGGGCTCCTGGGACATAGGGAGCTCATGGCAGCGGCAGCGCTGCAGAGAGACAGCTCTGCCCAGGAGCAGCTCCTCTGCACACGCAGCAGGGCTGAGGGCTCTGCCTGGGGATCTCAGGAGACGAGCAAGGCAGAGAGAGATTAAAGGTGGTCAGGACTGGGAGGATGACTGAGAGCTCACTGGAGGAGAAACCTTTGCAGCCCTTGCCATGGTAAGTCTCTGGGTGCAGGGCAGTGCAGCTGTAGCTCCTGGAGGCATCTCCTGAAACTGGCACAGGCACAGCTTGTGGGATCTGTAAGGACGGGGCTCTTGTCAGGCCATGTTGAACAGCTGTGAAGCCGGGTGAGCACCCAGGGGTGCCCAGGGCTGTCCTGCAGAGCAGGGTCCCTGCACCCCAGGGCTGTGCCGGGCAGGGACTCTGCCGCCTGCCAGGGTCAGCGCTCAGCCTGCCCGGGAGATCCCATGGCAGCAGCTGTGGGTGGAAGGAGCGACCCCCGGCAGGGCAGGCAGGGAGCTTGTAGGGTTGAAGGGGGCTGTGTGGGTCAGGGCTGCTCAGAGCTCCAGATCCCCCCACAGACATGGCAGAGGGGCCTTCTGAACAACGACATCAAGACAGCAACAGCTGCAAGGGAAGGAGTCTGTGCTTTCAGTTTTCCACTCTTGCTCATCTGGGTGGGCAGTGGGAGATGGGGATTTATTTCTCTCTTTGGAGCAGACACTGAGACCCCAGTTCTCGTTAGGACTTGTGTGAGCTGCTCCTGAGCCCCTGCACACACAGAGCTGCCCCTGGGCAGTGCCAGGAGGTGTGAGCAGGACAGAGCTGAGCACACGCGGGTGGGACGGGGTCTGTGACACTGACAGGGAGCAGACCAGGGACAGAGACACAGATGCAGGCAGCACAGACATGGGAGCTGCTACCAGGAGTGCTTGAGACAGGATTCAGAATCGTCCCTGCCCTCCTCCACAGTGCAGACACATTTCCGAGTGCAACCCCCTGGTTTCCTCTCCTCCCCAGCAGACCCTCTGCCCCAAAGCCATGGGGTCCAGGTCACGAGTCTCCACCTCAGCAGCTGGACCTCCAGGTGAGGGGTTCCCGGAATGTGTTACACAGAAAAGGTGCTAAAAGTACTTGCTCTACAGTGTCATCATGTCAGTGGTAGTGAGCACCGCCAGGTAAGGAGAAGGTTTCACAGCATGCCCGTCTGCCCTTCTGTCCTTGCTTTATTTCTCTGGAGCACTGCAGTGTCCTTCCCTGTTTCTCCACCTGTCCCCGGTGCTCTTGCTCTCTGGGGTTGGGTTGGGTACGTGGGTCAGTTTTTGTTCTGACACCAACTCAGGGGGTCTTGTCCAAGAGGTGTGTTCATGGAAACTAGGTGCCCAAGCTGTATTTTAAACTGTGATGAACTGTTTTTCTCACCTGATAGAAAGAGAGAATGAGCTGAAACATCCCTCCATCAGGGAGGAGGTTTTCCATGAGAAACAACATGTTTATTTTTCCCAGAGAAGTCTCCCACAACATGTCACTGTCTTTTTCACCTTTCACGGGTCCTCATGCCCACAGGCAGCAAATGTCCAAAAGCAGCTCCATCACCCAGTTCCTCCTCCTGCCATTCACAGACACACAGGAGCTGCAGCTCTTGCACTTCTGGCTCTTCCTGGGCATCTACCTGGCTGCCCTCCTGGGCAACGGCCTCATCATCACCACCATAGCCTGGGACCAGCACCTCCACACCCCCATGTACTTCTTCCTGCTCAACCTCGCCCTCTTTGACATGGGCACCATCTCCACCATTGTCCCCAAGTCCATGGCTAATTCCCTCTGGGATTCCAGGGCCATCTCATACTTGGGATGTGCGACACAGCTCTTTTTGTTTCTCTTCTTGATCACAGCAGAGTATTGTCTCCTCACCGTCATGTGCTACGACCGCTACGTTGCCATCTGCAAACCCCTGCACTACGGGACCCTCCTGGGCAGCAGAGCTTGTGTCCACATGGCAGCAGCTGCCTGGGCCACTGGGTTTCTCAATGCTCTGCTGCACACGGCCAATACATTTTCACTGCCCCTGTGCAAGGGCAATGCCCTGGGCCAGTTCTTCTGTGAAATCCCCCAGATCCTCAAGCTCTCCTGCTCACACTCCTACCTCAGGGAACTTGGGCTTATGGTGGTCAGTGCCTGTTTAGCTTTTATGTGTTTTGTGTTCATCGTGGTGTCCTATGTGCAGATCTTGAGGGCCGTGCTGAGGATCCCCTCTGAGCAGGGACGGCACAAAGCCTTTTCCACCTGCCTCCCTCACCTGGCCGTAGTCTCCCTGTTCATCAGCACTGCCATGTTTGCCTACCTGAAGCCCCCCTCCATCTCTTCTCCATCTACGGATGTGGTGGTGTCAGTTCTGTACTCTTTGGTGCCTCCAGCAGCGAACCCCCTTATCTACAGCATGAGGAACCAGGAGCTCAAGGATTCCCTGTGGAAACTGGGGGCTGGATTATTTTCTGAAACAATAAACTGCCCATCATCTTCTGCGTAACCGTTACAGTATAAATTGTTGCAGGCCCAACCTGTCTTCTCTATCTTTTGTTGCCACTTGTGGTTTTCTACATGTGATAATATTGTCATCCCCTTTCTAATTCACTGTCTTCTTTGCTTATTGAGGAGCTGTGTAAATGAGGAGCTGTGCTCTATGTGTGTTTAAACAAATTAAAAGTCCCTGCAGCATGCATTTTTTCCTGAGATCCTTTCACCAAGGCCTGTTTGGAGCTGCAGGGACAGTTCCTGTGTTCATGGGTGGAAGGGAACAGAGTCCATCCTGGCAGCCCTGCCAGGGAGCAGCAGCGCTTGTTCTTCCAGAGCTGTTCTGGTTCCACTCCCACACTCTCCTTCTCATCCCTGGTGTTGGTGCAAGGCCTGAGTGCTCTGGCAGCTTGGTCACCGTCCTGCTGTGTGTCAGTGCTGTGAGCGCAGGCAGGGACAGGCAATGGGCACTGCTGTGACAGAAGTGCCCTTCAGAACAGTCTTTCCAGATAGAAATGTGATGTCCTCAGGGCAGAGCCTGAAGGCTCATGTCTTCTTCCAAAGATTCTCTCACGATCATGCCCATGAAAGAGTCCACAGATGCAGCCCCAGGGTACAGCTGAAAAGTGTGTGTGTGCAGGGCTGGCACACAGCAGTGTCCTCTCACAGCCAGGCTCCTGCCAGAGACCTGCAGGACCAGCAGAGCAGGGGCTGGGCTGTGCCCCTGTGCACTGGACACCCCAGGGAAGCTGCCCCAGGGCATCGTCATGAACTGGCCCCTCACAACCACCATTTCTAGCTCTGGCCTCTCTCCCCCACTCACATAGGTTGCTCTTCCCTCCACGGAGGGACACGGAATGAGTAGGTCAGAAGTCCATGTCTGCATTGTTCTGATGAGATGTGAGCATGCACATCATGGATGTGAGATGAGATGAATCCAGGTGAACACTAACGACATCAGCTATTCCTGGGGGTTCCATGAAGGTCTGTGGGACAGACAGTGTTTCAAGGTCACCTCACGATGGGAGTAACAGCCCATGGGAAACCACCCACTGGGATCTTCTTCCTTGAACCGAGGTCCCCGTGTCCATTCCTCATGATGTGGGACATCTCAGATGGGTGCAGAGCAGGGTGACCCACCACAGGGCTGAGGTGTCTCCCATCGTTTGGGAGTGGCAACAGGAGGCCAGACAGACACTGTGACTCCTGCTTCTGTGTAAAATGGAAAGACTCTGTCTCTGAGCATCCCTGGGTGCATAAGAATTCCTGAGACTGGCTCTGATGGACCTCTGGCATTTCTGTGTGTGACTCCAGGAACAATCCCCAGTGGCCCAGTGAGATTCATCTCAGCTGCTGGGACGGCTCATCGCAAGTGCTCCTGTCTGCTACATCACCATTGCCCGTGATTCTGGATTGTGCTTTCAAAAGTGACAGCAGAATCAGAGAAGTTCTGAGGTCCTTGGGAAAGGAAGATGTCAAGCCCATCTTCAAGAAGGGCCTGAAAGAGGATTTTAAGAATTAAGGGCTGGTCAGCCTACCTCTGCCCCTGGGAAGGGGATAGGCGGCATCTTTCTGCACCAGTTTCTGGGAACCTGAAGGACAAGGAAGGGATTGTTGAACCGAAATGAGCAGAAAACCCACTGAGTCCCAAGAAATGCTCTGGACCCATTCCAGAGCTTTAGAGCCCCAGGAAAGAGCTCAGTGACAGTGCAGCCCATGCAGTTGCATCTGTGTCCCTCACTGAGCAGCACAACCAGTGTGCAGTCACCCCATGGTCCTGCAGCCAACCTGCTCTGCAGAGCATCAGTGCCAGGTTGGGGCCCTGTGGGGACCACAGGATGGGGCCAGGAGCAGCAGAGAGAGAAAAATGCCGGTCCCTATGCTCTGGTACTTCAGTCCTGGTGCTCATCACATGTCCTTAAGACAAACTTATCCACCCCTCTTGTCAACCTTACCCCAAAAGTCACCCCTAGACAAGGCTCTTGAGCTGGGGCCAAGCTGGAGAAGTGGGGTCCAGTTGTGACCAGAAGAAGGGCAAGGCCTGTCCTGGGTCTTCCAAAGGGCTGGCAGCCTCTGAGATCTCCACCAGAAAAGGCAGCATGCAGGAAACTGGACACCATCCCCCCCTAGCCCAGCTTGTTACTGCATGAACAACCAGGAGAAACTGCCCCTGGACCCTCATTCCAGACCCCAGCTCCTTCACCCATACAGGCAGTGTTCTCCCCCTTGGCACTGAGGTGGTTCCAGGGACCCAAGAGACACCTGTAGGAGAAGATGTAGGGTGGGGATATGGTGTCCTTCAGTGCTCCTCATGGTACCTCCTGCTGGGCTTTGTGCAACTGGTCACAACCCTCTGAGCCTGGATGTTCAGCCAGTTCTCAGTGGTGCTAAACAGGAACATGCCCATGAGCACATTGGGCTGCACTGGGAGGAGCGTGGCCACCCAGACAAGGGCAGTTATTGCCCATCGTGACTCAACACTAGTGTGGTCACATCTGGAGCGGTGTGTCCCAGTGTGAGGTTCCCCATTCTGGAGGAACGGGAGGAGCTGTCGTGTGGCCAGAGAAAGTCTGGGTCATGTGTGGAGATGTTGAGAGACCCAAACTTCTTTAGCCTGGGGAAGGGGAGCCTGAGGAAATGTGCTGGTTTTGCTGAAATTGAGTTAATTTTCTTCATGCATTTTGAACCTCTCTCCTTCACAGCCAGTACACCAGTACAGTCTTTTGTTTAGATTTACTATGAGAATAATGAGATAACACTGTTTCTTCCCTGGGATAGAGCTCATTTTGTCTTTTAGCAGCTTTACAGTGTTTGCAGTTTGCTATGAAAGGAATGCCAGAACTCACTGATATCTTGGCTGTTGTCAGGGAAGCCAAGGACTTCTTTGGCCATCCAGCTGCAGATGCAGATTGGCAGGAGGGGACACAGACAGGACAGCACCTGGACTGACATGCAGGCTGATCAATGAAATATTCCCTGTGATTAGCGCCATGCTCAGTCTAAAGCTGGAGCCGGCTTTTAGGGCTTGTTACACCCGTTACTTTGGGTTTTCCACCTGGTTTGGTGAGTTCCATTCAGAAGTTTCATTCTGTCAGGAGTTTGATGTCAGTTCGGCCTTTTGCCGTTCTGCCATTTTGCCGTTGGCCTTTGGGCCTTTCTGCCTGTTGCCCTTTCGCTCTCTCTTGCTGGGATGGGCTGTTCATGACCAAGGTGCTCCCTTCTGCAGGACTGGCTGTTCCGTGTGACTGGAGTTACATGGGGGATAGCACTGAGTATATTTTCTTAATTTAATTTATCTATTTCTATTTAATTTACCTGGACTATTGTCAGTGAAACCAAGGACTTCTCTGGAGCGCAGCTGCAGGTGCAAATTGGCAGGAGAGGGCACAGACAGGACAGCACATTGATTGACATCCAGGTCAATCAACAAGCTATTCTCTACCATTAGTGTCATGCTCAGTATAAAGATGCCTTTTCCAGCCCATTAGTTTTGGTTTTCCGGCTACATTGCTTAGCTCTGTTCGGAAGTTCCATTCTATTCGGCGTTCAGTGTTAGTTCAGATTTATGATGTTTTGCTGTTTTTCAGTTGGCCCTTGGGCCTCTCTGCCTTTTGCACTTGTACTTTCTCTTGCTGGGATCAGCTGTTCAAGACCAGGGTGCTCTCTTCTTTTAGGCTGCCTCTTCAGCACAACTGGAGTTCTGTGGGGGACTGCACTGAGTGTCATATATTTTACTTCATGTATATCTTAGTATAAGTATATTATTAGTAGTAGCGTATTATTTTTATTGTCTTTTTAATTTTTTATCTAAACCCACAAGTTTCTCCCTTCCCATTCAGTTCTCTCCCTTATCCCACCTGGGGACTGGGAGCAGGATGTGAGCAGCTCTCATGGTCTTAGTTGGTGGCTGTGGTAAAACCATGACAAGAAAGGGCAGTAGTAGCTTCAGAAAATTTGAAAATCACTTTCCAAGATGGTGTCAATATTTAATGTTTTTGTTGTTGTTGGGAAACAGCATGAGAAAGGAAAACCATCACAAACTGCAGCTCTGGAGGTCCTGAGTGGAGCTCAGGATAAAGAAATGTCATTCTGAGCACAGTGCTGTGGTCACTCAGAAGAACTCGGGATCAGCCATGACTTTGTGTTTCAAGGAACAGCTGGTGAGGATGGAGAGACAGCAGCACAGGTGGGGACACACTGGGCTGAGAACAAGGTGGGGAAGCACATGGGGTGTCTGCAGCCTGTGGGGAAACAGCCACAGGCCTGGGACAGTGCAGGATGGACTGTGGTGGACATGGCCAAGAGTGAGGCTGGATGTCCCTGAAAGAGCCAAGGTCTTTGTCCCCTTGGCTATGGCTGATGTCCCTGCCAACAAGGCCTAAGAAAAGACAGTCGTTATGGCCATGGGGCTTCTTTGCCTCCTTGCACCCCCAGGGAAACAAGGAGGTATGACACCATTGTCCTGCACTGGGCATCTCACTCCCCACAGCCCCAGGAAGAACCTGAGCCACCTGTGAGGGACAGGATCTCCCTTCCCAGGGGCAGGGGCTCAAGGCTTGGCCATTGTCCTTCATCAGACAAACCAAGGGCTTTCTCAGCATCAGAGCTGCTGCACTTTGCCTTTGCCTGATGCAATCACTGCCTCCAATTATCTGCTCTAACGAGTCCCTGGGGAGGCTTTGTCAGTAACAGCCCTCAGTGGGGCCCATTAATGCTTCAAGGTACTTTGGAGTTTGTTCTGGCTTGGACTTCTTGAGCAGATTCTTCAGCCTGTCCTTGGTATCTGAGGTTCATGGACTCAGCACCAAATACGCCACGGGGCTCATTAAAACACAGAAAGCCCTAACGAGCGATGTTTCTTTCTGTAATTTTCTTTAAACCTTCCAGACTTGTAGAACTAACTGGAGAGGTTTCAATGGGACACTTGCTGATGAAGATTTCAAAGAAGATTTCATAAAAGAGGGTTTTTTCTTTCCAGGGTGTTTTCTATCATTTTCCAGTGTATAGAAGAAGTGACAGCAGCATTCTACACTGGACATTGATCCCGAGGGTCTCCTGAAGACATCTGGACAGGCAGGAGAACAGTCCCTTGAGGCTGGACACTGTATGGACAACCTGGCTCCTCACCCTCACCCCCAGTCTGCCGGTTCCCTCATTGGCCACCAGAGATTGCAGCACTTTTCCTACATCAGACTTCTCCACTGAGCTCTGCAGGAGATGCTGCAGCTCCTGTGCACCAGCTCCACCTGCTCTCCTGTGCAAACACTGTTCAATAAACAGCAAAACACTTTCCTCAGCTGTGTGTGTAAGCTGGATCTGGTGAGGTCCAGCATCCACAAGGGACACCCACACAAGAACTGGTTTAGACAGAGAGATAGGAGAGGATAGAAATAAACACAATGAACGTGTTGACTGCCATGTTAATTAGAGCTCTGAAGAATGGGGCAAGTTTGTAACTCCCTGAAGCTCAAAGCAGAAACCAGACAGCTGAGAGGCCACTGAATGACCAAAGAGCAAGTGGAGGAGAAACCTGAGAGCACTGGGAAGGGCAAACGTCCAGACAGTGCTGGAAAGTTGTCCTTGGACAGGGACATTTAATCAGGAGAGGTGGGAACTCCTGATTGACGAGGGAGATGAAATACTAGAGTGTTGGTAATAGAAGTACAGGGGAAGACCAGTGTTTCTTCTCCAGTCCTTAGTACACTTCCAGACAGACATCAGTCATCAGCTGTCTCACCATAAACAGCCAGGGCCATTTTAGGGGCCCAGTGTACCTGAGGGGCTGGCCTGGGATTGGCATCTATCACACAGGACCTGGGGAGACCAGAGCACCTTGCAGTGCAGGTGGAGCCTGGGCAGGGGTTCCCGGGGCATCTACACTGGCACCAGGTGTTTGTGTCCCTGGAGCTGAAGACATTTGTGTCCTAAAGCCAGCCCCAGTTCTGGAATACTCTTTCATTAACTGACTTCTGATGGCCTTACAAGCATTAAGCCAAGATCATTTTGTGTCTTGCACAGCGCCCCATGCCCTCTGAACCTTCCCTGCCCAGGACTCCTCACACTTTGCCCAGAGCGAGTCACACTGAGGTGTTGGCTGGGTCACTGGTTGAGATGTTGGTTTAGATGGTCACCTACAGCACAGGTGGATCCTGCCCCATCATCGCCTGCTCTGCTCCAGTCTGAAACAGAGCCCAACATCACAATGGGTTCATGAGAGACCTGAGGTTGAAGGGACCTCAGGAGTCTGCAGTCCAACCTGTCACCAACTGGGTCACACCAAGGTGTTCAAGCCTTGATTCAATCAGAGCTTTAGCAGGACTAGAGAAGTGATCATCCCTTTGTACCGGGCACTGGTGAGGCTGCACCTTGAATCCTGGGGTCAGTTTTAGGCCCCTTATGACAAGGAAGACATTGAGGTGCTGGAGAGAGTTCAGAAGAGGGTGACAAGGCTGGTGAAGGGTCTGGAGCACCAATCTGACGAGGAGCGGTTGAGGGAGCTGGGGCTGTTCAGCCTTGAGAACAAGAGGCTGAGGGGAGACCTTGTCGCTGTCTACAACTACCTGAAAGGAGGTTTTATCATGGAGGTTGTTGGTTTCTTGTCCCAAGTAGCAAGTGATAGGACAAGAGGAAATGGCCTCAAGTTGCACACGAGAAAGTTTAGATTGGATATGAGGAATAAATTCTTCAGGGAAAGGGTTTTGAAGCAATGGAACAGACTGCCCAGTGAGGTTGTGGAGTCACCATCACTGAAGGTGTTTAAAAGACATACAGAAGAGGTTCTTAGGAACATGGTTTAGTGCCAGATTTAGGTTATGGTTGGACTTGATGATCTTGAGGGTCTCTTCCAACCACAATTATTCTATGATTCCATGATAAGTCATTTTTGCTATTTTCTTTCTCAGAGGACCATGCAGCCTCCCTGAGAGCCAGGATTTTTCTGAGGTGTTGGAGAGACGTCTGACGGTCACACCAGCCAGTTCCACCAGCCCCTGTCTGTCCCTTCCCAGACCAAACCTTTTCTCCATATCCCAACCTTCCAGGCGAGTTTCTGGGACACAGCAAATGCTGTGCTGGTCTTCTGGGCTTGTTCAGAGAGAACAGCTTGCCAACATGTTGATGGGCTCTCTGTGCACCCCAAAGCTTCCCTGACCATTTTTCTCAATGCCTCACTTGTACCCAACCTTTCTGGTCCTTAGGCTGTGGATGAGGGGATTGAGCAGGGATGTGGGGAAGGTGTAGAAAAAAGGCTTTGTCAAACTGTCTTGGGAGGGCTGTTCTGGGCATCCCACAGTCCAGGATGAGGGTGCTGGAGAAACCAGTGGCACAGGTGAGGTGAGAGGTCCAGGTGGGGAAGGCCTTGTGCCTGTCGACACTGGGACAGAGAGCAGTGATGCATTCATGGGATGCCCATGTGAACAGGAAGGGGACAAATGGCTCCAGGGGACAAAATGCCTTCCAGCCAGTTATTTACCCATCGCAGATACACCACCCAGGCCACGAGCTGCAGCTTCTCCAGGAGATGCTGTGGGACACGGTGTCACAGGCTTTACTGCAGTCTAAGGACACAACACCCACAGCCCGTGTGGTGGATTCACTCCCCACGACAGACTTTCCCTCATCTGCTCAGCCGGTCACCTTGTCACAGAAGGAGATCAGGGTGGTCAAGCAGGACCTGCCTTTCACAGAGCCATGCTGATTGGGCCCGATTGCTCGTCTTGTGTGTGTGACCTCACAGTCCTTTCCCAGCCCTGTTCCTGCTGTTGGCCAATCCCCTGCAGAGGCAGAAGTGACCTCACAGTGCCCTCCACAGCCATTGGCTTCCTACTGGACTATGAGTTCCTGAGACACAAGTGACCACACGACATCGTACCCACCATCACCCTCCTTGTGGTCCAGTGTGTGAGCAGATCAAACTAAGCTGCTTTCATCAAATTTATCCAACAGATTTCCTATCAAGGGTTAGAGTGGAGAAACGTTCCTCAGAGGAGCTGCTGTATTTACTCTGGGGCATTTTATATCTCCAAGGAAAAGATTCATGGAATCCTACAATAACGCAGGTTGGAAGAGCCCCCTGAACACCATCTCTGTCCCACTGACCTTTATGGTACCCCAAGGAAAAGCTGACGGCATTTGTGCTCCCTTGGGTTCATCTCACCACATGCACACAGTGGACATGCACATGATATGTATGTTAACATCTCATCTGTACAATGAAAACATGGACTTTTCACCTAGTATTTCATACAATCATAGAATGTCCTGAGTTGGAAGGGACCCACAAGGATCATGGAGTCCAACTCCTGTCTCTGCACAGGACACCCCACAGGTCACCCCGTGTGTCTGAGGACGTTGTCCAGTCTCTTCTTGAACATTGTCAGGTTGTGGCCGTGACACCTCCCTGGGGAGCCTGTTCAGTGTCCAGCACCTCTGGGTGAAGAACCTCTCCCTCATGTCCAACCTGACCCTCCCCTGGCACATGCTTCTTCCATTCCCTCGGGTTCTACCATTGGTCACCACAGAGAAGAGATCAGTACCTTCCCTTCCTTCTCCCCTTGTGAGGAAGCTGTAGCCACCATGAGGTCTCCTTTGAGTCTTTTCTTCAGCTCTGATGCTCAGAAACCCCTTGGTTTGCTTTCTGAAGAAGAAAGGAGGAGCCATGACCTCCAGGCAATGGGAAGGGGGATCCTGTCCCTCACACACGGCTCAGGGCTCTTCCTGGGACCGTGGGATGTGGGTGTGCAAGGCCCAGGGAAGGACAACACTGGGACAACAACTTCCAGCTTCCCCATGGGGCTGCAAGGAGGCAACGAGGCCCCAGTGCCATGGGGACAACATGTCTTCTCCTGGGCCTCAGTGACAGAGACAACTGCCCTGGCCAAGGGGACACAGACCTGGGTTCTGTGGGTCCCTTCCAGCCTTACAGCGCCCTTTGCCATCTCCACCACAGGCTGTTCTACACGGTGCTACCCCTGCCCCTCTTTCCCTGCAGGCTGCAGACACCCATCTCGCTTCCCCACCTGCTCTCACCCCAGCATTTCTGCACCTTCACTGCTGTGTCTGCACCCTCACTGGCTGCTCTTTGGAACACAAACCATGGGCTGATCCAGCTCCCTCTGGGCAACCTCTTGCCCCACAGCACTGCCCTTCCAGTCACATTTCTTACTCCTGACATCCAGTCCTCACCTTCCAAGCTGTACTTTCTGACATTTTTTTGTCTTTCCTGCCTCTTCCCACTACCAAGGGAAGCTCAGCCACCTCGTAAACTGCTCTTCATGCAGGGAAACCAACACATTATGCTTCTTGAGGTCTTTTACCTGACCAGAGAGAAGAAACCTCACCATGATCTCCTAAATCCCGTGAGTGCTGCTGGCCTTTCAGCTTCTGTCATACACACGACCATGTCCCTGCTGCTGTCCCGTCATGTTCTCAGGTGGGATGGATGTGACAACCTGTCTCCAAGACCTCTTCCTGGGTAGGATCTGTCTCATACTTAGGCTGAGGTTCTTTCCCAGCCATGTCCCTGCTGCTGGGCTGTCACCTCCAGAGACAGAACTGACCTCACTGTCCCCTTCACAGCCACATGATTCTGACTGGATTATGAGTGTCTGAGACACAACTGACCTCATAATACCATAACTATCCATCACCTTTTTTATGGCCCAGGACCCGATCAGATAAAAGTATACTTGTTTTATCAAATTTATCAAATATATTCCCTACTAGAGATTTGAGTTGAAAAACACTCTTCAGAGGAACTGCTGTATTTTTGTTGACAACATTTAGAACTCCTTTTCTGTCTTTTATTAGTTTTATTCTTCCTCTGCCTATTCTGCCTTCAAAATCGTCTCCAAGGGAAAGATTCATTGAATCGCAGAATAACTTCAGGTTTGAAGAGAGCCCTTGTCTCGCTTGTCTCACTGTCCTGCTCCAGGCAGGGTTAACCAGGTGAGGTTGTTCAAGGGTTCCTCATAACTATGCATCATCCACAGAGAAGCTGAAAGTGCACTCATCACATCATACAGAGGGAGAATAATGACGTTAAACAGTGTTGGTCCAAGTGCTGGTCACTGAGGGATGATACTAGTAACTGGCTGCATGGAGGGCTTTGTACCGCTGATGACATTTGGCTTGATTGTCCAGCCAGCTTCCCACCCAGCTTCCAGTTCTCCAGCCCAGAGATCACTGATCTGGCTACTAGGACACCAAGGAACACCATGTCTGTGACCCTGCAAAATTCCGGGTATGGCGGCAGGTTGACCAGCTGTTAATTCTCCTTCATGCTTTTCATGCAGATGGGTTTGATATCTGGCTTTTCCAAAGACCTCGGAAACCCTCTTACCACTTTGTCTTACTTTTGAGAGCACAACCCAGAATCACAGGCAAGGGTGACAGCAGACAGGAGCACTTGCAATGAGCCTGTCCCAGCAGCTGAGATGAATCACACTCGGCCACTGAGGTTTGTTCCTGGAGTCACACACAGAAATGCCAGGGTTCCACCAGGCATCCATATCTGAGTTGGCCTCAGGACTCCTTGTGCACCCAGGGATTCTCAGAGACAGAATCTGTCCCATTTACACACAGAGGCAGGAGTCACAGTGTCCCTCTGGCCTCTTGTTGCCACTCACAAAGGGGTGGGAGACACCTCAGTGCTGTGGTGTGTCACCCTGCTCTGCACTAATCTGAGATGTCCAACGTCATGAGGAATGGACACGGGGAGCTCAGTTAAGGAAGCACAACCCAGTGCTGCATTCAGGCAGTTTCCCATGGGGTGTTACTTCCAACAGGAAGTGACCTCAGGACCTTGTGTGTGCCGCAGGTTTTCATGGAACCCCAAGGAAAGGTTGATGGTGTTTGTGCTCACTCGTGTTCATGTCACACAGTATCACAGTATCACAGTATGTTTGGGATTGGAAGGGACCTCAAAAGATCATCTAGTCCAATCCCCCTGCTGGAGCAGGAACGCCCAGGTGAGGTCGCACAGGAACATGTCCAGGCGGGTTTTGAATGTCTCCAGAGAAGGAGACTCCACAACCTCCCTGGGCAGCCTGTTCAGTGCTCTGTCACCCTCACTGAGAAGTTTTTTCTCAAATTTAAGTGGAACCTCTTGTGTTCCAGCTTGATCTCATTGCCCCTTGTCCTATCATTGTTTGCCACCGAGAAGAGCCTGGCTCCGTCCTCGTGGCACTCACCCTTAATATATTTATAAACGTAAGGTCACCCCTCAGTCTCCAAACTAAAGAGCCCCAGCTCCCTCAGCCTTTCTTCATAAGGGAGGTGCTCCACTCCCTTCATCATCTTCGTTGCCCTACGCTGGACCCTCTCCAGCAGTTCCCTGTCCTTCTTGAACTGAGGGGCCCAGAACTGGACACAACATTCCAGATGTGGTCTCACCAGGGCGGAGTAGAAGGGAAGGAGGATCTCTCTCTATCTACTGACCACCCGCCTTGTAATACACCCCAGGATGCCATTGGCCTTCCTGGCCACAAGGGCACAGTGCTGGCTCATGGTCATGTCACCTCACATACATGATGTGCGTGCTCACATCTCATCTGTACAAAGCAAACCCAGACTGCTGAACTACTCATTCAGTGTCCATCCATGGAGGGAAGAACAACATCTGTGGGTGAGAGGCCAGTGCTGGAAATGGTGGTTGTGAGGGGCCAGTCCATGGTGACTGACCTGAGGCTCCTTCCATGGGGTGTCCAGCGCACAGGGGCACAGCCCAGCCCCTGCTCTGCTGGTCCTGCAGGTCTCTGGCAGGAGCCTGGCTGTGAGAGGACACTGCTGTGTGCCAGCCCTGTACGCACACAATATTCAACTGTAAACTGTTGGTTGCATCTGCGGCCACTTTTGTGGGAATGTTCTTGAGATAAACTTTGTAAGAAGACATAAACCTCTGGACCTGCCTGAGGAGATCACCTTTCTATCTGGAAAGGCTGTTGTGAGGCCAGCTCTGTCACAGCAGTGCCCATTGCCTGTCCCTGCCTGCGCTCACAGCACTGACACACAGCAGGACGGTGACCAAGCTGCCAGAGCACTCAGGCCTTGCACCAACACCAGGGGTGAGAAGGAGAGTGTGGGCGTGGAACCAGAACAGCTCTGGAAGAACAAGCGCTGCTGCTCCCTGGAAGGACTGCCAGGATGGACTATTTTCCCCTTCTCCCACGCACACAGGAACTGCCCCTGCGGCTCCAAACAGGTCTTGGTGAAAGGATCATAAAAGAGTCACTACAGGGCTCTTTATTTTGTTTAAATACACAAAGAGCACAGTCAGTGGTTATAAAAGAACAGCAAACTGTGCTGACAAACAGGGAGACCACGGCCAGGTGAGGGAGACAGGTGGAAAAGGCTTTGTGCCGTCCCTGCTCAGAGGGGATCCTCAGCACGGCCCTCAAGATCTGCACATAGGACACCACGATGAACACAAAACATCCAAAACCAATTAACAGACTAAACACAAGAAGCCAAACTTCTCTGAGGTAGGAGTGTGAGCAGGAGAGCTTGAGGATCTGGGGGATTTCACAGAAGAACTGGCCCAGGGCATTGCCCTTGCACAGGGGCAGTGAAAATGTATTGGCCGTGTGCAGCAGAGCATTGAGAAGCCCAGTGGCCCAGGCAGCTGCTGCCATGTGGACACAAGCTCTGCTGCCCAGGAGGGTCCCGTAGTACAGGGGTTTGCAGATGGCAACGTAGCGGTCGTATGACATGATGGTGAGGAGACAATACTCTGCTGTGATCAAGAAGTCAAACAAAAAGAGCTGTGTCGCACATCCTGAGTATGAGATGGCCCTGGAATCCCAGAGGGAATTAGCCATGGACTTGGGGACAGTGGTGGAGATGGCACCCAGGTCAAGGAGGGCGAGGTTGAGCAGGAAGAAGTACATGGGGGTGTGGAGGTGCTGGTCCCAGGCTATGGTGGTGATGATGAGGCTGTTGCCCAGGAGGGCAGCCAGGTAGATGCCCAGGAAGAGCCAGAAGTGCAAGAGCTGCAGCTCCCGTGTGTCTGTGAACGGCAGGAGGAGGAACTGGGTGATGGAGCTGCTGTTGGACATTGGCTGCCTGTGGGCATGAGGACCTGTGCAAGGAGGAAAAGGTTTAGATTGAGACTTCTATGGGAACAACCAAAGCCATTTCCCAAAGTCTCTCCCACCCCTTCACACAAAGAGACCCAGGAGAACGTCCTGGCTGGAGCCCTCGTCGGTGCTTGATGAGTGTGCAATGAGGAGCAGGGTCTCTGCCCAGGGGCTCCTGAGGACTCAGCCTGACCCTGTGTGATTGGGTGGGCAGGGGCCAGTCCTGCGGTTCAGCTTTGTCAGCTGGAACCGCTCCTGGTGCAGAAGGGACTGTCAGCATCTGTACCCCCTGGCCTGAGAAAATGAGTTTGAGAGGTTTGGTGTTTCTATAGCTCCTTCTCCCCTCCCATCCTGGGGAGTGTTGTTGGGTCTCAGAAACCCTCAGCATTTCTGCTGCACGCAGAGAGAACAGAGCGAGTCCTGCGAGACCAGAGGGTGCCTGTGGGTCAGTGCAGAGTGAGGGCAGCTGCTCTGTCCCTCTGTCTTGCTCCAGCTGCCCTGGGCTGGCACCTTTCTGAGATGGGGGCTGCTCACACTCCCATGTTACCCTGAAAAGCCACCAGGCACTGCTGAGAGCAGAGGGATCCACCTCAGACCATGACAGGTCTCACCCTTTCCTAAGGTCTCAGCACTCCACGTTTAGCCCAGGACAGACACGTCTCATTTCACAAACCAAACAGCATTTTATCTGTTGTAGAATCTTTGCTTTTCCGTGGGGCTTTCAGATACACACAGATGCTGTAGGACAGGTTTGCATCGTGGAGGGAAGCTCACAGCTTGGAAGGAAACCCCAGGGATATATCCAAGTGTCCTGATGATGGCATTTGATTGAGGGAGACTCAGCTCATTCCCCAGCCCCACAGACTGCATTGCCCACACCCCACAGGTCAGAGCAAAGCTGGGACACGTGTGCCCATGGACACAGCTGCAGGAAAGGACCCACAAGATCAGGCTGTGACTCTGCAGCTGAAACTGCCATCCCCAGAGAGCCTGACAGCAAGAACAAGATCCCAACAGCAGTGACCCAGAGCAGGGGAGCAAGAAGGAAAATGCGGTGAGGGTGGGTGTGAGAGAGGCCAGGGCAGAGGCAGCCGGGCACTCAGACAGCGTCACCCTTCCCCAGCTGTGCAGCCACCTCCCAGACACCAACACTGCCGGGCAGCTGCTCTCAGCCCCTGTGCTCTGCAGAGGAACTGGAGCTCTGGCTGCACAGGAGCTGCTTCATGCCTTGGAGCCCCCGGCCCTGAGGGCAGAGGCTTTGCTGGGTGGGACAGGAGCCCAGGGGGCTGCTCACAGGAGGATCTGCACTACAGGGGGTCATACAGAGTTTTCTCTGTTCTCCCTCCCATAACCATTCCGGGTTCAGTTTCCTCTCATTTCTGATCATTTCCCTGCTGCCTGGAGATTCTCCCCTGGGAGGTGTCTCCCTGTCCATGTCTCTTCCCTGTCAGTGCTCACAGACCATCCCACCCTCTGTGTCCTCCCCCTGGCCCTACAGATCCTGCCTGTTCACAGGGCACTGCCTGGGGGCATCTTCCTGTTTGCAGGCTGGAAAACAGGACAGGTGAGACTAAGGCTGACGGGTCCAGCCAAGGTGATGCAGGTGCTGTGCACAGGCAGAGGGGTGGGGAAGGGATGTCATGAGCCTTCTGGCAGATGGACTGATCACTCAGAGTTGCAGTTCAGGTGTCTCAGTGATGTGTTGAAGCATGAGAGCTCATTTTCATTTTATCCTTTCCTGCACCCCCCACCCCCTGGGAGAGGAAACTGAAAAGACAGGCTCAGGAAAGCTCCTTATCTGCCTGGTAATCCTTGCATTGATCTTGTCATTGGGACATCGCCTTAGAAAAATCCTGCAGGTGATCTGGAGCTGTGAGCAGCCCTGACCCACACAGCACCCTCTCCACAGCAGAAGCACCTTTCCTGCCCTTATCGGGGATGCTCCTTCCCCCCGCAGCTTGTCCCCACAGCACCATGGGGATCTCCCCCAGACAGGGACCCTGCTCTGCAGGACAGCCCTGGGCACCCCTGGGTGCTCCACAGTATCACAGTATCACAGTATGTTTGGGATTGGAAGGGACCGCAAAAGATCATCTAGTCCAATCCCCCTGCTGGAGCAGGAACGCCCAGGTGAGGTCGCACAGGAACATGTCCAGGCGGGTTTGAATGTCTCCAGAGAAGGAGACTCCACAACCCCCCTGGGCAGCCTGGGCCAGGCTCTGTCACCCTCACTGAGAAGAAGTTTTTTCTCAAATTTAAGCGGAACCTCTTGTGTTCCAGCTTGATCCCATTACCCCTTGTTCTATCATTGTTGGCCACCGAGAAGAGCCTGGCTCCATCCTCTTGGCACTCACCCTTTATATATTTATAAACATTAATGAGGTCCCCCCTTAGTCTCCTCTTCTCCAAACTAAAGAGCCCCAGCTCCCTCAGCCTTTCTTCATAAGGGAGGTGCTCCACTCCCTTAATCATCTTTGTTGCCCTACGCTGGACCCTCTTTAGCAGTTCTCTGTCCTTCTGGAACTGAGGGGCCCAGAACTGGACACAATATTCCAGATGTGGTCTCACCAGGGCGGAGTAGAGGGGAAGGAGGACCTCTCTCGATCTACTAACCACCCCCCTTCTAATACACCCCAGGATGCCATTGGCCTTCCTGGCCACAAGGGCACAGTGCTGGCTCATGGTCATCCTGTTGTCCACCAGGACCCCCAGGTCCCTTTCCTCTACACTGCTCTCTAATATGTAACTTCCCAACCTATACTGGATCCCGGGGTTGTTCCTGCCCAGATGCAGGACTCTACACTTTCCCTTGTTAAATTTCATTAGGTTATTCCCCGCCCAACTCTCCAGCCTATCCAGGTCCCGCTGGATGGCAGCACAGCCTTCTGGTGTGTCAGCCACTCCTCCCAGCTTAGTGTCATCAGCAAACTTGCTGATAGTACACTCTATTCCCTCGTCTAAATTGTTAATGAATATATTGAATAATATTGGCCCCAGTACTGACCCCTGAGGCACTCCACTACATACTGGCCTCCAACTAGACTCCGCACCATTGACTACCACTCTCTGGCTTCTCTCCTTAAGCCAGTTTGCAACCCACCTCACTACTCTATTGTCTAGACCACACCTCCTCAACTTAGCTGTGAGGATGCTGTGGGAGACTGTGTCAAAGGCTTTACTGAAGTCAAGGTAGACCACATCCACCACTCTGCCATCATCCATCCACCTTTTACGTTCTCATAAAAGGCTATGAGGTTGGTCAAGCATGAATAACCCTTGGTAAAGCCATGCTGACTGCCCTTAATAACCCTCTTATCTTTGATATGCCTTGAGATGGCACCAAGGATAAGCTGTTCCATTACTTTCCCAGGGACAGAGGTGAGGCTGACCGGTCTATAATTACCTGGGTCCTCCTTCTTGCCCTTTTTGAAGACTGGAGTGACATTTGCTTTCCTCCAATCCTCGGGCACCTCCCCCGTTTCCCAAGACTTGGCAAAGATGATGGTGAGCGGTCCAGCAATGACTTCAGCCAGCTCCCTCAGCACCCGCGGATGCATCCCATCTGGACCCATGGATTTATGGATGTCCAGACTATTTAATTGCTCCCTAACCCAGTCCTCATCAACTAAAGCAAACTCCTCCATTGACCTGGCTTCATCCGGGGTCTCAGGGGTACAGGGCTCCCCAGGACAGCCTCCGGCAGAGTAGACAGAGACAAAGAAGGCATTCAGTAATTCTGCCTTCTCTGTATCTTCTGCCACCAGGGCACCCACCCCGTTCATCAGTGGGCCTACATTGCCTCTGGTATTAGTTTTATCTGCTATGTATTTGAAAAAGTTCTTTTTGCTGTCCTTGACCCCTCTCGCCAGCTGTAATTCTAAGGAGGCCTTGGCTATCCTAGCTGCCTTCCTACATCCTCTAACAGCAGCCTTATATTCTTCCCAAGTGGCCAGCCCCTGCTTCCACGACCTGTAAACTCTCCTCTTCTGCTTGAGCATACCCAACAGATCCCTATTCAAGCACGCAGGCGTCCTGGCTCCCTTCCTTGACTTGCTTCGTGTGGGGATGCTCTGATCCTGAACGTGGAAGAAGCAATCTCTAAATGCAATCCAGCTATCTTGGGCCCCTTTACCTTCAAGCAGTCTTGCCCATGGGATTTCCCCCAGCAATTGCTTGAAAAGGCCAAAGTTAGCCCTGCTAAAGTCCAGGGTTGCAATTCTACTTGCTACTCTGTTCCTGCCACCCAAGATGCTGAACTCCACCATCTCGTGGTCACTGCAACCCAGGCAGCCCTCAACCTTTACTGCTTCGACCAGACCCTCCTTATTAGTGAGGATGAGATCCAGCAGTGCACCTCTCCTAGTCGGCTCCTCCACCATCTGCATGAGGAAGTTATCAATAATGCACTGGAGGAACCTCCTGGACTGTGGCTGGCTGGCTGAATGGTCCTTCCAGCAAACTAAGGGGTTTGTGACACAGAGAATGTCCAGAGGGATTTGTGACACACATGCTGTCCAATGCAGTTTGATACACACGCATTGTACAATGAGGTTTGTGACACACACACTGACCAATGGGGTTTGTGACACACACGCAGTCCAGGGAGGTTTGTGACACACACATGTCCAATGCGGTTTGTGACACACACACTGTCCATTGGGGTTTGAGACACACGCAGTGTCCAATGGGTTTTGTGACACACAGGCTGTCTAATGGGGTTTGAATCACACACAATGTCCAGTGTGGTTTGTGACACACACACTGTCCACAAGGGTTTGTGACACACACGCTGTCCAATGGGATTTGAGTCACACGCAGTGTCCAATGGGGTTGGTAACACACACACTGTCCAATGGGGTTTGTGACACACACACTGTCCAATGGGGTTTGAGACACACACATGTCCAATGGGGTTTGTGACACACACACTGTCCAATGGGGTTTGAGACACACAGGCTGTCCAATGGGGTTTGTGACACACTCAATGTCCAGTGGGTTTTGTGACACACACATGTCCAGTGTGCTTTGTGACACACACGCTGTCCAATGGGGTTTATGACACACACATGTCCAATGGAGTTAGTGACACACACGCTGTCCAATGGGGTTTGTTGAAACACTCAGTGTCCAATGGGTGTTTGTGACACACACAATGTCCAATGGGGTTTGTGACACACATGCTGTCCAGTGGGGTTTGAGATACACACGGTGTCCAATGGGCTTTGTGAAGCACACACGATGTCCAATGGGGTTTGTGACATACACACTGTCCAATGAAGTTTGTGACACACACACACGCTGCCCAGGGGGTTTGAGAGAAACACACTATACAATGGAGTTTGTGACATACATACGCCATCCAATTCGGTTTGTGACACACAGAGTGTCCAATGGGGTTTGAGAGAAACACACGCCGTCCAATGGGTTTTGTGACACACATACGCAGTACAGTGGGGGTTTGGACAGACACTGCCTAGTGCGGTTTGTGACACACAGGCTGTCCAATGGGGTTTGTGAACACACACATACTGTCAAATGGGTTTGTGACACACACACTGTCCAGCCGAGAGCCCAATTGGGCAGGAGGAGCCTGTCAGCCCCGGGCCTCTCACTGCCTGCTGTCCCTCCTGTCACCAGCCAGGCCTCTGAAAACTGGTCAAACCATGCCCAGACTTGGGGCCAAAGTGGCCCAAAGGCTCCAAGAGACAAGTCGGGAAGAAAGATATGGGACAGAGGGAGAAAGCAAAGGGAGCAGGAGAAAGGGAAGGAAGAATAAAAAGTAGTGTTGAGCTGCAGGAGTGAGATGGAGGAATTGAAAGAAAAGAGGCAGGAAGCAGGAGAGTGAGAGAAAAGGAAAGAAGAGAGGAAAGAAGAGACATGCATCCAGACGAGGGGTTAGTGAGAGAGGATGGGACAGAGAGCAGGATGAGAAGGAAATAAGGCAAGGCAAGGACAGGCAAGGCAAGGCTAGGCTGCAGGACATTTGTTTGCTTCATAGTTTCTACAACATTTGTCTTCAGACGAGGAGGAAAGCCAAAATACTTTATGGATTAGATAGAAGCAAAAACCCCAGCTACTTGAGACACTTAGACGAAGCCTAAAATACTAAGATCTCTCCATAAGGATGATTTTTATACTGTACTTCCACAATCTGCTGACAGTACAAAATAATAAGCTGCAGATCTACTTAGGCTGAGTCATGGTGGTTTGGTGCAGGGATCATGCATCTCATGGGAATATTTCACCATTTCTGCTCTGGTTTTCAGTGTATTACACAAAAACACCCACCTGATGACATCCTTTCAAGAGCAAAGGCAGCAATTTGCAGAATTCCGCTTCTTTGGGGAACTGAGAAATTGCTGAGCTGACACCAAGTCCTGCAGTGTCCCTGTCACCTGCAGAGTCACCGCATCCTCGCCACGGTAGCGGGCATTGTGACAAAGGTTCTATGTCAGCTGGGTGTGGCAGCCGAACGCCCCCTAGGAGAGGGGGAACCTGTCAGCCCCGGGCCTCTCACTGCCTGCTGTCCCTCCTGTCACCAGCCAGGCCTCTGAAAACTGGTCAAACCATGGCCAGACTTGGGGCCAAAGTGGCCCAAAGTCTCCAAGAGACAAGTCGGGAAGAAAGATATGGGACAGAGGGAGAAAGCGAAGGGTGCAGGAGAAAGGGAAGGAAGAATAAAAAGTAGTGTTGGGCTGCAGGAGTGAGATGGAGGAATTGAAAGAAAAGAGGCAGGAAGCAGGAGAGTGAGAGAAAAGGAAAGAAGAGAGGAAAGAAGAGACATGAAGCCAGACAAGGGGTTAGTGAGAGAGGATGGGACAGAGAACAGGATGAGAAGGAAATAAGGCAAGGCAAGGACAGGCAAGGACAGACAAGGCAATGTTAGCCTGCAGGACATTTGTTTGCCTCATAGTTTCTACAACATTCGTCTTCAGACGAGGAGGAAAGCCATAAGACCTTATGGATTAAGCCCAATCAAAAACCTCAGCTACTTGAGACACTTAGACTAAGCCTAGAGTACGACGATCTCTCCATAAGAATGGTTTTTATACTGTACTTCCACAATCTGCTGGCAGTAAGAAAAAATAAGCTGCAGATCTACTTAGTCTGAGTCATGGTGGTTTGGTGCAGGGATCATGCATCTCATGGGAATATTTCACCATTTCTGCTCTGGTTTTCAGTGTATTACACCAAAACACCCACCTGATGACATCCTTTCAAGAGCAAAGGCAGCAATTTGCAGAATTCCGCTTCTTTGGGGAACTGAGAAACTGCTGAGCTGACACCAAGTCCTGCAGTGTCCCTGTCACCTGCAGAGTCACCGCATCCTCGCCACGGTAGCGGGCATTGTGACAAAGGTTCTATGTCAGCTGGGTGTGGCAGCCAGGCGCCCCCTAGGAGAGGGGGAGCCTGTCAGCCCCGGGCCTCTCACTGCCTGCTGTCCCTCCTGTCACCAGCCAGGCCTCTGAAAACTGGTCAAACCATGGCCAGACTTGGGGCCAAAGTGGCCCAAAGTCTCCAAGAGACAAGTCGGGAAGAAAGATATGGGACAGAGGGAGAAAGCGAAGGGTGCAGGAGAAAGGGAAGGCAGAATAAAAAGTAGTGTTGGGCTGCAGGAGTGAGATGGAGGAATTGAAAGAAAAGAGGCAGGAAGGAGGAGAGTGAGAGAAAAGGAAAGAAGAGAGGAAAGAAGAGACATGCATCCAGACGAGGGGTTAGTGAGAGAGGATGGCACAGAGAACAGGATGATAAGGAAATAAGGCAAGGCAAGGACAGGCAAGGACAGGCAAGGCAAGGCTAGGCTGCAGGACATTTGTTTGCTTCATAGTTTCTAGGACAGTCGTATTCAGACGAGGAGGAAAGCCATAAGACCTTATGGATTAGGCCCAAGCAAAAACTCCAGCTACTTGAGACACATAGACTAAGCCTAGAGTATGACGATCTCTCCACAAGGATGATTTTATACTGTACTTCCACAATCTGCTGGCAGTACAAAAAGATAAGCTGCAGATCTACTTAGTCTGAGTCATGGTGGTTTGGTGCAGGGATCATGCATCTCATGGGAATATTTCACCATTTCTGCTCTGGTTTTCAGTGTATTACACCAAAACACCCACCTGATGACATCCTTTCAAGAGCAAAGGCAGCGATTTGCAGAATTCCGCTTCTTTGGGGAACTGAGAAATTGCTGAGCTGACACCAAGTCCTGCAGTGTCCCTGTCACCTGCAGAGTCACCGCATCCTTGCCACGGTAGCGGGCATTGTGACAAAGGTTCTATGAGAGCTGGGTGTGGCAGCCGAGCACACCCTAGGGGAGGGGGAACCTGTCAGCCCCGGGCGTGTCACTGCCTGCTGTCCCTCCTGTCACCAGCCAGGCCTCTGAAAACTGGTCAAACCATGCCCACACTTGGGGCCAAAGTGGCCCAAAGGCTCCAAGAGACAAGTCGGGAAGAAAGATATGGGACAGAGGGAGAAAGCAAAGGGAGCAGGAGAAAGGGAAGGAAGAATAAAAAGTAGTGTTGAGCTGCAGGAGTGAGATGGAGGAATTGAAAGAAAAGAGGCAGGAAGCAGGAGAGTGAGAGAAAAGGAAAGAAGAGAGGAAAGAAGAGACATGCATCCAGACGAGGGGTTAGTGAGAGAGGATGGGACAGAGAGCAGGATGAGAAGGAAATAAGGCAAGGCAAGGACAGGCAAGGCAAGGCTAGGCTGCAGGACATTTGTTTGCTTCATAGTTTCTACAACATTTGTCTTCAGACGAGGAGGAAAGCCAAAATACTTTATGGATTAGATAGAAGCAAAAACCCCAGCTACTTGAGACACTTAGACGAAGCCTAAAATACTAAGATCTCTCCATAAGGATGATTTTTATACTGTACTTCCACAATCTGCTGACAGTACAAAATAATAAGCTGCAGATCTACTTAGGCTGAGTCATGGTGGTTTGGTGCAGGGATCATGCATCTCATGGGAATATTTCACCATTTCTGCTCTGGTTTTCAGTGTATTACACAAAAACACCCACCTGATGACATCCTTTCAAGAGCAAAGGCAGCAATTTGCAGAATTCCGCTTCTTTGGGGAACTGAGAAACTGCTGAGCTGACACCAAGTCCTGCAGTGTCCCTGTCACCTGCAGAGTCACCGCATCCTCGCCACGGTAGCGGGCATTGTGACAAAGGTTCTATGTCAGCTGGGTGTGGCAGCCAGGCGCCCCCTAGGAGAGGGGGAGCCTGTCAGCCCCGGGCCTCTCACTGCCTGCTGTCCCTCCTGTCACCAGCCAGGCCTCTGAAAACTGGTCAAACCATGGCCAGACTTGGGGCCAAAGTGGCCCAAAGTCTCCAAGAGACAAGTCGGGAAGAAAGATATGGGACAGAGGGAGAAAGCGAAGGGTGCAGGAGAAAGGGAAGGCAGAATAAAAAGTAGTGTTGGGCTGCAGGAGTGAGATGGAGGAATTGAAAGAAAAGAGGCAGGAAGGAGGAGAGTGAGAGAAAAGGAAAGAAGAGAGGAAAGAAGAGACATGCATCCAGACGAGGGGTTAGTGAGAGAGGATGGCACAGAGAACAGGATGATAAGGAAATAAGGCAAGGCAAGGACAGGCAAGGACAGGCAAGGCAAGGCTAGGCTGCAGGACATTTGTTTGCTTCATAGTTTCTAGGACAGTCGTATTCAGACGAGGAGGAAAGCCATAAGACCTTATGGATTAGGCCCAAGCAAAAACTCCAGCTACTTGAGACACATAGACTAAGCCTAGAGTATGACGATCTCTCCACAAGGATGATTTTATACTGTACTTCCACAATCTGCTGGCAGTACAAAAAGATAAGCTGCAGATCTACTTAGTCTGAGTCATGGTGGTTTGGTGCAGGGATCATGCATCTCATGGGAATATTTCACCATTTCTGCTCTGGTTTTCAGTGTATTACACCAAAACACCCACCTGATGACATCCTTTCAAGAGCAAAGGCAGCGATTTGCAGAATTCCGCTTCTTTGGGGAACTGAGAAATTGCTGAGCTGACACCAAGTCCTGCAGTGTCCCTGTCACCTGCAGAGTCACCGCATCCTTGCCACGGTAGCGGGCATTGTGACAAAGGTTCTATGAGAGCTGGGTGTGGCAGCCGAGCACACCCTAGGGGAGGGGGAACCTGTCAGCCCCGGGCGTGGCACTGCCTGCTGTCCCTCCTGTCACCAGCCAGGCCTCTGAAAACTGGTCAAACCATGGCCAGACTTGGGGCCAAAGTGGCCCAAAGTCTCCAAGAAACAAGTCGGGAAGAAAGATATGGGACAGAGGGAGAAAGCGAAGGGAGCAGGAGAAAGGGAAGGAAGAATAAAAAGTAGTGTTGGGCTGCAGGTGTGAGATGGAGGAATTGAAAGAAAAGAGGCAGGAAGCAGGAGAGTGAGAGAAAAGGAAAGAAGAGAGGAAAGAAGAGACATGCAGCCAGACGAGGGGTTAGTGAGAGAGGACGTGACAGAGAACAGGATGAGAAGGAAATAAGGCAAGGCAAGGACAGGCAAGGACAGGCAAGGAAAGGTTAGGCTGCAGGACATTTGTTTGCTTCATAGTTTCTACAACATTTGTCTTCAGACGAGGAGGAAAGCCATAAGACCTTATGGATTAGGCCTAAGCAAAAACCCCAGCTACTTGAGACACTTAGACTAAGCCTAAAATACGACGATCTCTCCATAAGGATGGTTTTTATACTCTACTTCCACAATCTGCTGGCAGTATAAAAAAATAAGCTGCAGATCTACTTAGGCTGAGTCATGGTGCTTTGGTGCAGGGATCATGCATCTCATGGGAATATTTCACCATTTCTGCTCTGGTTTTCAGTGTATTACACCAAAACACCCACCTGATGACATCCTTTCAAGAGCAAAGGCAGCAATTTGCAGAATTCCTCTTCTTTGAGGAACTGAGAAATTGCTGAGCTGACACCAAGTCCTGCAGTGTCCCTGTCACCTGCAGAGTCACCGCATCCTCGCCACGGTAGCGGGCATTGTGACAAAGGTTCTATGAGAGCTGGGTGTGGCAGCCAGGCGCCCCCTAGGAGAGGAGGAGCCTGTCAGCCCCGGGCCTCTCACTGCCTGCTGTCCCTCCTGTCACCAGCCAGGCCTCTGAAAACTGGTGAAACCATGCCCAGACTTGGGGCCAAAGTGGCCCAAAGTCTCCAAGAGACAAGTCGGGAAGAAAGATATGGGACAGAGGGAGAAAGCGAAGGGAGCAGGAGAAAGGGAAGGAAGAATAAAAAGTAGTGTTGTGCTGCAGGAGTGAGATGGAGGAATTGAAAGAAAAGAGGCAGGAAGCAAGAGAGTGAGAGAAAAAGAAAGAAGAGAGGAAAGAAGAGACATGCATCCAGACGAGGGGTTAGTGAGAGAGCATGGGACAGAGAACAGGATGATAAGGAAATAAGGCAAGGCAAGGACAGGCAAGGCAAGGTTAGGCTGCAGGACATTTGTTTGCTTCATAGTTTCTAGGACATTCGTCTTCAGATGAGGAGGAAAGCCATAAGACCTTATGGATTAGGCCCAAGCAAAAACCCCAGCTACTTGAGACACTTAGACTAAGCCTAGAGTATGACGATCTCTCCACAAGGATGATTTTATACTGTACTTCCACAATCTGCTGGCAGTACAAAAAAATAAGCTGCAGATCTACTTATGCTGAGTCATGGTGGTTTGGTGCAGGGATCATGCATCTCATGGGAATATTTCACCATTTCTGCTCTGGTTTTCAGTGTATTACACGAAACACCCACCTGATGACATCTTTCAAGAGCAAAGGCAGCAATTTGCAGAATTCCGCTTCTTTGAGGAACTGAGAAATTGCTGAGCTGACACCAAGTCCTGCAGTGTCCCTGTCACCTGCAGAGTCACCGCATCCTCGCCACGGTAGCGGGCATTGTGACAAAGGTTCTATGACAGCTGGGTGTGGCAGCCAGGCGCCCCCTAGGAGAGGGGGAGCCTGTCAGCCCCGGGCCTCTCTCTGCCTGCTGTCCCTCCTGTCACCAGCCAGGCCTCTGAAAACTGGTCAAACCATGCCCAGACTTGGGGCCAAAGTGGCCCAAAGTCTCCAAGAGACAAGTCGGGAAGAAAGATATGGGACAGAGGGAGAAAGCGAAGGGAGCAGGAGAAAGGGAAGGAAGAATAAAAAGTAGTGTTAGGCTGCAGGAGTGAGATGGAGGAATTGAAAGAAAAGAGGCAGGAAGCAGGAGAGTGAGAGAAAAGGAAAGAAGAGAGGAAAGAAGAGACATGCATCCAGACGAGGGGTTAGTGAGAGAGGATGGGACAGAGAACAGGATGATAAGGAAATAAGGCAAGGCAAGGACAGGCAAGGACAGGCAAGGCAAGGCTAGGCTGCAGGACATTTGTTTGCTTCATAGTTTCTAGGACAGTCGTCTTCAGACGAGGAGGAAAGCCATAAGACCTTATGGATTAGGCCCAAGCAAAAACTCCAGCTACTTGAGACACTTAGACTAAGCCTAGAGTATGACGATCTCTCCATAAGGATGATTTTATACTGTACTTCCACAATCTGCTGGCAGTACAAAAAAATAAGCTGCAGATCTACTTAGTCTGAGTCATGGTGGTTTGGTGCAGGGATCATGCATCTCATGGGAATATTTCACCATTTCTGCTCTGGTTTTCAGTGTATTACACCAAAACACCCACCTGATAACATCCTTTCAAGAGCAAAGGCAGCAATTTGCAGAATTCCGCTTCTTTGGGGAACTGAGAAACTGCTGAGCTGACACCAAGTCCTGCAGTGTCCCTGTCACCTGCAGAGTCACCGCATCCTTGCCACGGTAGCGGGCATTGTGACAAAGGTTCTATGACAGCTGGGTGTGGCAGCCAGGCGCCCCCTAGGAGAGGGGGAGCCTGTCAGCCCCGGGCCTCTCACTGCCTGCTGTCCCTCCTGTCACCAGCCAGGCCTCTGAAAACTGGTCAAACCATGGCCAGACTTGGGGCCAAAGTGGCCCAAAGTCTCCAAGAGACAAGTCGGGAAGAAAGATATGGGACAGAGGGAGAAAGTGAAGGGAGCAGGAGAAAGGGAAGGAAGAATAAAAAGTAGTGTTGGGCTGCAGGAGTGAGATGGAGGAATTGAAAGAAAAGAGGCAGGAAGCAGGAGAGTGAGAGAAAAAGAAAGAAGAGAGGAAAGAAGAGACATGCAGCCAGACGAGGGGTTAGTGAGAGAGGATGGGACAGAGAACAGGATGAGAAGGAAATAAGGCAAGGCAAGGACAGGCAAGGACAGGCAAGGCAAGGCTAGGCTGCAGGACATTTGTTTGCTTCATAGTTTCTAGGACAGTCGTCTTCAGACGAGGAGGAAAGCCATAAGACCTTATGGATTAGGCCCAAGCAAAAACTCCAGCTACTTGAGACACTTAGACTAAGCCTAGAGTATGACGATCTCTCCATAAGGATGATTTTATACTGTACTTCCACAATCTGCTGGCAGTACAAAAAAATAAGCTGCAGATCTACTTAGTCTGAGTCATGGTGGTTTGGTGCAGGGATCATGCACCTCATGGGAATATTTCACCATTTCTGCTCTGGTTTTCAGTGTATTACAGCAAAACACCCACCTGATGACATCCTTTCAAGAGCAAAGGCAGCAATTTGCAGAATTCCGCTTCTTTGGGGAATTGAGAAACTGCTGAGCTGACACCAAGTCCTGCAGTGTCCCTGTCACCTGCAGAGTCACCGCATCCTTGCCACGGTAGCGGGCATTGTGACAAAGGTTCTATGACAGCTGGGTGTGGCAGCCAGGCGCCCCCTAGGAGAGGGGGAGCCTGTCAGCCCCGGGCCTCTCACTGCCTGCTGTCCCTCCTGTCACCAGCCAGGCCTCTTAAAACTGGTCAAACCATGCCCAGACTTGGGGCCAAAGTGGCCCAAAGTCTCCAAGAGACAAGTCGGGAAGAAAGATATGGGACAGAGGGAGAAAGCGAAGGGTGCAGGAGAAATGGAAGGAAGAATAAAAAGTAGTGTTGGGCTGCAGGAGTGAGATGGAGGAATTGAAAGAAAAGAGGCAGGAAGGAGGAGAGTGAGAGAAAAGGAAAGAAGAGAGGAAAGAAGAGACATGCATCCAGACGAGGGGTTAGTGAGAGAGGATGGGACAGAGAACAGGATGAGAAGGAAATAAGGCAAGGCAAGGACAGGCAAGGCAAGGTTAGGCTGCAGGACATTTGTTTGCTTCATAGTTTCTACAACATTCGTCTTCAGACGAGGAGGAAAGCCATAAGATCTTATGGATTAGGCCCAAGAAAAAACCCCAGCTACTTGAGACACTTAGACTAAGCCTAAAATACGACGATCTCTCAATAAGGATGGTTTTTATACTGTACTTCCACAATCTGCTGGCAGTACAAAAAAAAAAGCTGCAGATCTACTTAGTCTGAGTCATGGTGGTTTGGTGCAGGGATCATGCATCTCATGGGAATATTTCACCATTTCTGCTCTGGTTTTCAGTGTATTACACCAAAACACCCACCTGACAACATCCTTTCAAGAGCAAAGGCAGCAATTTGCAGAATTCCGCTTCTTTGGGGAACTGAGAAACTGCTGAGCTGACACCAAGTCCTGCAGTGTCCCTGTCACCTGCAGAGTCACCGCATCCTTGCCACGGTAGCGGGCATTGTGACAAAGGTTCTATGACAGCTGGGTGTGGCAGCCAGGCGCCCCCTAGGAGAGGGGGAGCCTGTCAGCCCCGGGCCTCTCACTGCCTGCTGTCCCTCCTGTCACCAGCCAGGCCTCTGAAAACTGGTCAAACCATGGCCAGACTTGGGGCCAAAGTTGCCCAAGTCTCCAAGAGACAAGTCGGGAAGAAAGATATGGGACAGAGGGAGAAAGCGAAGGGAGCAGGAGAAAGGGAAGGAAGAATAAAGAGTAGTGTTGGGCTGCAGGAGTGACATGGAGGAATTGAAAGAAAAGAGGCAGGAAGCAGGAGAGTGAGAGAAAAGGAAAGAAGAGAGGAAAGAAGAGACATGCATCCAGACGAGGGGTTAGTGAGAGAGGATGGGACAGAGAACAGGATGAGAAGGAAATAAGGCAAGGCAAGGACAGTCAAGGCAAGGCTAGGCTGCAGGACATTTGTTTGCTTCATAGTTTCTAGGACATTCGTCTTCAGACGAGGAGGAAAGCCATAAGACCTTATGGATTAGGCCTAAGCAAAAACCCCAGCTACTTGAGACACTCAGACTAAGCCTAGAGTATGACGATCTCTCCATAAGGATGATTTTATACTGTACTTCCACAATCTGCTGGCAGTACAAAAAAATAAGCTGCAGATCTACTTATGCTGAGTCATGGTGGTTTGGTGCAGGGATCATGCATCTCATGGGAATATTTCACCATTTCTGCTCTGGTTTTCAGTGTATTACACAAAACACCCACCTGATGACATCTTTCAAGAGCAAAGGCAGCAATTTGCAGAATTCCGCTTCTTTGAGGAACTGAGAAATTGCTGAGCTGACACCAAGTCCTGCAGTGTCCCTGTCACCTGCAGAGTCACCGCATCCTCGCCACGGTAGCGGGCATTGTGACAAAGGTTCTATGACAGCTGGGTGTGGCAGCCAGGCGCCCCCTAGGAGAGGGGGAGCCTGTCAGCCCCGGGCCTCTCTCTGCCTGCTGTCCCTCCTGTCACCAGCCAGGCCTCTGAAAACTGGTCAAACCATGCCCAGACTTGGGGCCAAAGTGGCCCAAAGTCTCCAAGAGATAAGTCGGGAAGAAAGATATGGGACAGAGGGAGAAAGCAACGGGAGCAGGAAAAAGGGAAGGAAGAATAAAAAGTAGTGTTAGGCTGCAGGAGTGAGATGGAGGAATTGAAAGAAAAGAGGCAGGAAGCAGGAGAGTGAGAGAAAAGGAAAGAAGAGAGGAAAGAAGAGACATGCATCCAGACGAGGGGTTAGTGAGAGAGGATGGGACAGAGAACAGGATGATAAGGAAATAAGGCAAGGCAAGGACAGGCAAGGCAAGGCTAGGCTGCAGGACATTTGTTTGCTTCATAGTTTCTACAACATTCGTCTTCAGATGAGGAGGAAAGCCATAAGACCTTATGGATTAGGCCCAAGCAAAAACCCCAGCTACTTGAGACACTTAGACTAAGCCTAGAGTATGACGATCTCTCCATAAGGATGATTTTATACTGTACTTCCACAATCTGCTGGCAGTACAAAAAAATAAGCGGCAGATCTACTTAGTCTGAGTCATGGTGGTTTGGTGCAGGGATCATGCATCTCATGGGAATATTTCACCATTTCTGCTCTGGTTTTCAGTGTATTACACCAAAACACCCACCTGATAACATCCTTTCAAGAGCAAAGGCAGCAATTTGCAGAATTCCGCTTCTTTGGGGAACTGAGAAACTGCTGAGCTGACACCAAGTCCTGCAGTGTCCCTGTCACCTGCAGAGTCACCGCATCCTTGCCACGGTAGCGGGCATTGTGACAAAGGTTCTATGACAGCTGGGTGTGGCAGCCAGGCGCCCCCTAGGAGAGGGGGAGCCTGTCAGCCCCAGGCCTCTCACTGCCTGCTGTCCCTCCTGTCACCAGCCAGGCCTCTGAAAACTGGTCAAACCATGGCCAGACTTGGGGCCAAAGTGGCCCAAAGTCTCCAAGAGACAAGTCGGGAAGAAAGATATGGGACAGAGGGAGAAAGTGAAGGGAGCAGGAGAAAGGGAAGGAAGAATAAAAAGTAGTGTTGGGCTGCAGGAGTGAGATGGAGGAATTGAAAGAAAAGAGGCAGGAAGCAGGAGAGTGAGAGAAAAAGAAAGAAGAGAGGAAAGAAGAGACATGCAGCCAGACGAGGGGTTAGTGAGAGAGGATGGCACAGAGAACAGGATGATAAGGAAATAAGGCAAGGCAAGGACAGGCAAGGACAGGCAAGGCAAGGCTAGGCTGCAGGACATTTGTTTGCTTCATAGTTTCTAGGACAGTCGTCTTCAGACGAGGAGGAAAGCCATAAGACCTTATGGATTAGGCCCAAGCAAAAACTCCAGCTACTTGAGACACTTAGACTAAGCCTAGAGTATGACGATCTCTCCATAAGGATGATTTTATACTGTACTTCCACAATCTGCTGGCAGTACAAAAAAATAAGCTGCAGATCTACTTATGCTGAGTCATGGTGGTTTGGTGCAGGGATCATGCATCTCATGGGAATATTTCACCATTTCTGCTCTGGTTTTCAGTGTATTACACGAAACACCCACCTGATGACATCTTTCAAGAGCAAAGGCAGCAATTTGCAGAATTCCGCTTCTTTGAGGAACTGAGAAATTGCTGAGCTGACACCAAGTCCTGCAGTGTCCCTGTCACCTGCAGAGTCACCGCATCCTCGCCACGGTAGCGGGCATTGTGACAAAGGTTCTATGACAGCTGGGTGTGGCAGCCAGGCGCCCCCTAGGAGAGGGGGAGCCTGTCAGCCCCGGGCCTCTCTCTGCCTGCTGTCCCTCCTGTCACCAGCCAGGCCTCTGAAAACTGGTCAAACCATGCCCAGACTTGGGGCCAAAGTGGCCCAAAGTCTCCAAGAGACAAGTCGGGAAGAAAGATATGGGACAGAGGGAGAAAGCGAAGGGAGCAGGAGAAAGGGAAGGAAGAATAAAAAGTAGTGTTAGGCTGCAGGAGTGAGATGGAGGAATTGAAAGAAAAGAGGCAGGAAGCAGGAGAGTGAGAGAAAAGGAAAGAAGAGAGGAAAGAAGAGACATGCATCCAGACGAGGGGTTAGTGAGAGAGGATGGGACAGAGAACAGGATGATAAGGAAATAAGGCAAGGCAAGGACAGGCAAGGACAGGCAAGGCAAGGCTAGGCTGCAGGACATTTGTTTGCTTCATAGTTTCTAGGACAGTCGTCTTCAGACGAGGAGGAAAGCCATAAGACCTTATGGATTAGGCCCAAGCAAAAACTCCAGCTACTTGAGACACTTAGACTAAGCCTAGAGTATGACGATCTCTCCATAAGGATGATTTTATACTGTACTTCCACAATCTGCTGGCAGTACAAAAAAATAAGCTGCAGATCTACTTAGTCTGAGTCATGGTGGTTTGGTGCAGGGATCATGCATCTCATGGGAATATTTCACCATTTCTGCTCTGGTTTTCAGTGTATTACACCAAAACACCCACCTGATAACATCCTTTCAAGAGCAAAGGCAGCAATTTGCAGAATTCCGCTTCTTTGGGGAACTGAGAAACTGCTGAGCTGACACCAAGTCCTGCAGTGTCCCTGTCACCTGCAGAGTCACCGCATCCTTGCCACGGTAGCGGGCATTGTGACAAAGGTTCTATGACAGCTGGGTGTGGCAGCCAGGCGCCCCCTAGGAGAGGGGGAGCCTGTCAGCCCCGGGCCTCTCACTGCCTGCTGTCCCTCCTGTCACCAGCCAGGCCTCTGAAAACTGGTCAAACCATGGCCAGACTTGGGGCCAAAGTGGCCCAAAGTCTCCAAGAGACAAGTCGGGAAGAAAGATATGGGACAGAGGGAGAAAGTGAAGGGAGCAGGAGAAAGGGAAGGAAGAATAAAAAGTAGTGTTGGGCTGCAGGAGTGAGATGGAGGAATTGAAAGAAAAGAGGCAGGAAGCAGGAGAGTGAGAGAAAAAGAAAGAAGAGAGGAAAGAAGAGACATGCAGCCAGACGAGGGGTTAGTGAGAGAGGATGGGACAGAGAACAGGATGAGAAGGAAATAAGGCAAGGCAAGGACAGGCAAGGACAGGCAAGGCAAGGCTAGGCTGCAGGACATTTGTTTGCTTCATAGTTTCTAGGACAGTCGTCTTCAGACGAGGAGGAAAGCCATAAGACCTTATGGATTAGGCCCAAGCAAAAACTCCAGCTACTTGAGACACTTAGACTAAGCCTAGAGTATGACGATCTCTCCATAAGGATGATTTTATACTGTACTTCCACAATCTGCTGGCAGTACAAAAAAATAAGCTGCAGATCTACTTAGTCTGAGTCATGGTGGTTTGGTGCAGGGATCATGCACCTCATGGGAATATTTCACCATTTCTGCTCTGGTTTTCAGTGTATTACAGCAAAACACCCACCTGATGACATCCTTTCAAGAGCAAAGGCAGCAATTTGCAGAATTCCGCTTCTTTGGGGAATTGAGAAACTGCTGAGCTGACACCAAGTCCTGCAGTGTCCCTGTCACCTGCAGAGTCACCGCATCCTTGCCACGGTAGCGGGCATTGTGACAAAGGTTCTATGACAGCTGGGTGTGGCAGCCAGGCGCCCCCTAGGAGAGGGGGAGCCTGTCAGCCCCGGGCCTCTCACTGCCTGCTGTCCCTCCTGTCACCAGCCAGGCCTCTTAAAACTGGTCAAACCATGCCCAGACTTGGGGCCAAAGTGGCCCAAAGTCTCCAAGAGACAAGTCGGGAAGAAAGATATGGGACAGAGGGAGAAAGCGAAGGGTGCAGGAGAAATGGAAGGAAGAATAAAAAGTAGTGTTGGGCTGCAGGAGTGAGATGGAGGAATTGAAAGAAAAGAGGCAGGAAGGAGGAGAGTGAGAGAAAAGGAAAGAAGAGAGGAAAGAAGAGACATGCATCCAGACGAGGGGTTAGTGAGAGAGGATGGGACAGAGAACAGGATGAGAAGGAAATAAGGCAAGGCAAGGACAGGCAAGGCAAGGTTAGGCTGCAGGACATTTGTTTGCTTCATAGTTTCTACAACATTCGTCTTCAGACGAGGAGGAAAGCCATAAGATCTTATGGATTAGGCCCAAGAAAAAACCCCAGCTACTTGAGACACTTAGACTAAGCCTAAAATACGACGATCTCTCAATAAGGATGGTTTTTATACTGTACTTCCACAATCTGCTGGCAGTACAAAAAAAAAAGCTGCAGATCTACTTAGTCTGAGTCATGGTGGTTTGGTGCAGGGATCATGCATCTCATGGGAATATTTCACCATTTCTGCTCTGGTTTTCAGTGTATTACACCAAAACACCCACCTGACAACATCCTTTCAAGAGCAAAGGCAGCAATTTGCAGAATTCCGCTTCTTTGGGGAACTGAGAAACTGCTGAGCTGACACCAAGTCCTGCAGTGTCCCTGTCACCTGCAGAGTCACCGCATCCTTGCCACGGTAGCGGGCATTGTGACAAAGGTTCTATGACAGCTGGGTGTGGCAGCCAGGCGCCCCCTAGGAGAGGGGGAGCCTGTCAGCCCCGGGCCTCTCACTGCCTGCTGTCCCTCCTGTCACCAGCCAGGCCTCTGAAAACTGGTCAAACCATGGCCAGACTTGGGGCCAAAGTTGCCCAAGTCTCCAAGAGACAAGTCGGGAAGAAAGATATGGGACAGAGGGAGAAAGCGAAGGGAGCAGGAGAAAGGGAAGGAAGAATAAAGAGTAGTGTTGGGCTGCAGGAGTGACATGGAGGAATTGAAAGAAAAGAGGCAGGAAGCAGGAGAGTGAGAGAAAAGGAAAGAAGAGAGGAAAGAAGAGACATGCATCCAGACGAGGGGTTAGTGAGAGAGGATGGGACAGAGAACAGGATGAGAAGGAAATAAGGCAAGGCAAGGACAGTCAAGGCAAGGCTAGGCTGCAGGACATTTGTTTGCTTCATAGTTTCTAGGACATTCGTCTTCAGACGAGGAGGAAAGCCATAAGACCTTATGGATTAGGCCTAAGCAAAAACCCCAGCTACTTGAGACACTCAGACTAAGCCTAGAGTATGACGATCTCTCCATAAGGATGATTTTATACTGTACTTCCACAATCTGCTGGCAGTACAAAAAAATAAGCTGCAGATCTACTTATGCTGAGTCATGGTGGTTTGGTGCAGGGATCATGCATCTCATGGGAATATTTCACCATTTCTGCTCTGGTTTTCAGTGTATTACACAAAACACCCACCTGATGACATCTTTCAAGAGCAAAGGCAGCAATTTGCAGAATTCCGCTTCTTTGAGGAACTGAGAAATTGCTGAGCTGACACCAAGTCCTGCAGTGTCCCTGTCACCTGCAGAGTCACCGCATCCTCGCCACGGTAGCGGGCATTGTGACAAAGGTTCTATGACAGCTGGGTGTGGCAGCCAGGCGCCCCCTAGGAGAGGGGGAGCCTGTCAGCCCCGGGCCTCTCTCTGCCTGCTGTCCCTCCTGTCACCAGCCAGGCCTCTGAAAACTGGTCAAACCATGCCCAGACTTGGGGCCAAAGTGGCCCAAAGTCTCCAAGAGATAAGTCGGGAAGAAAGATATGGGACAGAGGGAGAAAGCAACGGGAGCAGGAAAAAGGGAAGGAAGAATAAAAAGTAGTGTTAGGCTGCAGGAGTGAGATGGAGGAATTGAAAGAAAAGAGGCAGGAAGCAGGAGAGTGAGAGAAAAGGAAAGAAGAGAGGAAAGAAGAGACATGCATCCAGACGAGGGGTTAGTGAGAGAGGATGGGACAGAGAACAGGATGATAAGGAAATAAGGCAAGGCAAGGACAGGCAAGGCAAGGCTAGGCTGCAGGACATTTGTTTGCTTCATAGTTTCTACAACATTCGTCTTCAGATGAGGAGGAAAGCCATAAGACCTTATGGATTAGGCCCAAGCAAAAACCCCAGCTACTTGAGACACTTAGACTAAGCCTAGAGTATGACGATCTCTCCATAAGGATGATTTTATACTGTACTTCCACAATCTGCTGGCAGTACAAAAAAATAAGCGGCAGATCTACTTAGTCTGAGTCATGGTGGTTTGGTGCAGGGATCATGCATCTCATGGGAATATTTCACCATTTCTGCTCTGGTTTTCAGTGTATTACACCAAAACACCCACCTGATAACATCCTTTCAAGAGCAAAGGCAGCAATTTGCAGAATTCCGCTTCTTTGGGGAACTGAGAAACTGCTGAGCTGACACCAAGTCCTGCAGTGTCCCTGTCACCTGCAGAGTCACCGCATCCTTGCCACGGTAGCGGGCATTGTGACAAAGGTTCTATGACAGCTGGGTGTGGCAGCCAGGCGCCCCCTAGGAGAGGGGGAGCCTGTCAGCCCCAGGCCTCTCACTGCCTGCTGTCCCTCCTGTCACCAGCCAGGCCTCTGAAAACTGGTCAAACCATGGCCAGACTTGGGGCCAAAGTGGCCCAAAGTCTCCAAGAGACAAGTCGGGAAGAAAGATATGGGACAGAGGGAGAAAGTGAAGGGAGCAGGAGAAAGGGAAGGAAGAATAAAAAGTAGTGTTGGGCTGCAGGAGTGAGATGGAGGAATTGAAAGAAAAGAGGCAGGAAGCAGGAGAGTGAGAGAAAAAGAAAGAAGAGAGGAAAGAAGAGACATGCAGCCAGACGAGGGGTTAGTGAGAGAGGATGGCACAGAGAACAGGATGATAAGGAAATAAGGCAAGGCAAGGACAGGCAAGGACAGGCAAGGCAAGGCTAGGCTGCAGGACATTTGTTTGCTTCATAGTTTCTAGGACAGTCGTCTTCAGACGAGGAGGAAAGCCATAAGACCTTATGGATTAGGCCCAAGCAAAAACTCCAGCTACTTGAGACACTTAGACTAAGCCTAGAGTATGACGATCTCTCCATAAGGATGATTTTATACTGTACTTCCACAATCTGCTGGCAGTACAAAAAAATAAGCTGCAGATCTACTTAGGCTGTGTCATGGTGGTTTGGTGCAGGGATCATGCATCTCATGGGAATAATTCACCATTTCTGCTCTGGTTTTAGTGTATTACACCAAAACACCCACCTGATGACATCCTTTCAAGAGCAAAGGCAGCAATTTGCAAAATTCCGCTTCTTTGGGGAACTGAGAAATTGCTGAGCTGACACCAAGTCCTGCAGTGTCCCTGTCACCTGCAGAGTCACCGCATCCTCGCCACGGTAGCGGGCATTGTGACAAAGGTTCTATGACAGCTGGGTGTGGCAGCCAGGCGCCCCCTAGGAGAGGGGGAGCCTGTCAGCCCCGGGCCTCTTACTGCCTGCTGTCCCTCCTGTCACCAGCCAGGCCTCTTAAAACTGGTCAAACCATGGCCAGACTTGGGGCCAAAGTGGCCCAAAGTCTCCAAGAGACAAGTCGGGAAGAAAGATATGGGACAGAGGGAGAAAGCGAAAGGTGCAGGAGAAAGGGAAGGAAGAATAAAAAGTAGTGTTGGGCTGCAGGAGTGAGATGGAGGAATTGAAAGAAAAGAGGCAGGAAGCAAGAGAGTGAGAGAAAAAGAAAGAAGAGAGGAAAGAAGAGACATGCATCCAGACGAGGGGTTAGTGAGAGAGGATGGGACAGAGAACAGGATGAGAAGGAAATAAGGTAAGGCAAGGACAGGCAAGGCAAGGTTAAGCTGCAGGACATTTGTTTGCTTCATAGTTTCTAGGACATTCGTCTTCAGACGAGGAGGAAAGCCATAAGACCTTATGGATTAGGCCCAAGCAAAAACCCCAGCTACTTGAGACACTTAGACTAAGCCTAGAGTATGACGATCTCTCCATAAGGATGATTTTATACTGTACTTCCACAATCTGCTGGCAGTACAAAAAAAAAAGCTGCAGATCTACTTAGTCTGAGTCATGGTGGTTTGGTGCAGGGATCATGCATCTCATGGGAATATTTCACCATTTCTGCTCTGGTTTTCAGTGTATTACACCAAAACACCCACCTGACAACATCCTTTCAAGAGCAAAGGCAGCAATTTGCAGAATTCCGCTTCTTTGGGGAACTGAGAAACTGCTGAGCTGACACCAAGTCCTGCAGTGTCCCTGTCACCTGCAGAGTCACCGCATCCTTGCCACGGTAGCGGGCATTGTGACAAAGGTTCTATGACAGCTGGGTGTGGCAGCCAGGCGCCCCCTAGGAGAGGGGGAGCCTGTCAGCCCCGGGCCTCTCACTGCCTGCTGTCCCTCCTGTCACCAGCCAGGCCTCTGAAAACTGGTCAAACCATGGCCAGACTTGGGGCCAAAGTGGCCCAAGTCTCCAAGAGACAAGTCGGGAAGAAAGATATGGGACAGAGGGAGAAAGTGAAGGGAGCAGGAGAAAGGGAAGGAAGAATAAAGAGTAGTGTTGGGCTGCAGGAGTGACATGGAGGAATTGAAAGAAAAGAGGCAGGAAGCAGGAGAGTGAGAGAAAAGGAAAGAAGAGAGGAAAGAAGAGACATGCATCCAGACGAGGGGTTAGTGAGAGAGGATGGGACAGAGAACAGGATGAGAAGGAAATAAGGCAAGGCAAGGACAGTCAAGGCAAGGCTAGGCTGCAGGACATTTGTTTGCTTCATAGTTTCTAGGACATTCGTCTTCAGACGAGGAGGAAAGCCATAAGACCTTATGGATTAGGCCTAAGCAAAAACCCCAGCTACTTGAGACACTCAGACTAAGCCTAGAGTATGACGATCTCTCCATAAGGATGATTTTATACTGTACTTCCACAATCTGCTGGCAGTACAAAAAAATAAGCTGCAGATCTACTTATGCTGAGTCATGGTGGTTTGGTGCAGGGATCATGCATCTCATGGGAATATTTCACCATTTCTGCTCTGGTTTTCAGTGTATTACACAAAACACCCACCTGATGACATCTTTCAAGAGCAAAGGCAGCAATTTGCAGAATTCCGCTTCTTTGAGGAACTGAGAAATTGCTGAGCTGACACCAAGTCCTGCAGTGTCCCTGTCACCTGCAGAGTCACCGCATCCTCGCCACGGTAGCGGGCATTGTGACAAAGGTTCTATGACAGCTGGGTGTGGCAGCCAGGCGCCCCCTAGGAGAGGGGGAGCCTGTCAGCCCCGGGCCTCTCTCTGCCTGCTGTCCCTCCTGTCACCAGCCAGGCCTCTGAAAACTGGTCAAACCATGCCCAGACTTGGGGCCAAAGTGGCCCAAAGTCTCCACGAGATAAGTCGGGAAGAAAGATATGGGACAGAGGGAGAAAGCAACGGGAGCAGGAAAAAGGGAAGGAAGAATAAAAAGTAGTGTTAGGCTGCAGGAGTGAGATGGAGGAATTGAAAGAAAAGAGGCAGGAAGCAGGAGAGTGAGAGAAAAGGAAAGAAGAGAGGAAAGAAGAGACATGCATCCAGACGAGGGGTTAGTGAGAGAGGATGGGACAGAGAACAGGATGATAAGGAAATAAGGCAAGGCAAGGACAGGCAAGGCAAGGCTAGGCTGCAGGACATTTGTTTGCTTCATAGTTTCTACAACATTCGTCTTCAGATGAGGAGGAAAGCCATAAGACCTTATGGATTAGGCCCAAGCAAAAACCCCAGCTACTTGAGACACTTAGACTAAGCCTAGAGTATGACGATCTCTCCATAAGGATGATTTTATACTGTACTTCCACAATCTGCTGGCAGTACAAAAAAATAAGCGGCAGATCTACTTAGTCTGAGTCATGGTGGTTTGGTGCAGGGATCATGCATCTCATGGGAATATTTCACCATTTCTGCTCTGGTTTTCAGTGTATTACACCAAAACACCCACCTGATAACATCCTTTCAAGAGCAAAGGCAGCAATTTGCAGAATTCCGCTTCTTTGGGGAACTGAGAAACTGCTGAGCTGACACCAAGTCCTGCAGTGTCCCTGTCACCTGCAGAGTCACCGCATCCTTGCCACGGTAGCGGGCATTGTGACAAAGGTTCTATGACAGCTGGGTGTGGCAGCCAGGCGCCCCCTAGGAGAGGGGGAGCCTGTCAGCCCCAGGCCTCTCACTGCCTGCTGTCCCTCCTGTCACCAGCCAGGCCTCTGAAAACTGGTCAAACCATGGCCAGACTTGGGGCCAAAGTGGCCCAAAGTCTCCAAGAGACAAGTCGGGAAGAAAGATATGGGACAGAGGGAGAAAGTGAAGGGAGCAGGAGAAAGGGAAGGAAGAATAAAAAGTAGTGTTGGGCTGCAGGAGTGAGATGGAGGAATTGAAAGAAAAGAGGCAGGAAGCAGGAGAGTGAGAGAAAAAGAAAGAAGAGAGGAAAGAAGAGACATGCAGCCAGACGAGGGGTTAGTGAGAGAGGATGGCACAGAGAACAGGATGATAAGGAAATAAGGCAAGGCAAGGACAGGCAAGGACAGGCAAGGCAAGGCTAGGCTGCAGGACATTTGTTTGCTTCATAGTTTCTAGGACAGTCGTCTTCAGACGAGGAGGAAAGCCATAAGACCTTATGGATTAGGCCCAAGCAAAAACTCCAGCTACTTGAGACACTTAGACTAAGCCTAGAGTATGACGATCTCTCCATAAGGATGATTTTATACTGTACTTCCACAATCTGCTGGCAGTACAAAAAAATAAGCTGCAGATCTACTTAGTCTGAGTCATGGTGGTTTGGTGCAGGGATCATGCATCTCATGGGAATATTTCACCATTTCTGCTCTGGTTTTCAGTGTATTACACCAAAACACCCACCTGATGACATCCTTTCAAGAGCAAAGGCAGCAATTTGCAGAATTCCGCTTCTTTGGGGAACTGAGAAACTGCTGAGCTGACACCAAGTCCTGCAGTGTCCCTGTCACCTGCAGAGTCACCGCATCCTTGCCACGGTAGCGGGCATTGTGACAAAGGTTCTATGACAGCTGGGTGTGGCAGCCAGGCGCCCCCTAGGAGAGGGGGAGCCTGTCAGCCCCGGGCCTCTTACTGCCTGCTGTCCCTCCTGTCACCAGCCAGGCCTCTTAAAACTGGTCAAACCATGGCCAGACTTGGGGCCAAAGTGGCCCAAAGTCTCCAAGAGACAAGTCGGGAAGAAAGATATGGGACAGAGGGAGAAAGCGAAAGGTGCAGGAGAAAGGGAAGGAAGAATAAAAAGTAGTGTTGGGCTGCAGGAGTGAGATGGAGGAATTGAAAGAAAAGAGGCAGGAAGCAAGAGAGTGAGAGAAAAAGAAAGAAGAGAGGAAAGAAGAGACATGCATCCAGACGAGGGGTTAGTGAGAGAGGATGGGACAGAGAACAGGATGAGAAGGAAATAAGGTAAGGCAAGGACAGGCAAGGCAAGGTTAAGCTGCAGGACATTTGTTTGCTTCATAGTTTCTAGGACATTCGTCTTCAGACGAGGAGGAAAGCCATAAGACCTTATGGATTAGGCCCAAGCAAAAACCCCAGCTACTTGAGACACTTAGACTAAGCCTAGAGTATGACGATCTCTCCATAAGGATGATTTTATACTGTACTTCCACAATCTGCTGGCAGTACAAAAAAATAAGCTGCAGATCTACTTAGTCTGAGTCATGGTGGTTTGGTGCAGGGATCATGCATCTCATGGGAATATTTCACCATTTCTGCTCTGGTTTTCAGTGTATTACACCAAAACACCCACCTGATGACATCCTTTCAAGAGCAAAGGCAGCAATTTGCAGAATTCCGCTTCTTTGGGGAACTGAGAAACTGCTGAGCTGACACCAAGTCCTGCAGTGTCCCTGTCACCTGCAGAGTCACCGCATCCTCGCCACGGTAGCGGGCATTGTGACAAAGGTTCTATGACAGCTGGGTGTGGCAGCCAGGCGCCCCCTAGGAGAGGGGGAGCCTGTAAGCCCCGGGCCTCTCACTGCCTGCTGTCCCTCCTGTCACCAGCCAGGCCTCTGAAAACTGGTCAAACCATGGCCAGACTTGGGGCCAAAGTGGCCCAAAGTCTCCAAGAGACAAGTCGGGAAGAAAGATATGGGACAGAGGGAGAAAGCGAAGGGAGCAGGAGAAAGGGAAGGAAGAATAAAAAGTAGTGTTGGGCTGCAGGAGTGAGATGGAGGAATTGAAAGAAAAGAGGCAGGAAGGAGGAGAGTGAGAGAAAAGGAAAGAAGAGAGGAAAGAAGAGACATGCATCCAGACGAGGGGTTAGTGAGAGAGGATGGGACAGAGAGCAGGATGAGAAGGAAATAAGGCAAGGCAAGGACAGGCAAGGCAAGGTTAGGGTGCAGGACATTTGTTTGCTTCATAGTTTCTAGGACATTCGTCTTCAGATGAGGAGGAAAGCCATAAGACCTTATGGATTAGGCCCAAGCAAAAACCCCAGTTACTTGAGACACTTAGACTAAGCCTAGAGTATGACGATATCTCCATAAGGATGATTTTAAACTGTACTTCCACAATCTGCTGGCAGTACAAAAAAATAAGCTGCAGATCTACTTAGTCTGAGTCATGGTGGTTTGGTGCAGGGATCATGCATCTCATGGGAATATTTCACCATTTCTGCTCTGGTTTTCAGTGTATTACACCAAAACACCCACCTGACAACATCCTTTCAAGAGCAAAGGCAGCAATTTGCAGAATTCCGCTTCTTTGGGGAACTGAGAAACTGCTGAGCTGACACCAAGTCCTGCAGTGTCCCTGTCACCTGCAGAGTCACCGCATCCTTGCCACGGTAGCGGGCATTGTGACAAAGGTTCTATGACAGCTGGGTGTGGCAGCCAGGCGCCCCCTAGGAGAGGGGGAGCCTGTCAGCCCCGGGCCTCTCACTGCCTGCTGTCCCTCCTGTCACCAGCCAGGCCTCTGAAAACTGGTCAAACCATGGCCAGACTTGGGGCCAAAGTGGCCCAAAGTCTCCAAGAGACAAGTCGGGAAGAAAGATATGGGACAGAGGGAGAAAGCGAAGGGAGCAGGAGAAAGGGAAGGAAGAATAAAAAGTAGTGTTGGGCTGCAGGAGTGAGATGGGGGAATTGAAAGAAAAGAGGCAGGAAGCAGGAGAGTGAGAGAAAAAGAAAGAAGAGAGGAAAGAAGAGACATGCATCCAGACGAGGGGTTAGTGAGAGAGGATGGCACAGAGAACAGGATGATAAGGAAATAAGGCAAGGCAAGGACAGGCAAGGACAGGCAAGGCAAGGCTAGGCTGCAGGACATTTGTTTGCTTCATAGTTTCTAGGACAGTCGTCTTCAGACGAGGAGGAAAGCCATAAGACCTTATGGATTAGGCCCAAGCAAAAACTCCAGCTACTTGAGACACTTAGACTAAGCCTAGAGTATGACGATCTCTCCATAAGGATGATTTTATACTGTACTTCCACAATCTGCTGGCAGTACAAAAAAATAAGCGGCAGATCTACTTAGTCTGAGTCATGGTGGTTTGGTGCAGGGATCATGCATCTCATGGGAATATTTCACCATTTCTGCTCTGGTTTTCAGTGTATTACACCAAAACACCCACCTGATGACATCCTTTCAAGAGCAAAGGCAGCAATTTGCAGAATTCCGCTTCTTTGGGGAACTGAGAAACTGCTGAGCTGACACCAAGTCCTGCAGTGTCCCTGTCACCTGCAGAGTCACCGCATCCTTGCCACGGTAGCGGGCATTGTGACAAAGGTTCTATGACAGCTGGGTGTGGCAGCCAGGCGCCCCCTAGGAGAGGGGGAGCCTGTCAGCCCCGGGCCTCTTACTGCCTGCTGTCCCTCCTGTCACCAGCCAGGCCTCTTAAAACTGGTCAAACCATGGCCAGACTTGGGGCCAAAGTGGCCCAAAGTCTCCAAGAGACAAGTCGGGAAGAAAGATATGGGACAGAGGGAGAAAGCGAAAGGTGCAGGAGAAAGGGAAGGAAGAATAAAAAGTAGTGTTGGGCTGCAGGAGTGAGATGGAGGAATTGAAAGAAAAGAGGCAGGAAGCAAGAGAGTGAGAGAAAAAGAAAGAAGAGAGGAAAGAAGAGACATGCATCCAGACGAGGGGTTAGTGAGAGAGGATGGGACAGAGAACAGGATGAGAAGGAAATAAGGTAAGGCAAGGACAGGCAAGGCAAGGTTAAGCTGCAGGACATTTGTTTGCTTCATAGTTTCTAGGACATTCGTCTTCAGACGAGGAGGAAAGCCATAAGACCTTATGGATTAGGCCCAAGCAAAAACCCCAGCTACTTGAGACACTTAGACTAAGCCTAGAGTATGACGATCTCTCCATAAGGATGATTTTATACTGTACTTCCACAATCTGCTGGCAGTACAAAAAAATAAGCTGCAGATCTACTTAGTCTGAGTCATGGTGGTTTGGTGCAGGGATCATGCATCTCATGGGAATATTTCACCATTTCTGCTCTGGTTTTCAGTGTATTACACCAAAACACCCACCTGATGACATCCTTTCAAGAGCAAAGGCAGCAATTTGCAGAATTCCGCTTCTTTGGGGAACTGAGAAACTGCTGAGCTGACACCAAGTCCTGCAGTGTCCCTGTCACCTGCAGAGTCACCGCATCCTCGCCACGGTAGCGGGCATTGTGACAAAGGTTCTATGACAGCTGGGTGTGGCAGCCAGGCGCCCCCTAGGAGAGGGGGAGCCTGTAAGCCCCGGGCCTCTCACTGCCTGCTGTCCCTCCTGTCACCAGCCAGGCCTCTGAAAACTGGTCAAACCATGGCCAGACTTGGGGCCAAAGTGGCCCAAAGTCTCCAAGAGACAAGTCGGGAAGAAAGATATGGGACAGAGGGAGAAAGCGAAGGGAGCAGGAGAAAGGGAAGGAAGAATAAAAAGTAGTGTTGGGCTGCAGGAGTGAGATGGAGGAATTGAAAGAAAAGAGGCAGGAAGGAGGAGAGTGAGAGAAAAGGAAAGAAGAGAGGAAAGAAGAGACATGCATCCAGACGAGGGGTTAGTGAGAGAGGATGGGACAGAGAGCAGGATGAGAAGGAAATAAGGCAAGGCAAGGACAGGCAAGGCAAGGTTAGGGTGCAGGACATTTGTTTGCTTCATAGTTTCTAGGACATTCGTCTTCAGATGAGGAGGAAAGCCATAAGACCTTATGGATTAGGCCCAAGCAAAAACCCCAGTTACTTGAGACACTTAGACTAAGCCTAGAGTATGACGATATCTCCATAAGGATGATTTTAAACTGTACTTCCACAATCTGCTGGCAGTACAAAAAAATAAGCTGCAGATCTACTTAGTCTGAGTCATGGTGGTTTGGTGCAGGGATCATGCATCTCATGGGAATATTTCACCATTTCTGCTCTGGTTTTCAGTGTATTACACCAAAACACCCACCTGACAACATCCTTTCAAGAGCAAAGGCAGCAATTTGCAGAATTCCGCTTCTTTGGGGAACTGAGAAACTGCTGAGCTGACACCAAGTCCTGCAGTGTCCCTGTCACCTGCAGAGTCACCGCATCCTTGCCACGGTAGCGGGCATTGTGACAAAGGTTCTATGACAGCTGGGTGTGGCAGCCAGGCGCCCCCTAGGAGAGGGGGAGCCTGTCAGCCCCGGGCCTCTCTCTGCCTGCTGTCCCTCCTGTCACCAGCCAGGCCTCTGAAAACTGGTCAAACCATGGCCAGACTTGGGGCCAAAGTGGCCCAAAGTCTCCAAGAGACAAGTCGGGAAGAAAGATATGGGACAGAGGGAGAAAGCGAAGGGAGCAGGAGAAAGGGAAGGAAGAATAAAAAGTAGTGTTGGGCTGCAGGAGTGAGATGGGGGAATTGAAAGAAAAGAGGCAGGAAGCAGGAGAGTGAGAGAAAAAGAAAGAAGAGAGGAAAGAAGAGACATGCAGCCAGACGAGGGGTTAGTGAGAGAGGATGGCACAGAGAACAGGATGATAAGGAAATAAGGCAAGGCAAGGACAGGCAAGGACAGGCAAGGCAAGGCTAGGCTGCAGGACATTTGTTTGCTTCATAGTTTCTAGGACAGTCGTCTTCAGACGAGGAGGAAAGCCATAAGACCTTATGGATTAGGCCCAAGGAAAAACTCCAGCTACTTGAGACACTTAGACTAAGCCTAGAGTATGACGATCTCTCCACAAGGATGATTTTATACTGTACTTCCACAATCTGCTGGCAGTACAAAAAAATAAGCGGCAGATCTACTTAGTCTGAGTCATGGTGGTTTGGTGCAGGGATCATGCATCTCATGGGAATATTTCACCATTTCTGCTCTGGTTTTCAGTGTATTACACCAAAACACCCACCTGATGACATCCTTTCAAGAGCAAAGGCAGCAATTTGCAGAATTCCGCTTCTTTGGGGAATTGAGAAACTGCTGAGCTGACACCAAGTCCTGCAGTGTCCCTGTCACCTGCAGAGTCACCGCATCCTTGCCACGGTAGCGGGCATTGTGACAAAGGTTCTATGACAGCTGGGTGTGGCAGCCAGGAGCCCCCTAGGAGAGGGGGAGCCTGTCAGCCCCGGGCCTCTCACTGCCTGCTGTCCCTCCTGTCACCAGCCAGGCCTCTTAAAACTGGTCAAACCATGCCCAGACTTGGGGCCAAAGTGGCCCAAAGTCTCCAAGAGACAAGTCGGGAAGAAAGATATGGGACAGAGGGAGAAAGCGAAGGGTGCAGGAGAAATGGAAGGAAGAATAAAAAGTAGTGTTGGGCTGCAGGAGTGAGATGGAGGAATTGAAAGAAAAGAGGCAGGAAGGAGGAGAGTGAGAGAAAAGGAAAGAAGAGAGGAAAGAAGAGACATGCATCCAGACGAGGGGTTAGTGAGAGAGGATGGGACAGAGAACAGGATGAGGAGGAAATAAGGCAAGGCAAGGACAGGCTAGGCAAGGTTAGGCTGCAGGACATTTGTTTGCTTCATAGTTTCTACAACATTCGTCTTCAGACGAGGAGGAAAGCCATAAGACCTTATGGATTAGGCCCAAGGAAAAACCCCAACTACCTGAGACACTTAGACTAAGCCTAGAGTACGACGATATCTCCATAAGGATGATTTTAAACTGTACTTCCACAATCTGCTGGCAGTACAAAAAAATAAGCTGCAGATCTACTTAGTCTGAGTCATGGTGGTTTGGTGCAGGGATCATGCATCTCATGGGAATATTTCACCATTTCTGCTCTGGTTTTCAGTGTATTACACCAAAACACCCACCTGATGACATCCTTTCAAGAGCAAAGGCAGCAATTTGCAGAATTCCACTTCTTTGGGGAACTGAGAAACTGCTGAGCTGACACCAAGTCCTGCAGTGTCCCTGTCACCTGCAGAGTCACCACATCCTCGCCACGGTAGCGGGCATTGTGACAAAGGTTCTATGAGAGCTGGGTGTGGCAGCCAGGCGCCCCCTAGGAGAGGGGGAGGCTGTCAGCCCCGGGCCTCTCACTGCCTGCTGTCCCTCCTGTCACCAGCCAGGCCTCTGAAAACTGGTCAAACCATGGCCAGACTTGGGGCCAAAGTGGCCCAAAGTCTCCAAGAGACAAGTCGGGAAGAAAGATATGGGACAGAGGGAGAAAGCGAAGGGAGCAGGAGAAAGGGAAGGAAGAATAAAAAGTAGTGTTGTGCTGCAGGAGTGAGATGGAGGAATTGAAAGAAAAGAGGCAGGAAGCAGGAGAGTGAGAGAAAAGGAAAGAAGAAATGAAAGAAGACAAATGCATCCAGACGAGGGGTTAGTGAGAGAGGATGGGACAGAGAACAGGATGAGAAGGAAATAAGGCAAGGCAAGGACAGGCAAGGCAAGGTTAGGCTGCAGGACATTTGTTTGCTTCATAGTTTCTACAACATTCGTCTTCAGACGAGGAGGAAAGCCATAAGACCTTATGGATTAGGCCCAAGCAAAAACCCCAGCTACCTGAGACACTTAGACTAAGCCTAGAGTACGACGATCTCTCCATAAGGATGATTTTATACTGTACTTCCACAATCTGCTGGCAGTACAAAAAAATAAGCTGCAGATCTACTTATGCTGAGTCATGGTGGTTTGGTGCAGGGATCATGCATCTCATGGGAATATTTCACCATTTCTGCTCTGGTTTTCAGTGTATTACACCAAAACACCCACCTGACAACATCCTTTCAAGAGCAAAGGCAGCAATTTGCAGAATTCCGCTTCTTTGGGGAACTGAGAAACTGCTGAGCTGACACCAATTCCTGCAGTGTCCCTGTCACCTGCAGAGTCACCACATCCTCGCCACGGTAGCGGGCATTGTGACAAAGGTTCTATGTCAGCTTGGTGTGGCAGCTGAGCGCCCCCTAGGGGAGGGGGAGCCTGTCAGCCCCGGGCCTCTCACTGCCTGCTGTCCCTCCTGTCACCAGCCAGGCCTCTGAAAACTGGTCAAACCATGGCCAGACTTGGGGCCAAAGTGGCCCAAAGTCTCCAAGAGACAAGTCGGGAAGAAAGATATGGGACAGAGGGAGAAAGCGAAGGGAGCAGGAGAAAGGGAAGGAAGAATAAAAAGTAGTGTTGTGCTGCAGGAGTGAGATGGAGGAATTGAAAGAAAAGAGGCAGGAAGCAGGAGAGTGAGAGAAAAGGAAAGAAGAGAGGAAAGAAGAGACATGCATCCAGACGAGGGGTTAGTGAGAGAGGATGGCACAGAGAACAGGATGAGAAGGAAATAAGGCAAGGCAAGGACAGGCAAGGACAGGCAAGGCAAGGCTAGGCTGCAGGACATTTGTTTGCTTCATAGTTTCTAGGACATTCGTCTTCAGACGAGGAGGAAAGCCATAAGACCTTATGGATTAGGCCCAAGCAAAAACCCCAGCTACTTGAGACACTTAGACTAAGCCTAGAGTATGACGATCTCTCCATAAGGATGGTTTTTATACTCTACTTCCACAATCTGCTAGCAGGGCAAAAAAGTAAGCTGCAGATCTACTTAGGCTGAGTCATGGTGCTTTGGTGCAGGGATCATGCATCTCATGGGAATATTTCACCATTTCTGCTCTGATTTTCAGTGTATTACACCAAAACACCCACCTGATGACATCCTTTCAAGAGCAAAGGCAGCAATTTGCAGAATTCCGCTTCTTTGGGGAACTGAGAAATTGCTGAGCTGACACCAAGTCCTGCAGTGTCCCTGTCACCTGCTGAGTCACCGCATCCTCGCCACGGTAGCGGGCATTGTGACAAAGGTTCAATGTCAGCTAGGTGTGGCAGCTGAGCGCCCCCTAGGAGAGGGGGAGCCTGTCAGCCCCGGGCCTGTCACTGCCTGCTGTCCCTCCTGTCACCAGCCAGGCCTCTGAAAACTGGTCAAACCATGCCCAGACTTGGGGCCGAAGTCCCCCAAAGTCTCCAAGAGACAAGTCAGGAAGAAAGATATGGGACAGAGGGAGAAAGCGAAGGGAGCAGGAGAAAGGGAAGCAAGAATAAAAAGAAGTGTTGGGCTGCAGGAGTGAGATGGAGGAATTGAAAGAAAAGAGGCAGGAAGCAGGAGAGTGAGAGAAAAGGACAGAAGAGGGGAAAGAAGAGACATGCAGCCAGACGAGGGGTTAGTGAGAGAGGATGGCACAGAGGACAGGATGAGAAGGAAATAAGGCAAGGCAAGGACAGGCAAGGACAGGCAAGGACAGGCAAGGACAGGAAAGGACAGGAAAGGACAGGAAAGGTAAGGCTGGGCTGCAGGACATTTCTTTGCTTCATAGTTTCTAGCACTGCCGAGAGAAAAATTCCATCAGAGTTCCAGACCCGAGCGGACGGAGGAAGGAATGCGGTCGACCCAATATGAGTGATAAGCATACCTCAACTTTATTGATGCACTAAGCTGGTTTATATAAGACTTAAAATAATTATGCATACTCGTCATCTATTAATTGGATAGTATACAGTAATTATGCCTACTCGTCTTCTATTAATTGGATAGTATACAATAATTATGCCTACTCGTCTTCTATTGATTGGATAGTATACATAATGAGCTCAACCTTCTTGTGGTTTCTCTGGAATGCAACCTCCTCACCCTGCTAGAGATAATTCCCCAGCTTGTTTATCTAAACGCTCAGCTGAACCAGAGAGCAACCGCTCAGTACTTTTCCACTATGCTACACCAGACTCATGCTAACTGAGGCCTACTCATGCTAACTTAGAACAAAATTCTCCTGATACAACGGATCAATAGAGCTATGCCCCTTCTCTATTAGCCATGTCCCAACATAGCACAATCATCTTCAGACGAGGAGGAATGTCATAAGACCTTATAGATTAGGCCCAAGCAAAAACCCCAGCTACTTGAGACACTTAGACTAAGACTAGAGTACGACAATCTCTCCATAAGGATGGTTTTTATACTCTACTTCCACAATCTGCTGGCAATACAAAAAAATAAGCTGCAGATCTACTTAGGCTGAGTCATGGTGGTTTGGTGCAGGGATCATGCATCTCATGGGAATATTTCACCATTTCTGCTCTGGTTTTCAGTGTATTACACCAAAACACCCACCTGATGACAGAATTTCAAGAGGAAAGGCAGCAATTTGCAGAATTCCGCCTTTTTGGGGAAGTGAGAAATTGCTGAGCTGACACCAAGTCCTGCAGTGTCCCTGTCACCTGCAGAGTCACTGCATCCTCGCCACGGTAGCGGGCATTGTGACAAGGCTGTCTCTGTGGAGCTGGGCCCTGCACTGGGCAGGCTATGTCTGTGCTGGTCTCTCCTCCATGCTCTGCAGACATTGGAGAAACCATGTTCTCCTCTTCATCCTTTGCAATTGGGACGAGAGGGCTGTGCTGGCTTGTCCCTCATCCTCTCCTGCCAAATGAGCCTCAATGGCTTCAAGTCCTGCAGGTGCTGGTGCTGCCACTGGAACATCCATGCATTGGGCCAGGTCCTGCTGTTCCACCGGTTGCTGGCCAGGTCCCTGCATCTCAGCCTCAGCCCTGCGCACGGCCTCACTGATGATGTACTGCACAATGTCTGCCAGGTCCACATTGTTCTCTGTGGGGCTGTGCTGCGCAGGTGCTGGGTGCTCTGCCTCTGCTGCCGCCTCCGTGTCTGTGCAGTTGGGCAAGCCATCCCCCTCCTGGGGACCTGCAGGGGCATCCTGGAGGTGCTCCTGTACCGAGGGGTTGATCCAGATGCTGTGGATGGTTTCTCCGCCTTGGCACCCCTCTTTGCCATTCTCATCTTGCAAGTCCACGTGCTGGGCCAGGTCCTGCTGTTCCTCCGGTTCCTGGCCAGCTGCCACGATCTCAGCCACAGCCCTCCACATGGCCTCACTGACGATGCGCTGGGCTGTGTCCCACAGAGCCGCGTCATCGGCTGTGGGGCCCTGTGGGGCAGGTGCTGGGCACTCTGCCTCTGCTGCTGCCTCAGTGTTGGTGCTGCGAGGCCAGCCAGACCCCTCCTGGGGACCTTTATGGTGGTCCTGCAAGCGCTCCTGGACCGATGGGGTGACCCAGGTGCTCTGGAGGGTGTGCTGGCCCAGGCTGTGGCTGATTTGCGGGCAGGAGGAGGAGCAGGACACATGGGATGGAGGCGGCAGCCCCGGCACCGCAGCAGCTGCTTGCGGCCCCATCCAACCACCGACCTCCCCCTCCTGGCCTGTCCCGACCCTCCCCTGAGGCCTATGGAGCAAGGGTGGCAGCCCGAAGGGCTGGGAGTGGGCGTTTGCCTCCTCGTCAATGGGCATCTTGGGTCTCGTCTACCACAGAGCTGCGGTGAGCACCCAGGGGAGATGCTGCCTCCTGAGAAGCTGCTGCCTCCTGAGAAGCTGCTCTCCTGGGAGTGAGCACCCCAGGGCTCTCGCTCCTTAAATACCCCCACGGTCAGGGCGGGGACCCCCGTGTCACAATGGCCTCTGGCTATGACCCCATGTCACAATGGCCTCTGGTTATGACGTCACAGAGCCCGGGCGGTCGTCACGGAGACACCCACCTCCGGGCCCGGCTGGGACTGGCTGTGCGTGGCGTGGGGCAGCCCCTGCTTGAAGGAGGAGGGAGCAGAAAATGGCGAGGGAAGCTGTCCCCAGCACACAAGACCCCGTCCCCCAGAGCTTTGCTCAGAGACGCTGCTGCCTGCTCCACTACACCTGCAAGAATCCGCATTCAGAGCTTGTTTGCAGGACAAACCAAGGACCACTCTACAGCCTCACCACACCGATTCTTTGTTTTTGTCGTGGTTTGATCGTGGGGAGACAATCAAAACCATGGGAGAAGGTTTCCCTTCACCCTTTTTCCCCCTTCCCCCTTCAGGCCACAGTAATCTACAGTTAATCTCCACTCATCGCTAGACTTACACACTGGCCAAATTGGGCTATTGAAAGGTGAGCGAGTCTTCCTGATCACACCCTGGCTTTCCAGTTGACGAATCAATTTCCGAATAGGAATCCAAGAGTCCCGATTGGTGCGATACTGTCGACGATGCACCGTTGTGGTAGCAACTGGCACCTGCTGATCATCAACCATCAACAGAAGGGCCATCTGAAAGACCAGGAAAATCAGACAGCTGTTCAATTCTCTCAGTGTCCACAGCTGCTATCCCAAATGCCCACCTATACCCTTCTGGGTCCTTAAAATATCCTCTCTTAAGGTAGTCTTTGCCAAGGATGCACAGAGCATCTGGGCCAGTCACAATGGGATGCTTTTGCCAATTTTTTCCAGTTAGGCTCATTTCAGCCTCTACAACAGTCAACTCTTGGGATTCCCCAAGTCACTCCAAAAATACTGATGAGTTGTGTCCCCTTACAGTCTGAAGGAAGTATTGTGCACTATGCAGCAGTTTCCACCAAAGCCTTGTACTCCTGAGGGCGTGTTGTACCAGCCCATCTTATCTGTACCGTCCAGTAAACTCTGTTATCCCTTTCCTCCACCTGGCTGGAGGCAGGGCACCTCTAGTCTCGGTCTTCCACGGTCACTCGGTGTGAATTAGAGGTTTCTTCACGAGCACCAGAATCTCTTTTGTAAACCGGGGCAGGCCTTTTCCTAGAAGCCTGCCCTGTTAACTCATGCACTCGTTCCTGAAGTTCCCCAGCAGGTTTACTGTGCCACTTACTCATATCTTCTCCCTGCTCATGTAGGAAGGACCACAGCGAACCTCTGATGGTGGCCTGCCTGTGTTCTCTCTCTGAAGATTGGGAACGCCTTCTCTCTCTCTCTGGGGACTGGAAATGCTTTCTCTCTCTCTCTGGATATTGGAAATGCTTTCTCCTAATAGCTGAAACATTGGTTCCTACAAATCGAGAGTCATGTGTGTGTTCCCTGAGTGCTTTAATTTCTCTCAACAGCTTTTCAAAACAGTCAACAGTTGTTTCACTCAGTTTCTCCACCCTAGAGACATAAGCCCCTAGGGGATCAGAAAGATTTTCCTCAAATTCCCGGAGCCGCTCAGTCATATCATTAACACTTTGTCTACCACCAGCTGACACGAACGTTCCTGCCAATATCTTAGCATATGGAGCTGGTGCACTCTGTGAGAATCTGCGCCACATAGACCGTGTACACTCAACTCTATCTGGATTCACCCCCTCCTGGCTATCTGGCCCAAAATAGATAATCTCTCGCACAGCTAACTCTCTCAGGAACTGGATACCTCGCTCCATAGCATTCCATTTCCTTGATGTGCATTGACAGTCATCCTTGTTACGAAATCTTGTTTTCATGGCTGTCAAGAGTCGGGTCCAGAGGGCCGTGGAGTTGGGCTCACTGGCAATTGCCCTATCAAGGGTGGAATCCCTTGACAGAGATCCCAACTGCTTGGCTTCTCCGCCCTCCAGTTCTCTTGTGTCAGCCCTATTACCCCAGCATCCGAGCATCCAGGTTAACATATTCTCACCATCTTTACGAGTATAGTCTTTTCTCAACTCTCTCAGTTCACTTGGAGAAAAAGACTGGGTAACGGTCACTTCCTCCCCTGAT